>OY776114.1:160240722-160503222 GCA_963675035.1 Allygus modestus | reverse complement strand
TTCTGTCCATTCGACCTTGCTTTGTATTATATATTTAGTAAATAAAAAGTAATTTATTCATTAAAGTTGGGCTAAAAGGGAGAAAGCATGTGTCAGTTTGCTGATACCGTTTATTTGAACACATATTTACATCACACGCGTAAAAATAGTTGTATTAAAATAAAAATTATTCAAGAGTTTTTCTTTAGATAAAAAGAATCGTGAAGATTTTCTTAAGTAATTTAAAGGAAAACAGGGTTTGTAATGTATTATTTTATCAAGTATGTTTAAAAGTACTGATTTTATATAGGTTTGGTACACATTTTCAAAAGGATTTATAAAACTAACACAATATTATTTACGGCAGAAGGGTAGAACTGGTTATAATACTATTTCCTCACGAAAGATTAATATGTTCCAGACTTATTTACTCTCCCAAAATGCAATTTGTGCAGAAATTCATCACCACCGCACGTTATAATATTCCAAATTAATATCACTGACTGCGAAACAAAAATAGAGCTGTGTTCATTTGAGAGATTAATTAACTTTGAGTCCACAACCGAACACGACTGAGGGAGCAAATGTGCGCCTCCTTGGAGAGAGGAGTGTAACCAAAACCTCAGCGAAATAGCTGAGACCATCTGTAGATCATCCTTCGACTTTTGTGTTTGCACATTACTATCTCCAGCATCTAACAATTCTATAAAGCCAGTTTCACGATTACGTATCACTATAGATATTCGCTTATTCTTCCAATTTAGGACGAGCTAAAAAGTATAATTAGATTGTTTTCTTAATATATTAGGAGGGATTGAAATACAAGATGGGTCCTAAGTACAAGTATAACTTTTAGCAAAAGTCCAGCGGATCTACGTATGAGAAATTTGTTTTGTAAATATTATTTTCCACTTTTACAGATAATCCATTCGTCACCATTTATATTAAAATTCGCATAATATTCACAGTAAAGTATCGCAAGAAAACAAATTATATTTTAAAATCAAAGACGGATTAATTTACGATTCTTGACGCAAGGCTACATTATAAAAATGTAATTTTATAAAGCATAAAACATGCATTTACTTTGTCGTTACAGTTGTCATATAATATTGTTATGATACTTTGTTTATTTTAGTATCAAATTATGCTGGATCCGTGTGTTTTACCCGTATGTAGATTTGGAACCCATAAGCACGCGCCTCACGTAATTCATTTACGTCCAATTTAACTTGAAACATTTTGGTGGGAACGGAACACTTAGTTGGCATAGAGATATAGAGTTTTGGTGGAAACTGAACACTTAGTTGGCATAGAGATATTGAGTTATGGTGGAAACTGAACACTTAGTTGGCATAGAGATATTGAGTTATGGTGGAAACTGAACACTTAGTTGGCATAGAGATATTGAGTTTTGGTGGAAACTGAACACTTAGTTGGCATAGAGATATTGAGTTTTGGTGGAAACTGAACACTTAGTTGGCATAGAGATATTGAGTTTTGGTGGGAACTGAACACTTAGTTGGCATAGAGATATTGAGTTTTGGTGGGAACGGAACACTTAGTTGGCATAGAGATATTGAGTTTTGGTGGAAACGGAACACTTAGTTGGCATAGAGATATTGAGTTTTGGTGGGAACGGAACACTTAGTTGGCTTAGAGATATTGAGTTTTGGTGGGAACGGAACACTTAGTTGCCATAGAGATATTGAGTTTTGGTGGGAACGGAACACTTAGTTGGCATAGAGATATTGAGTTTTGGTGGGAACGGAACACTTAGTTGGCATAGAGATATTGAGTTTTGGTGGGAACGGAACACTTGGTTGGCATAGAGATATTGAGTTTTGGTGGGACCGGAACACTTAGTTGGCATAGAGATATTGAGTTTTGGTGGGAACGGAACACTTAGTTGGCATAGAGATATTGAGTTTTGGTGGGAACGGAACACTTAGTTGGCATAGAGATATTGAGTTTTGGTGGGAACGGAACACTTAGTTGGCATAGAGATATTGAGTTTTGGTGGGAACGGAACACTTAGTTGGCATAGAGATATTGAGTTTTGGTGGGAACGGAACACTTAGTTGGCATAGAGATATTTAGTTTTGGTGGGAACGGAACACTTAGTTGGCATAGAGATATTGAGTTATGGTGGAAACGGAACACTTAGTTGCCATAGAGATATTGAGTTTTGGTGGGAACGGAACACTTAGTTGGCATAGAGATATTGAGTTTTGGTGGGAACGGAACACTTAGTTGGCATAGAGATATTGAGTTTTGGTGGGAACGGAACACTTAGTTGGCATAGAGATATTGAGTTTTGGTGGGAACGGAACACTTAGTTGGCATAGAGATATTGAGTTTTGGTGGGAACGGAACACTTAGTTGGCATAGAGATATTGAGTTTTGGTGGGAACGGAACACTTATTTGGCATAGAGATATTGAGTTTTGGTGGGAACGGAACACTTAGTTGGCATAGAGATATTGAGTTTTGTTCAGTAGCCCTGGTAAATCTTCCAGTCCCTTTGCAAAGAAGTGATTTATCATTGTTCACTTACTCATCTATACTTTTAACAGGCGATGGTGCTTCGTACACTTGTCTTTAGCATAGCTCTTCGTACACTTGTCTTTAGCATAGCTGGGCAGATTTTCTTTACTTATTCATTATTCTAAATTCACATTGGTCGTTAGGCTTTATGTGTATTAATTGTTGAGAAATGTCTTAGAATCATTCATTCACCTCATTTAGTGTTTTATGAAATTAACAATTTTATGGAGAAATACATTATGCATTCTTGTTGTGAAAACATGGTTTGAACAAATTTTGATTTATAAAATATAAATAAACATGATAAATAAAATTCGTCTTACAACACTATAAAGTATATTTACACTTATAAAATATAAATGTAACCTTTTACAATAAATATTTATAAACTTCATTGTAAGTAAATTTGTGAATGAACTGGGTATGCCGGATCTCGCGCCCTACTTACGCAGTGGGAATGGTTCGAAAGAGGTTAATCATCAAGAAATGATTTAAACAAACTAAGTGCTAATATGTTAAAATTTGATTTTGCTCATTGTTGGGGAAAAACACATGAATCAGAGTACTGAATAAGTACTACAAATAACGTAATATGTTTCACATTATTTGTCTAAAAAGCAGTTTTTCGTGAATGATATTTCAAATAGCAGCGAAAAAATAGAAAAAAAATCCGTAAATATTCTCCGTTATATATGTACCCTCATACTATGTAAACATTTACCCGAGCTTAAAAAATCAAATGTAACAACTAGTCCAAACAGAAGACCTTCAGTAGAACCAAGAGCAGCATTTCCTTGTTTTAATAACGAATATTCAGACAAGTGATAGTTCTAGAATAAATTTGTTGTGCCTAGAAAAAGTTTATAATTCAAAGAATAAATCGTCTTTGTTTTATATAACGTAAGTTGACTAAAGCTGAACTGATTATTTGTTAACATTCCCCATATTTTATTTAACCTTCGTTCAACATTTTTGCTTGTCTTTCATTATACGTTTTATATTTATTTCAAACGACTCCTCTGAAACCCCGACGTCACAGAGCCTCGCAATTACTCCCCATTTCCCGCCACCGCCTCTCACACACAGCCTCTCACAGGTGACTACCATATTAGCGGCTAAAGGGGAGCAATTACCAACTTAATTACCGTCTGGTTGTGTGATTGGTCGCTTAATAGACAACCGTGATTGCCACATTCCCTCCTCATCTGGTATGTATTTGTCCCCCCAAATGACTTTGGGATTTTCTTTTAACCTAATTAAATACTGTTGTTTATACATGTCAATGTCAATGAATAAATGTCAATGTTTGTTTATTCACGGATGAATCATCGTCCTGTATATCTGTTCAGGAGCTATCTTGAGGCCTTAACGTTCGGAAGCTCGAACAAAATACTGCGGTGGTTCCAGATAAACAACCTACATTTAAAAAAGTACAAAACAAATTATATAGTTCAACTGGTAACTCTAAAAAAATTTGAACCACGGACTCTATTAATTGAGGAAGAAGATGTTTCTTCTTGTGATACTTAAAAAAGTCTTGGTTTGGTTTTAGACGGAAATTTAAAATTTCACAATCATTTAGAATACGACATAAAAAAGTTCAGTAATAGTTGTTACAAGAAGTCTATTCTCAGTTGTTTACTTTTATGTTCACTTTTATGTTTATGTTTAATTTATGTTGTGTTAATCTTTTTCAATCATCATACCAGCAAACTAAGTACAGTCTTAGGTTTTTCAATAACATTTACCACGAAAAAATAAAATCAGTTTATTTAAAAGGCATTTAATGTACAACGGCATTAAAGTGCACAATGTGCTGCCACAATCCATCAAGTCAGAGCGTGACGCCGGGCGATCTGGGAGGAGTCAAAGGGCTATTGACGGAGCGGCAGGGACTAAGTAACAAAAAAAATGGAAGTAATAAAGACAAGTTTTGGTTTTAAATGATTATAATTAATGATCTGGCCAATATTTTATGAATAGTTAATGCAACAATGACATTTAGAGATTTGAGATTTGTTCTGCGTTTCGACACAATAATTTGATTTGATTACTTCGCATTAAAATACTTCGATAATTCATGAACAATAACACTAAAAATATTTGTTACATGAAAAGCAAATTAACTTCGTTTTAACAGCTATTTATATGTCACTACGAGATGTCTCTTCTAATATGTGTCAACCGATCCAGAGAAGCAATTGAATTGTTTTATAAACGCAGTTTTATTTACAATCAGAATACGCGTTCATGTTCTCTTTGCCGCCTTTTTTGCTCAAATACTGATAAATAAAACAAAACAAATATAGATACATTCATCTTTGTATCATTTCGACGAAACTGTAATGTCATAACTCTCGCTCAAACGGTCCGTGAAATGACAGTTATTACAGACAACAGTGACGTCACCGTCAGGATCTCTGTTTACCTGAACTGTGTGTCCGGAAAGTCGAAGGTCAACTACGCTTTTTGACTGGGGATTTGTGTATACCAGAAGCGTTTTGCTAAATGTTGTAAAATGGTTTTTTGGAAACGTTTTTAAAAACTGAGTAACTCGTTGAACGAAGGCCCAAGACGCTAACTTTTGGACTATCGAGATGCCCTAACACCCCTACCTTTCCGACCATCCCTTTGGCCAGTGTTGATACTAAACCAAAGACCACTTTAAAGAATGTAAAAAGACGCGCTGTTTTAATTTTTTGGAATAAGTGAGAGGAAGAAAATATGACCAGCCGACACATGAGAAATATGACCAGCCTATCAGATCAATTAACAAGCACGTTTAATAATATTTCAATTTTAAATTATGACTAGTTCTTGATAAAGTCCATCGCATATGACTAAATCAAGGCCTTCCACAAAACACTCACATGCTCCGATGTCAGGAGTTAAATAACATATAGGCAGCAACCCATTAACCTACGTTTGATATTAACATGAAAGCTATTAAAGGAAGGACCAACAACCTTTCCTTTACTCTACAATGTTCTTATGAAGAGTGGTGATATAGAATATTTGCATAGCGTGAAGAGTAAAGTATAAAAACAATCTTAAATACCCCCGTCGCAGCAAACCTGCATACTCAGCGAATTTCCAATGAATATATAAAATAACACATTAAAACACTTAACAGGATTCATAAGAAATATATTCACAAACAAGCGATATTTAAAATATTAATTATTCTCCATAAGAATAACATTGGGGATGAGTACGCAGGTTTGCTGCAAAAAGGAACACAAAATAATGGGTTTTAACGCAAATATCAATAGAACTTATCTTAGTGAAGTCACATACCAAGTTTCATCCATATACATTCATAAATAAGCAATATATAACATTTTGATTATTTCCCATAAGAATAACATGGGGACCAAGTACCTAGGTTTGCTGCTACGGGAACCATAGGCGAAAAATTGTTTTTTTGTGTGCAAACAACCATGAACCACGACCAGATGAAGCCATATACGAAATTTCGTCAGTTTATGTTCATAAGTAAGCAAGATATACAATTTTTCTTTTTCTCCATAAGAATAACATTACACAACGTACTGTGTTTAGGACTTTCAATATCTCAGTAACCAATTGACGTAGAGCAATGATCAAGATACCAAATAATTTGTTTTTTTTTATGCTGAATTTAATGGTAAAAATTAAAATTTGATTCAAATAAAAATGTTGTGTGGAAACCCCAAAAAAAAACATTTTTGGGGTACAAAACCCCCCTTCGGATTGTGCGATTCGTCTGGTTTTCGAACTCGTTCAAATAAATGGTGATTAACACATTTGTAACAAATTTCATTAAGGTCGGACCTTTTTTACGAGAGTTATCGTGCTTACGGACACATATACATATATATATATATATATATATATATATATATATACAAATTTGAACGAATGGTGTTTTTGGCATCTGGGGACCTCAAAATGAAAAGTTATCATGGTCTTGGGCTTAAGTATTACCATGAGACCTACGGTAATAGCTTCTTCCCTATAGGGGAAATTCGCTAAAAGCATTTATTAAGGATTGTAGCACTTTTCCATTGCAATTTGTGGTACAAGAGGATCGAGTTATATGATTTAAGTTTTTTGTTAATATATCCCGTACTAGCCTGGTTGTAGCAGAATATAACACTGTTTTGGAATATAACAAGTCATTTGTAATTTTCGTTATGAAAGGGATCAGAATACGAATGACCTCTGTTGCTTCTAAGTCGATACTCATTGTATCAAACTTACAAACGTAAACGATCTACCGACTGATGACTACACCGTCAAGAACAGATATTATATTGTTTTTTAAATACAAACGCAATCACTAGTATATTTCTACGGCTTTCAAAGTAAATCGATTAATTTTCAAACGAGTTTTTTAAAACTAGTAATAATAATGAAAGATAAACAACAAAAATGACGTTATCTGAACGCCAAATAAATATTTTCTATAGAAAATATTACCCAATTTTTACATTTAAGGTGTAGTGATTCGCCATGGGCTAGTGGTTTAAATAATACACTCTTGATACCAATCAGTCCCAATTAGTTTGAGCGATTTTGTTAAGTAGTTTGAACTTTTATATACATAACTTAAGGCAGTGGAAGGGTTTAAGCGTCGGGGGAAGGGTTGTAAGAAAATGATTTGAAATGTTGACATGAAACTTTATCATGGCCAAACTTGTATTTGTTAGACTGACACTAATATACTGATAGTGGAACTGTGCAGATTATACATCCACTCATAATCTTCTTAATATCGCGACTCGCATTTGTTAATAATTCGGAAAAGTTGCCTGAATCTGTAATTCCTCAAGGAGTGTTGCATAATTTGTTACAAACCACCCACGACCACTCTTACATTTTACTATAATGGTTAAATAAATATAATTTGAATTTCTCTACCACTCAAAACAGCATAAACAGTAGTGATGAATACCAGTTAAAGTACAGAGTGGTCATACTTATTGGACACATTTTAAGATTAAATAACGAAATAACCAAGCAACTTAGAAACATGGGAATTGTTTTATTAAATAGCAAATTTAAAACAGTTTTTATCATAACAATACAAAAAGAGATTACTGTTACATAATTCCAACTAAACTAACTAAACTATTTCCACGTGCTCTCCATGGTTTGCACGAAAAGTTTGTAGTCTGAATTCAACCTCAGACCATGTTTTTCTGAGCATTGCTTAAGTTATGCTTGCAATAACCTCTCTAACTCTTCTTTTAAGTTCCTCAATGTCTTGAACCTTCTTTGCAAACACTCTCTCCTTGACATAACCCCAGAAAAAAAACTAAGGGTGTAATGTCTGGAGAACGTGGAGGCCAAGGAATTGGACCATCCCGTCCAATCCAACGACCAGGAAACTTGTCATTTAGGCAGTCGCGTACTATCATACCCCAGTGTGGAGGGGCACCATCTTGCTGCCAGTAAACATTTGGGTGTCTATGCTCAATGCCACAAAACAAGTCACTGAGAAGAAAACATAACTTACACTCACAGTTTAGGTGCCTTTAACAGACTTTTTATAACAACTTTTTATAATTACTGACATTTTTATATTTTTTTTGCAGTTACTGTATAAAACTGTTTTAAATTTGCTACTTAATGAAACAATTCCCATGTTTCTAAGTTGCTTGGTTATTTATTTAATCTTAAAAATTGTCCAATAATTTATGACCACCCTGTATGTTTTAATACAGACGCATTTCTGTGATAGTTGTTTAAATTATTTTTAATCGCCGACGCCGACAATGTTATAGTTAAATTGTATTGACCCTACTGATGCAACCGACGCAATGTGGGAATAATGTACCGCAATGATGGGGGTAATTGTCAACATCGTACACTGCTTAATGCCATAAAATAATAAAAACCCAACTGTTTGGACGGAAAAGGTATGCAAACCTGGTTTTAATTCCTAAACAACAGTTCAGGAGGCGTTTTAGAAATGAATAAAAAATAATACAAAAATATTCGTCGAAATTTATTTTAAAAAAATGTTTCTGTTAAGTCTGAACCATCTCTATCAACACATTAAATTTTTTAAACCTCTTTCATAGTAGTAAAGACAATAGAGACAAAGTTTTACTTAAGCTCCCCGGTGGTCATTGTTACAGTGCAACTTTTGCCGACAGCTTAAACCCCCTGGCTTGACTTTGTGCAGCCATGTTGTCCTAACTGATAATACCTTCCGTTTGAGAGATGGGCTCATAGACACTGATTTACTTGTACTCCTTGTTGCGCACTCAGAAGGAAATACGTATATGTTAATTCCCAGTAAAGGCAAGAGATGTAGGAAAGTGTTCAACATAACACTCCTTCAAGAAGCATTAGGTCAAATGAAGGAGTACATGCTGTTCATACACGCCTTTACAGGGTGCGATACCACTTCGTGTGTTCATGGAAAAGGTAAATCTTTACCGTTTGCAAAATTGAAACGAGACGATTCGTTGAGGAAAAAGGTGGATGTTTTTAATGACAAGAGTTCTTCCCCACAAGAGATCGCTGATGCTGGAGAAGCATTTATGTGCGTAATATATGGTGGAAAACAAACTGATGGAATAAATAGGTTGCGCTACCAGTTGTACCTGAAAACAGTTGCTAAACAAAAGATTTATGGTTCTTTTAAAATGTCAGTCCTACCTCCAACGTCTGAAGCGACTAAACAGCACTCGTTTCGTGTTTCCCATCAGATACAAGGTTGGAAAAACCATGATATGGAGCCTACTGATTGGGGTTGGAAGTTGGAAAATGGCTTATACTCACCGATACCAACTTTATTAGAACCGGCACCGCAAAAACTGTTATGCTTGGTATCGTGTAATTGCAAAACTGGTTGTGACCGCCGAAGCTGTGAATGTTTAAGAAATGGTTTGAAATGTAGTACTATATGTGGATACTGCTCTGGCTTTGGATGTTTAAATCGCTTGCCACTAATGGAAGATGAGTGTATCGATGATCCAGAGACTTTGAGTACTGATCCAGCACACAACCCATGCTAAAGGTAATTATTATTATTATTTATACTTTGTTATGGGTTTTATTTGTATTTTTTATATTACGAATTTCACAATTTACAACTAAATATGTTCCATTTTGCAATTGAGTCCTTCTTTCACGATGTGACGTTAGTAATACGTTTTTTTTAGGTAATGAAGAAACGACAACTGCTGAAAAGAATTAGACACAGCAGTAAAACACTTTTTTCTACGTATAACGAAGAAGGATGTTCTACAACAAGACATTTTGTATTTGAAAAAATATTTCAGCTCAATCTCTCTCTAAAAAATATGAAATAAAATAAAATATATTATCCCAATGTAATAGAAAAATAAGTTTAGAAGTTTAGAATTAATAAAAACTGTTTAATGTGAAAAAGTGATTTCGTTATCATGATTTTCCCGTTTGAAATTGATTTTAAACAACACTTTTTAATTCAATGTCCTATATTCATACCTTATAGTTTGTATAGGAAATACAATGCTGGCTGCTAGGCCTTTGGCACGGGCGACGGCGCGGCGGCCGCTACAGGAACACTGTAGGTTTAAGGCTCTTTGAGGCCTTTATTAATAACGTACGTAAACATTCAATATATGAATCTGATACGCCTTTTAAAGCTCTAAAACCTTTGTTCAAATAAAAATTTTGTAAAACGACTAAAATAATTGTTAAATGCAAAAATGTATATTTTAATGTTTGAAAAAACTTTATTTTTACCAAAAAAAGCGATTTTTTATGTACTTATTCATTTTAAATGTATAACATGATTTTAATTATATTTACAACAGCTAAATTAGAAGATAATGACGCAATTTAGACCTTTCTAGGAGTTTCCGTTCTGGAGATATACAATTTTAAGTAAAAGCCTGCTTTGCAGTTACTTTTTTCAAGATGGCGGATTTTGCCAAAGTGGGAAAGTTTGGGAATTTTCAAAAAATGAAGAGGGGACAGTGCCGAACACATCCCAAAAGGTTTCATTTTGTTTATAATTTTGTCCGGGTTAAAACCTAAATGCACTGTACTATCAGTTTAACGTCATGCCTGATCAAGTACAGCCACGTGTGGACTGCCGCCATTGAGGTAATATGATCCGCGTCTGTTTAGTGTTCAAAGGCCATTAGTATTTACAAATTTGATTTTTATTTATAAAAAAAACTATTCATCCCAATATCAAATGTTTTCTTTACATAATTTTTCAACAGTCACCACATTTTATATGTGTATCTGAAATTTAAGTCTGGGCTTCAAGATGTCCAAGAAATTCAGCCTTCCATGTCAATAAATCTTATAGAAAAAAACGAGCGTCACGTAAATATTCTTCGTAAACAGACGTAACAACTGCAGGAAATGAAGTCCGCAGTGTATCCGAGGAAAACTTGAACGGCTACTGAATACAAACATAGAAACTAGAACCGTGTAGGTTACTTAGTAGGGACTTTATTGTTTACTGGAAAAGGGAGTTGTTATTTAAACACCAGCATATTATTACAGGAGGAACACTGTAGAAAACACAACACCAACATACTATATTATAATTTACATTGTATTGATTCATTTGTATGCAAATTTTAAATACAATCCAAGACTGTAGTAATGTATTTAATGTACAATTTCCCAAAAAATAATCCTAAAGTTAAAAATGATATTATGATATATATTAAGATATTCTCGTTGCAGCGGATCTGCGTACTCACTTAATATCTGATGAAAAAACCAGCGTGTCCTGGGAGGCAGAATCCATGAAAAGCAGCGAAAAACTTCATATACACTTTTTTCTAGATAGCTTCGATTTATGTCTCTGTGCCTATATGTGATTTGTAATTAATACAGTAAATATTTGTAACCACGTGAGGAACTGAATTAAAACTAGGCACGTGTATTATACTAGTTTAGGGATGATTCGGAATTTCATTTGGAGTTTCTAATTTTAACAGTTTCAACATAACGGCCATTTCAATTTGTAAAAGATCAACAAAAAAATATAAAAACTGCACCAAAAATTAAAATTACAAAAATATTTTTTTAGTGACTATTCCATTGCTTATGACAAATATCACGGTATTACTGAAATTAACGGGGAAATGACTAAGCAGTTATTTTTCATAGAACACAAATTACACTAAGTACATTGTTACCTGATACATACAACCCTTTATTTTGTATATTAGTGACCTAAGGCATAAAGTAACAACAGTACATTAAGCCATATTAAAAACTTTAGACGAATAAAAAAAAACAGTTAACTAAACAAATAAGTTTCAAAATTTAATTTTGCATTGTGATAATTTATAAAAAATATCCTTATTATATTCACAAGGATTCCCGGAGTTCCCCGCTGGGAGGTGAAGGCGGAATGTGACAATCACGGTTGTCTATTAAGCGACCAATCACACAACCAGACGGTAATTAAGTTGGTAATTGCTCCCCTTTAGCCGCTAATATGGTAGTCACCTGTAAGAGGCTGTGAGTGAGAGGCGGTGGCGGGAAATGGGGAGTAATTGCGAGGCTCTGTGGCGTCGGGGTTTCAGAGGAGTCGTTTGAAATAAAAAATGCATAATGAAAGACAAGCAAAAATTTTGAACCAAGGTTATATAAAATACGGGGAATTAAAAAAAATAATAAGTTTTAATATTTAGCTCAAATTCAGTTTACGTAATACAAAACGAATGCAGTTTGGCTCTAGATGAAACTAAACTTTAAATTCCACAAAAGAACAAAAATGCCAAAGGACAAAGAAGTGATTCTAGAAAACTATTACTGGTTGGAATGCTCCTTGTTTCCTGCTCTTGGATGGGCGTGTGTTTTGTGAGTTGTTGATCTCGTTCATTTCCAGTTCCACAGAATATTGATTTGTAGACTTGAGCTTCATTTGTACACACTATGACTCAAAACAGACGAGACGGCGCGGTTAAGGCATTAGGTTAAACTGAGCCTGTCTCTCATACGGACAGTTATGTTCAGTAAATTCTCACTGTAGAGAGTCAAGCCTGTCGACAAACGTGCCACCATAACAACGACCGCCTGGTGAGTGGCAAGATCGGAGACGCGTGTCTGATAATTAAACCATTATGCCGGGTGAAAAAAGGTCCGGACCACGCTCTACTTTTAATATCTTGAATTAAACCAGCATACCTTGGGTAGTGATAACTTATGGGAAGTATATTTGGATATATTTTTTTAAATTTATTTATTCGGCTTTGGTATAGTACCATTAAAGTCCAATACAGAATTACATAGGGAAAAATTAATAAACAAGGTATTACAACAAATGCTGATTATAAATTGTGAGTGTCCCCAGAAATGGGGTATTTCAGGGGCAACACAAAATTTCTACATGTAAATCCCTTATTTTAAAAAGAGCTTCAACAAAATTAGACAAATGGTGAAAATTATATATCGCTGTCTCTTTCCTAACCAATGTGGTTGCCAATAAAGGAACTAACTTAAGAAACGATAACCATCCAAAGGATATTTGTTTAATATAATAAAAATTAAAATGCAGGGGGTCCGCACACCAGTATAACATTCCCTGTGCAATGCAGATTGACGGACGTTTCCGTGTTATAACTGGGAGTAGAGGTTTGAAGAATGGCACGAGTGGGTGTCTGTGTGTGCACGCGCGGAAGGATGTTATTAGATCGGTGTTCCCATGTCAGGAAATTAACGCTAGTCAAACTAATCCCTTATCTCTCTTTCATCAATCCTCAAGGTGGTTGAAGAGGTGGGTTGTTGTAAAGAGATTTACCCCGCAGAAATGCACAATACCAAACATATATTAAGCTTTCTCATTATAAAGTGTCGGAAAACACTGAAAGTTAATGACTTAAAAAGAATGAACAATTTCATTATTTTTTTGTAAACAACAACAAAATTAACCTACATTAAATCTATTGCTTAGTATGAGTCCACCAATACAAAAATAAATGTCGATAAGCATAACAAACCAGACAGTATATTAAACAATGCACATGGAAAAATTGTAGACGTAGATAGGCCGAGGTATTTTTTGACCAATCACCGCATCGTTAAATGTAAATGTATTTTAAAAAAACTAAAAACTATTATGTGTAGTTTATTTTACGTAATTTCTGTCGTTAGTCTTGCTAAAGCAATATTAATTCTAAATGATGTTTATAAACACGAAACGTTTTCACCCGAAAATTTTAAAGTTAATATTGCTTTTGAATTTAAAGTAGCCAATCAATCGAAAAGCGTTTATATAGCAAGTTAATTAGTCGAGTACGGCTTTTTAAGTTTAGTTTATACAAAAATATATACAATGAATTAATTACGGGATGTAATAAAAGACGTCTTACAACACTTAAGATATATTTACACTTATACTGATTCACATACAGACGGTAAACATATATAAAAGAACATACAAAACAAACATATGAGCAAGCAAACCATACTCATAATGAGTATAGGATTATTAACATGAGGCTTCCTGAGAGCAGAGGTTAAAATATTTGAGGTAAGATTACATATATAGAGTAGTAAAATAAATCAAAGGGACATTGAGCTGTTCTTTTATATATGTTTACCGTCTGTATGTGAATCAGTATAAGTGTAAATATATCTTAAGTGTTGTAAGACGTCTTTTATTACATCCCGTAAGTAATAACAACACGTAATATGCTAATAAAAAAGTTGTTTAATGAATTAATGTCAGTAGTCCAGGCGTATTAGACCATCACCTATATGGTTCATTTGATTAAATTGGGCTTATTGCATGCTTTTGAGCTTTACTGGAATGATTAACTACCAAAACTAAGTGAAACATCGCCTTTCATTCAATTTCGGGGATTACTGCCTGCCATTCATACGCTGGGAACGGTTAATGAACTACACACACGTGATACGTGTCAGGGGCGAGGGGAAGATTGTGAAGGGAAACTGTTGGAGCAATATAATGCAGGTTTGATGTTATACTCTGTCTTCCAGGGACAAAGCATTTCGGAACGAAACGAAGGTTTGGGGTTTCCTGAGGCGGTCTTTCAACAGACAGATTTCAAACACCTTACATAGAAATGTATTTTATATTTTTTAAACTTGTTTATCTGTCCAACCGTTTTTAAAGATGTTGGGATTTGCGAAGATTAATTATAATTTAGAACTGAAATACAAAATAGGGGTGTGTGATAATTTATTTTAATAGTCAAAAAATAAAATATTTACTCGAAATAAAGCAGGTAACTTTCCGACGTCAATCCTTTTGTTTAGTAGCAGATGACTACTTTCGGGACTACTGTACCATTTCAAATCTAATCTAGCGTCAACAAATTAAAATATAAACATATAGTCACAATTTAAGCACACTAACACAACACAAACGGACAGTATGATTAAACAAACATTTATTGGTTTGGCCGGCCAAGGACAAGTCCAGACAGCGGGACACGAACACGCGGAAGACCAAGTGTTTGTTTTAATCGTACCGTCCGTTTGTGCTGGTGTGCTTGGATTGTGACTATGAGTTTATATTTTAATTCATCGACACCAGATTTGATAATAGGACAGTAGTCCCGTAACTAGTCATCTGCTGTAAGGATTAACAACGGAAAGGTATGTAAACCTGCTATTTTTCTAGTCGAACTTCAATCGTAGAGGCAAAGTGAATTTAAAAACAATATTTTAGAAAGTCTGAATAGACATCAAGTTTAATATTTTAGTGCCTCGTCAATTCAGATGTACCTAGATTACTAGAAGGATGTCAACACAGGAAAATGGAATGGTGTGATAAGGCATCCGAAAGCTTTCTTTAGAAAAAAGAAAATCTCGGTATTCTAACGATTTCTGTATTGGGCAATGGCCACGATTCCACAAACAGCATAAATCTACACTTCTTGAAAAAATAAGGTTTTATTACTCCTCACAGAATGCCACTAGCATAGATAAATAGCAACAAAACCATCAAAACCAGCGACTGGACGGACACACGAGCCCGGTAAACGGTGCTCCTGAATGCGACGTCACTGTTGCCTCCGTTAAAGCTGTCATTTCACGGACCGTTTGAGGGAGAGTTATGACAACAGAGTTCCGACCAAACAACGCAGACTCTGCTGACCTTCCTGGGATTTAAAAAACACGAGTGCATTTTAATATATTAAAAGCTATATTGTTCGAATTCTATTCACTAATGACTGTTCAGATTGCGAATATGACTGCAATAATGCACTCCCTTGCTTAACAAGAACGGCTGGTACAGAGCGGGAGACGAGTCTCATCAACTCTCTGATTTTATTCAACAATAGTTTATTAAAATTGAAAGTTAATTTATTTTCGAAGTAGGCCTACTAGATGCTGCAATTACGATATTTTATATTGGCAGATCCCTTGACGAAAAATTGAATATTTACACCAGTAGAATTTTTAGTATTAAATTATTCTTAATTAAGTAAAATAAATATGATAACATGGTTTAAAAACAGTACAACTATGTTAGATTAAGACACCAATAAAAAAAATTGAAAATAGGGCGAAGAAAATTATTTTAAATTCTTTTGTAATATTTTTATTAATTTATTTCTACGATAATAATTTATTGTAGGGGCCTACAAATATTTAAATGCAATGATGGTCTTATTGCCTAAAAAAAGTACTTGCAAATAACAAGTATAATAAATATGTATACAAGCAAAAAATACAATAACAAAGTTTACAACAACAACAAAATAGTACAATAAATACTGTGTGTCAAAATGACAACAAAACCAAATTGAAATGAAGGACACGTATCAAGCAATTAAGTTAAAGCAAGAATAAGTGCGCATAACCTACTCCTTTAACTATCATATTTATTGTAACGTACTAAACAACTTGCAATATAATAACTTAGTATAATAACATTTTATTTTTGAAAATTTAATACCAGAACATGGCCAATAATTAAGTAACAGGAACTTAGTGGAGAATTCTATGGTTTAAAATATACATGTAGGTAAAGCAAAGACAATTGTACACTACACAAGCAAAAAATACACAAAAATAAATACATGACAATTTGACTCCACATTTGCTAATACAAACGTATAGTTTAGTTTGTTAATATTTACAGCTGTTGCGAAAGAATCCCCAGACAGAATTCGTGAATAAATTATTTACTGCTTCCAGTAAAAAATAAAAAAACGGAAAAAGCAGAGGATATAAACTGCAACTACGACTGAGCCTTTATTTAAATATTTCAGTCTCTTGGCTTCCGTAATCTTATCTAGTATTTAACTATGGCGGTGATTAAGCTAAACGCAGACGGATTAAAGTCGTTATGTCATTATCCAGATCCTACAGAGACAAAATTGGTAAGGTTATAACATATGTTAATTCCAACTGAACTAAAATATAAAAGTGGTAAATTATAATCGAGGGTTTTTAAACATCTGTAATGGAAATTCCAAGAAATCGGCGAAACAACTTAATGTTTATTTCAAATAAAATGAATCATACATAAAATTGTAACGTGAACTTAAAATGTTACCTGCAATGGAGGGAGAGATGTTATACCCTTGTAACGGAGTTTCCAGAAATGTTTATCTGTTATTATAAACATTTAAAAAAAACATATAAAATTGTGTACATTAGTCAGTCTATGTCTTACCAATCAACAATATAATACAGCAGTTTGCAAAACGCTTGACTTCGTACCGTAGCTAGCAGAGTAGTTTAGGGTAAATGTGTTAGGGCACATCACCTCAGAGGGAAAACACTGAATGCAGACCAAGTTTGCAGTTTCATCACTGATGAGAAGTAAGAATGGCGTCAGGTTTTGTTTCTAAATTGGGTTGGTTATATCAAGCGCAACTTGAAACCAAATGTAGGAAACAAAATTTAGAAACTTACAAGTTTTTGAAACTAGGAAACAAAATTGTGCAAAGTACTTAACAAGCGTTTACATTTGAACCAAAACTTGAAAGAGGATTCATTAAACAAAATTTAACTTAAAGCACCACCAGCTTAAATTTGTGTAGGTATACTTTCATCAAGTATTTCGTTTAATGCAATCTAATGTTTAAGGTAATGTTTAAGGTGGGGGTGTTTAGTAGGGTTGTTTAAGGTGGTAGATAATCTTGGTTACCTGAGCGCTTCGACTTTTAATAAGACGACTATGAAATGAGTTTAGAGTCCTCATTATGCTAAAGATATAGATCAAAAGTGTAGGTCAAAAGGGCAACTTTAATTACTTTTTAAATTGGAAAAATATGTTAATTATTTGACATTTTTATCACTAATTAGAAAGTATCAATATTCAATATCTTCAATATTAAACTGTAATTAATCGTTCGTATGAAGAACTAAAGTTGGTGATAATTTTCAAAATTAATTAACGTTTATGTCCGCAACCGAACATGTCTGAAGCTATAGAGCCTTGGGGAGAAATCTAATCAACCCCTTTCTCTGTCCTCATCGCCGTATGTTAATTAACTATCAGTACCGGTCTCTTTAATCAGGGCTCACCGAAAGTTGTTATTTCACTGTTACCAAGTAGGCCAGATCAAAACATCGTTCAAGAGAGGTCCTAAGATCATGATGGGATCATGTGATTATTGACTTATTGGGGTGACATGAATAAAACGAATTTAAAGCTTCTTATTCAATACTCACTAAATTGTAAAAGAACATTTTACAAGTTTACTCACATCACTGATTGTGTTAAGAAAACTTATTTGTAAAAAGTATTAATGTCTATAATAGAAAGAACTTCCGATCAAATTGACAATACATATTTAAGTCTCTGGGAAACATTAATTCTACACTACAAATTACAACAATTAAAAAACTCGGTTACAAAAAGTCACTGTCCGGTTCTATGTTTATCGTGATTCTCATTTACTAAACAACGGTTTGTCTTTTAGCTGCCACCATTAGCAAGCTAGAAATATAAAAGAGTGTAAGACGGAAAGAAATAAAGATGGAAACGCCATCAGAAGTTTTAATAAAAGGTGTTGCTGGGTTGAACACAAAGCGAAGTTGGGAGAAATGTCTTTAAAAAGACAAACTTCAAAGGTAGCTGAAAACTTCCAAGTGGAATAATTACGCAATATCAAACGGTTACGAGGGAAGTGCACAGAGGAGAGGATACAGGGCGGTGCATATTGTGCGGCGGAACTGTTCACCGGGTGCTGTTTGGTTTCTGAAGACATATTAGCTGCATTCTATGTATTAGAAGTAATATTATAATTTATTCGCGTGGTTACAATGGATTAAAAAATCAAACAAGTAAATACGATTACTTTACGCTATTTAAAATAATAATACAAATATTAATATTTTATGTAAATTGGATGAATATTGTTGTGGGTAAGCTGAAAAGCTGTAGCCAGAAATAGATGACAATTAAATCGAATAGTTCGATAAGACTTACTGTGCGCAACTCCACTAAGCGGTTACAGTGAAGTCCACAGTAACCAAGTTGTTTGCAGCATCAATAACATTTACGTTAATAGCAACCATTTAGTTCGATAAGACTTACTGTGCGCAACTCCACTAAGCGGTTACAGTGAAGTCCACAGTAACCAAGTTGTTTGCAGCATCAATAACATTTACGTTAATAGCAACCATTTAGTTCGATAAGACTTACTGTGCGCAACTCCACTAAGCGGTTACAGTGAAGTCCACAGTAACCAAGTTGTTTGCAGCATTAATAACATTTACGTTAATAGCAACCATTTAGTTCGATAAGACTTACTGTGCGCAACTCCACTAAGCGGTTACAGTGAAGTCCGCAGTAAGCAAGTTGTTTGCAGCATCAATAACATTTACGTTAATAGCAACCATTTAGTTCGATAAGACTTACTGTGCGCAACTCCACTAAGCGGTTACAGTGAAGTCCACAGTAAGCAAGTTGTTTGCAGCATCAATAACATTTACGTTAATAGCAACCATTTAGTTCGATAAGACTTACTGTGCGCAACTCCACTAAGCGGTTACATTGAAGTCCACAGTAAGCAAGTTGTTTGCAGCATCAATAACATTTACGTTAATAGCAACCATTTAGTTCGATAAGACTTACTGTGCGCAACTCCACTAAGCGGTTACAGTGAAGTCCACAGTAACCAAGTTGTTTGCAGCATCAATAACATTTACGTTAATAGCAACCATTTAGTTCGATAAGACTTACTGTGCGCAACTCCACTAAGCGGTTACATTGAAGTCCACAGTAAGCAAGTTGTTTGCAGCATCAATAACATTTACGTTAATAGCAACCATTTAGTTCGATAAGACTTACTGTGCGCAACTCCACTAAGCGGTTACATTGAAGTCCACAGTAACCAAGTTGTTTGCAGCATCAATAACATTTACGTTAATAGCAACCATTTAGTTCGATAAGACTTACTGTGCGCAACTCCACTAAGCGGTTACAGTGAAGTCCACAGTAAGCAAGTTGTTTGCAGCATCAATAACATTTACGTTAATAGCAACCATTTAGTTCGATAAGACTTACTGTGCGCAACTCCACTAAGCGGTTACATTGAAGTCCACAGTAAGCAAGTTGTTTGCAGCATCAATAACATTTACGTTAATAGCAACCATTTAGTTCGATAAGACTTACTGTGCGCAACTCCACTAAGCGGTTACATTGAAGTCCACAGTAAGCAAGTTGTTTGCAGCATCAATAACATTTACGTTAATAGCAACCATTTAGTTCGATAAGACTTACTGTGCGCAACTCCACTAAGCGGTTACAGTGAAGTCCACAGTAAGCAAGTTGTTTGCAGCATCAATAACATTTACGTTAATAGCAACCATTTAGTTCGATAAGACTTACTGTGCGCAACTCCACTAAGCGGTTACAGTGAAGTCCACAGTAACCAAGTTGTTTGCAGCATCAATAACATTTACGTTAATAGCAACCATTTAGTTCGATAAGACTTACTGTGCGCAACTCCACTAAGCGGTTACATTGAAGTCCACAGTAAGCAAGTTGTTTGCAGCATCAATAACATTTACGTTAATAGCAACCATTTAGTTCGATAAGACTTACTGTGCGCAACTCCACTAAGCGGTTACATTGAAGTCCACAGTAAGCAAGTTGTTTGCAGCATCAATAACATTTACGTTAATAGCAACCATTTAGTTCGATAAGACTTACTGTGCGCAACTCCACTAAGCGGTTACATTGAAGTCCACAGTAAGCAAGTTGTTTGCAGCATCAATAACATTTACGTTAATAGCAACCATTTAGTTCGATAAGACTTACTGTGCGCAACTCCACTAAGCGGTTACATTGAAGTCCACAGTAAGCAAGTTGTTTGCAGCATCAATAACATTTACGTTAATAGCAACCATTTAGTTCGATAAGACTTACTGTGCGCAACTCCACTAAGCGGTTACAGTGAAGTCCACAGTAACCAAGTTGTTTGCAGCATCAATAACATTTACGTTAATAGCAACCATTTAGTTCGATAAGACTTACTGTGCGCAACTCCACTAAGCGGTTACATTGAAGTCCACAGTAAGCAAGTTGTTTGCAGCATCAATAACATTTACGTTAATAGCAACCATTTAGTTCGATAAGACTTACTGTGCGCAACTCCACTAAGCGGTTACAGTGAAGTCCACAGTAACCAAGTTGTTTGCAGCATCAATAACATTTACGTTAATAGCAACCATTTAGTTCGATAAGACTTACTGTGCGCAACTCCACTAAGCGGTTACAGTGAAGTCCACGGTAACCAAGTTGTTTGCAGCATCAATAACATTTACGTTAATAGCAACCATTTAGTTCGATAAGACTTACTGTGCGCAACTCCACTAAGCGGTTACAGTGAAGTCCACGGTAACCAAGTTGTTTGCAGCATCAATAACATTTACGTTAATAGCAACCATTTAGTTCGATAAGACTTACTGTGCGCAACTCCACTAAGCGGTTACATTGAAGTCCACAGTAAGCAAGTTGTTTGCAGCATCAATAACATTTACGTTAATAGCAACCATTTAGTTCGATAAGACTTACTGTGCGCAACTCCACTAAGCGGTTACAGTGAAGTCCACAGTAACCAAGTTGTTTGCAGCATCAATAACATTTACGTTAATAGCAACCATTTAGTTCGATAAGACTTACTGTGCGCAACTCCACTAAGCGGTTACAGTGAAGTCCACAGTAACCAAGTTGTTTGCAGCATCAATAACATTTACGTTAATAGCAACCATTTAGTTCGATAAGACTTACTGTGCGCAACTCCACTAAGCGGTTACATTGAAGTCCACGGTAACCAAGTTGTTTGCAGCATCAATAACATTTACGTTAATAGCAACCATTTAGTTCGATAAGACTTACTGTGCGCAACTCCACTAAGCGGTTACATTGAAGTCCACAGTAAGCAAGTTGTTTGCAGCATCAATAACATTTACGTTAATAGCAACCATTTAGTTCGATAAGACTTACTGTGCGCAACTCCACTAAGCGGTTACAGTGAAGTCCACAGTAAGCAAGTTGTTTGCAGCATCAATAACATTTACGTTAATAGCAACCATTTAGTTCGATAAGACTTACTGTGCGCAACTCCACTAAGCGGTTACAGTGAAGTCCACAGTAACCAAGTTGTTTTGCAGCATCAATAACATTTACGTTAATAGCAACCATTTTTAATTTTAGCAGAAACTGGCCACAGAATATTGCACTGGGACATTCAACTTAATTTGATTAGGCGGTTAAATTATTTACCAGATATACAGGGGCTTTAGTTTTCTCAGACTCTTTTTTGATCAAATCTTTAAATTTATTTTAGCGAATTTCCCCTATGGGGAAGAAGCTATTACCGTAGTCGGCATGGTAAGAAATAGTCCCGGGACCATGATAAATTTTCGTTTTGAGGTCCCCAGATGCCAAATCACCATTCGTTCAAAACTGTATCTATATATATTGTGTCCGTCAGCACAATAACTCTCGTAAAAATAATCCGATTTTGACGAAATTTAGTATAAACGTGTAAAGCAGCATTTATGACTTTAAGTTCGAAAACCAGACAGATCGGCCTATCCGAAGGGGTATTTAGGGGGGGTTTTGTATCCCAAAAATTGGGTTTTGAGTTTTTTACATATTATTTTTGAACAAGTGTTTTCTATTGGAATCAGTTTAAAATACGCACAATTTGGGGTTTTGATAATTTCTCTACGTCAAATGGTTACTGAGATATTGAAAGTGCTAAACACAGAATGTTTTCCAAAGTTATTCTTATGGAGAGTAAGAAAAAAATGTATATCTCGCTTATTTATCAACTTATCCTGATGAAACTTGGTATATTGCTTCATATCGTTGTGGTTTATCGATATTTGCACCAAAACATATTTTTTGGCCGCTAGTTTCTTTAGCAGCAAACCTGCGTACTCAGCCCCCATGTTATTCTTATGGAGGTAGGTATACGCTCCTATGTCCCGTAATAGGATGAAGCGAGGATTTGTAATACCACCATAATAGGCAGTATAGATGCCGGATTAATTAATTAAAAGTAACTTACCTAACCTCACCTAGGCCCATATTAATACTTCGACTAGCCTACCACATTCCAGTTTATTGCTGAACCTAGTAGGCCTATATTAGGTGAGGAACCAAAATTTATTCGCCTTGAAAAAGAACTACTTATCACAATAACCATTGTTTAAAATTTGTATTTGAATAGAGTTAAGTGAGCCCTGGGGTTACCATAGTAGGCTATGGGCAAAAATTTTATTAAGTCTTTAAAGCCCACTTACTTTGACCCTACTAAGGCATAACTGTAGTCAATGTTACTTTCAAGAATCTGCCATTGCCTTCTTTATTATCAAACATTAATGTAATGTCAAAATCGCAAATTAATATAGCTATGTTATGATAACTAATCTATGACTGTTTTTATGACTTTATACGATATATGAGTTGAAAAACAAAATATGAGTTTTGCCAAAAGCCAAGATGATGTTATTTGAACACAAGACATGACAGTTGATTTAAACAAATGTTTGTTTCGAAAAACAAGAACAACTAATGGCGTTTTTCCAATGGCACCAAACACTTCCGGTTAGAAATCTCTTACTGAAATAGGCCCTATAAGGTTTTAAGTAACAATTTTAACCCACAGCGTAGGCATAGAACACACGATACATCAGCCTCAGGCTGTTTGGTGACTTTAGTATTGTTGTTGGCTAGGATTGTTTTTTTACATTTCACAGTTCCTTTTAGTGTCAAAGTAATGACTTAGGTTATTCAAACAATAAGAAAGTCATAATAATTAGATATGTATAACATTAGACTACGCCTACTTAGGCCTAACCAAATTTTTCATAAACAATAACCAACATGTAACAGGGGCATATCCAGAAGGGAATTTCCCCCAGAAATTTCAAAAATACATGTGAAAAACGGGAGAAAGAGTGGGATGTAGGTAAAGCCAAATCCTATCCACCACAAAAAATAATCCTAAATAAATTCGCCACTGAAAAGTAATAGAGCTAACGTAAACTTACCGTACTACTTACTGAAAATTATATCTTAAAACCCATTCTATTGTAAAAGGAGACAGTTTGGAATTTTTGTGTGATAGGCTATCAGAATTTTTCAAAACTGTAGATCTATTGAACCATAGTTTACATCGTACCGTACCTTACATAGGTTAAAGACGTAACCGAGTAGACACAGACTGTGTGTAGCTTTTCCATATGGCCTAAAACTTCCATTACATCGTATAGGTACTTTCACTATAATACTGAATACATAATTTTGATTGTTTTAAAAACGAATAAATGTGAAATGATTCTATTAAAAATTCTTGGTTCAAAACTCATTTATTCGCAAACGCCACTAACTGAACTGACCGGCCACTGCCGGCCAGGATACCACAGACTACAGACGACATAATCTGTTGTTTTGGTTGGCTGCTATTGTCAACATCCGGCCGTAGTCTGTTTGACTGCTAAATCAGTTGAGCGCCTGCTTGCTTACCACCTACTACCCAGCCCAAGACACATCTGAATATTTCCGGAAAATGAACAAATAGAAATATACCAAAATAATAATCCAATTATAGTTTATTACCACCCTTTTTACAATTAAAAGCTACCCTAAAAATTTCAAAGCAATTAATTAAACCGTTAAAAAGGAGTTAGCGTAACAAGAGAGTGACTAAACACGAGTATGAAGGATTCAACTCGCTTCGCTCGCTTCATCCAATAAGTAACGTATCTCCCTTAATTATGAAAAAATTAATAAAATTTGGTATGTGGCTTTACCTACTGAGTTATACTGATACTTGTATAAGACCCTAATTTTTTGTGTTCCTTGTTTCAGCAAACCTGCATAATCAGCCGCCATGTTATTCTTATGGAGACTAATTACAATGTCAAAATCGTTTATTTATGGATGTATTTTGATGAAACTTGGTATGTAGCTTTATGTGGTATTAAGATACATACACATATATATACACTGGAAATTCGCTGAGAACACAGGTTTGCTGCTACAGGGGTACTTAAAATTTCTTTCCAGCTCTATTTTAATTAACGTTCTTTAAAATATGCTGTGTAGCTGTGTAGCTTTATGCCGTATGTTGTTTAGTCTTGGAAATAGCACTGTAGTGGTTTCAATCTTTAAAATTTTACTTTAAATAAATGTTAGGGGCAAATAATTAGTTAGGCCAATGATTTGTAATGTATAACACGTAATTAAACTAAGTATTAAAAAGTTCCTTTTTTATTACCTATTGAAGGTTTATAATACCTGCGTCTTTTTTCAAGGAACTATTCATTATTAAGACTGTCTTACATGCAAACCCTTACAAATATGTACATTTTAATCCATGTCATTTCACAGAATTCCTCTTCTGTCATCCTGTAGCTTCATATACATCCATAATAATTATTCATACCATTTTTATAATTTTATAATTTTAATAATTATTTCTTACCAATACACATTTATAAAGCAGGATACAACTATAAATAGCTTTTAGGTATTTTAGAAGGACAAGCGGCAAATGCAAAGTATGTTGTAACTAAATTATCAGGAAATGAAAAATGTATAGTCTATCTATAGTCTTTAATCGCTCTTCGTGCATTCACCCGAGCTCAATGACTCAATATCAATCATGTAAATGTATATTCTGCCTCACGCACACGGGCGATCACGCATAACAGCTGGAACAAATGGGTAAAAATATGTGATCGATTACTGGCCTATTGTTAAACATAAAAACAGCTGTCGCTTTATACGCTATTTATTTTGTTTGGCCTTTACATATCGCTTCAAGCGTTTTAAAACTGCACTACGTTTCAAGAGGTAATGCAACTCCTCCTGTTAACATGACCCCTACCTTTATCTCATTATCAGTAAATTAGCCTGAATTTACCAGTTCTGCCTCGCCGCCTCCACGCTGAACAATAGATTTGGTTACAGATAGGAATTTAAACACGACTTGAACTTATCGTTTAATTTCATGTAAACACCAGCTGGCCCGAGAGACGTTGTCCTGTCCTAATGTCATTGAATTTGTTTTTGTCAAATACTCGTTCATTTTCAAGATGAGCTCGTTCGATACGCTCACTCGCCTACTTTTATATAGTGTTAACTTCTGAATCGAAAAAAGAGTTTGTCATTCAAGTAGATTTGTTATTTTCATAATGAGCATATGTTTATGCCTTTCATGTATGTTTAGATATAATCCTTGTTAACACCTGTTTGTTGTTAACTTTGATCAAATCAGTGGGAACTTTGAAGGCCAGTGGGACAGAGCCTTTGGGTCGGATAAAAATGTTCTTTTATAAAAACCTTGTCTAGACATTAACGTAACAAAAATATTATTCGATTTGATGCATTCATTCTCAAGTTATGATGTGACCAACGGAAATAGGGATTCATTTTTAAATATTAAGATTGTAGTTTATTGTTTACAGTAATTTAAGTGATTAGTAAAATATATCATTATTTTGAAAATGTTTCACAATACTTTACTGCGTAGTAACTAAAACCTTTGAAGTTAAATAACTTTAATTTATTTCACAAGAAAGACCAAGTTCAATTACATCATTGTCATTATATCTGACATAGAATTTCACCATCATTTTCAAAAACTCCTGGAAGAACTAATATTCAACATTTGTCATCTTTATCACCATTTTGGAAACACATTTGAGACTTTAGGACATTCTAGTACCTATATGGGTGTCGTGTTTTCAACGGTTACAAAGCATAACACATATATGTGTTACACCTTTCACCTAACCTAACACCGGATTGCTCAAGGCCATCTGCGGCCGCATTTCCCATGCCACTTGGTTCACGGGACAGACTGCGTAGGTAACAAGTATAGAAAAGGTATTACAAAATTTACCTATTTAATTTGATATACGCTTCTGTAAAAACACTGACAATATTCCTTAGAATCGTACAGGAGTAATCAATATATGTTTGCTAATTCAAAAACTCATGATGTGAGTCATGGTGGTTCTACCTTATAAGAAAGCTTATAAGTTTTACCACTGATAATAAGGAAGAATTATAGAGCCTTCCGTCGGATATATAATCAATGGCTTTACCTGGACGCTGTAATGATTTAATTATAGGAACCGCAGCTCTAGACCCCCGCCTTCCACAAGCGTGAGGTGGTCAATACGACAATACCTGACATTACTGACAATGTCCATTGTAGTCGTACGGTCAAGATTCAATACAAGTATTGCTGTATTCAATCAAGATCAATAAAATATCTATCGATCTATATTTAAATAATATATGCATAACTACTTACTTAATTACCAACACGAATACGTTCAACTTTGGAGGTGGAACAGCCATTTTCTTACCTAAAAATAAACAAATAATTAGAGAATTCCCTGTGGCTAGTTGTTTTTAATTATATTATCATATTACTGCAACATTTTCATAAAATATATCGATTCATATACAAAGACGATCCTAATTTAATTTCCACACACACTATAATTTTAATCTAATTGTCCATGGGATTTGTAGTTTTTATGACAAATTATCATCGAAACCTATTAATAATACATACTGAAACTGAACAATATAGTTTTTGCCAATGAAGGACGCTAGGGGTAACACTTCAGACCGTGCTAATGGGTCTGCTTACCCAAAAAAAGCAACGTTTCTAAACAATTGAAAGTCTGTTACCTTTGTGATGTTTGTTTTACTTGTATCGGAAAGGACTTTTATCTGTTCTATGCGTAGCTTCCAGCAATTCACTTTTACACCGTTATTTACTTATTTATATATTACAAGACTACCATTGTTGGCAAACACATTCAAACCATTAAAATAAAAATAGGTACCACATATTCACACTCGTTCATATAGATTATAAAATAATAAATTAAAATGTCCCCAAATATGTGCACACGGTAGGAAATCATATCATCTGAAAATGTCACCAACTATTTAAAATAGTTTCAGTTAAATGATAAGTAACAAACTTGGGGTGCTAAGAGAAGAAGTTATAGAAATTAATTTAACAGATGCATGCACATAAACTGATGGTATCTATAACACTGTTTGAGTGTAAATAGTGACAATAATTTCGTCACGGAGGTGTATAAGACTAATATTGTCTTCTCCCATTTCATTGTTTGCTGTCAATTATGAAACTGAAATCCGTAAATGATAAGAAAGTGGATGCACGATTACATGCACGTTCATCGTCGAGGGCGTAACTAAATTTAGGGACAATTCTGAACAAGCTTCAACTAGGTTTAATGGGAAAAAATAGTTTTACCGTTAATACTATAACAAAGTTTGGTTTTAGTTCGGGTTTATAATAATCATGTAAGTATACCCATTTCTAATTAATATAATGCAACCTGCATTATACCTATCATATAAACTATGTCCGGAATATTACAACCAACGGAAATTCCAAAAGATGTAATACTGTAACTTCTGAAAAAGGTTAAACAAATAGACCCGCCATCAAGGAACCTCTATAATGGCAACATTTTACAACGTTACGATTCTGTAAATCACCGGAAAAACAACTTGACCGGAAACTTAAGAATTTATAACAACTTATATTTTCGATATCTATTTTGTTATGCATTATGGTAGAATGAGGTCTTGTTCGACCAAGAAACAAACATAATTTTGCCTGGGTAATTATTACTCATTTATTTATTTGTTTAAACAGGAAATCTTGTAAAAACAATAGAAATTAAATTAATATTTTCCGATTAATTGTTCTTCTTGATACAAAAAATCAAATACCTAATTGCAAGTTTAAGCGTGACATAATAATTGCTATGAGCCTTTATAGCAATACATTTTGTTTTGTTTTTGTAAAATGACATGGGTTTAAGTGAGAATTATATAAGGGATATAGCTGAAAACCTAAAAGATCTAGCTGACACACTCCGAAAATGACAAATTGAGCCTCCTAATTTAAAATTGAGACGAGACTGGACGCCCTTACGAAGGAATATCAATCAGTAAGTTTGGAGCCAGATTTGCATATCCCTCACTAACGAACCACCCCTGTCCAACACTTCCCTTCGCACAGATTTATATGGCGTATGTTCTAAAACCAAAAGGAAACGCAGATTAGATATACAAAAGATAAAAGTTCATTTAGGCAGGTCATGATCTTATTTGTTTTACAAAAAGAGTTTAAAATATCGAGTTTAAAACAAAACAAAACCTCAAATCTTAGAAAAGTTTCTACGTTAGGACTTAAAATTGAACAAGGGACTAGTCTCGCACTGATTGTGCTTTATTAAATATTTACTTATCGAAACTAAAATTTAATTAACATTTAAACATCGAAAATTTATCGAACATTAATCGAATATATCGAAACAATCGATATTAATCGAAACAATATCGAACATTTAAAATGATAAATTACTGGATGTACATCAAAGTTATTGGCAAGGAGCAGTCGAGTAATCTCTATACATAATTCTGATGCGATAAACAAATTTGGCGTTCAATAAAATTTAGTTGGAACAACTCTTAACAATATTTTTACTATATGTAAAAACGCTTGAATAAAAAATACATTTTGTGTAGTATGTCGTAAACGAAATCTTACAACACTCCAAACTATATTCATACACAAGACATACAATGCTATATTGCACTAGGCTTGTAATACATAAAACATGGTACAAGGTACCATTATTATGTTTACCATAGGAATACAGTATAAGTATAAATATAGTTTGGAGTTTTGTAAGACTTTTTTAACAATATCGCTTAGAAAGAAAAAATATGGGAGAATAGACATGAATTTTAAAGGAAATTACACCTTGATAGTTCGGTAAAAACTATGTAAAGCAATTGCAATAAACGTCAAAAAGAAGAGTTATTGTTACTCTGAGACCGAAGCTTCGTAACTGCCAGCCGCATGGCGTAGCGGCGAAATTAGTTTTATTCATACAAGTTATTCCCAGAGGCGATTGTCATAGTTTACTGAAACTAATGAAAGTAAAACTGCAGTTCAATTACTTAGCACGGTGGGATACCTAATTCAAAGTTGTTTTACATTATTATTCTTGCCTTTTTTCGATAGATCTTCGGTCTTTACATTTTAAGCTTATTTGTCACTAGTATTTTATAGTTTGGACTCAAAATAATAATGACTTAACTAACGTTTCAATGCATTTAAGAAATATTTATTGCGTAAAAAAACTTTCAGTAAAATTGGATATGATGAGTATTTAAACAAAAGGAACAGGCGGGCCTTCAAACAATTTCAGAAGGAAATAAATATGGTAGATAATTAATGAGTTCAATTTCGATTATGTAGAATTTTTTTTATTTATTCTCTAACTAGGGATTTATTTATCTACATATATAAATTAACTTGCATAAGTTAAATGTAGTTAATTCATTTTACAATGTATCGTACCGATCTCCAAAAATGTCTACGACAAATTCAAGATTAAACGGTCTATTTAAATAATTTTTTTATATAGTTATATATATAGATATAGTTCCTAGTTTTGAAACATACAAAATATATATAATTCCCCCGTCGCAGCCAACCTGCATACTCAGCGAATTTCCAACGGAGATATAAATATCGTAACACTACATAAAGCCACTGACCAAGTTTCATAAAACTATATTCACAAATAAGCGGTGTATACAATTTTAATTATTCTTCATAAGAATAACATTGGGGCTGAGCACACAGGTTTGCTGCAACAAGGAACATAAAAAATGGGATTTTATGCTAATATCATGTATTTGCATAAATAAAAACTCAACTAGGTGAAGTCGTATACCAGTTTTTATTAATTTATGTTCATAATTAAGGGAGACATAGCATTCAATTATTCTCCATAAGATTAACATGGGCGCTGAGTATGCAGGTTTGCTGCTATGGGAGCCTTTAGCAAAAAATTGTTTTTTGAGCAAATATCAATACAGTAGACCACAACCAGACGAAGCCTTATAGAACATTTTATCCGTATTCGTTCATAAATAAGCAAGATATCAAAGTTTTCCCTTCCTCCATAAGAATAACATTAGACAACGTACTGTGTTTAGCACTTTCAATATCTCGGTAACCAACTGACGTAGAGGAATGATCATAATACCAAATTCTGTGTTTTTAAGCTAAATCCAATGGTAAAAACAAGTATTTAACTTTTTTTAAATTGTATGTACAAAATTTAAAAAAAAAATTTTGGGGTACAAAACCCCCCCAAAAATACCTCTTCGGATGGAGCAATCTGACTAGTTTTCGAACTAAAGTCATAAATGTTGCTTTACATGTTTATACCAAATTTCATCAAAATCGGATCATTTTTACAAGAGTTATCGTGCTCACGGACACACACATATATACAGTACATATATATATATGTGTATATATGTGTATATGTGTATATATGTATATATATAAGTACATAATACATAAATACAGTTTCGAGCGAATGATGTTTTTGGGGTCTGGGGACCTCAAAACGAAAAGTTATCATGGTCCCGGGCCTATGTCTTACCATGCTGACTACGGTAATAGCTTCCTCCCTATAGGGGAAATTCGCTAATAAGAACAATCTTCACTTAGCAACATTTACCACAGCTTCTCGTTACGCTTGTATTTACCATAATAGACGGTAACCAAATAACCGTTGTTTATTTATGCTTTATACTTGGTTTTTGTAAGTTGAGTATGTAAGAAAATAAAGCATGTTTTTTCTTTTTATTTAATTTTCTTCAATAATTACACAACAGATTTCTGTTTGGTTTTATATTACATAAAAGAGCAACGGAAATCCCGTTTGCTTAGCATGTGCACGGTACGTTATAAAAGTACATAATACAATTTAAAAGAACCTTACTGTATTATTAGCCAGATAACTCGGTATTAGCAAACTGTGTCGAGTTTAAAATCTATTTCAGTTGGGAAATAGCCAATGAAAAAGAACAGTATTGTCTTTACAAATATAACTCGACACCCTCCAAACACAGATGATGATATATGTTTATTTGTATTGGTATCTGTTTATTTGCAGGCTCCAGCTAATGGCATGCCGATTTTTCTCTCTGAGACATAGAAATTCCAAGCCATATTTGTTAGAAGACTGTCAAGACTAGGAGGTAACTAAAAAACAAATTACATTGTCTGCACTACATAACGTGACTAGTCAGCTTTGTTAACGAATTAATATAAACATTTGTTGTTTGCATTTATAGTAGTGATTTTTCAGTTTTTAAGATGGTTCTATAATTGTAAAACATATAATGTGAAAAATTATCCTTCCAATAATAAAAGTTAAAGGATAAAATTACCGAAACTGAAAACATTAATGAAAAATCAAAGGCTTAAAAAAATAACTGTTATCAAATTTAGACATACAGTGATTAACTTACAGCAGATGATTAAACTGCCGTATGCCTTTTTTTGGTTCGGACTGAAGCAGTTCTTTCCGTATTCGATATTTGATTGGCAATATTGTGCTACTGTAACATTTCATTAAAGGCAGAGTTTAAAGTTCGCCGGACGAAAATAACCGGACATAATTTTTGTTTAACCGGAATAACCCAAAAATATAGCGTTTATGAAACCTTATAAGACGAAGGATGAATCACAGTAAGGAAAGGCATTTAATTTGCCAACAAAGTTCACTCGCTGCTGTGCGTAGCGAGGTAATGTTCACGAAAAGTGCACTTTAAAAAACAAAGTATTAGTAAATATATTTAACTCATATGCTTAAAAGATTGTTGCATTTTTTGTTTCTTATAAGTAAATGCTGATCGAACAACTGGAAACATTACGTATCAAAAGCGGATTGCCTTACAATACTTTTCAATAGTCGAGTAACAAGTTTCCGATAAGAGGTTTATAGCCAACAAATGTTCGACTTTTTGCCACACACAACAATCTTCTTCCAGAAGGTAATATCATTCGTAAAATCTTAAGGTAGGGTCCATTACAAAATACATATGTTTTACATCTGCTGGAAAGGAATTATTGATTGATTGATCTATAAAATTGTTTATAACGTTTCATAACGATTAGATTTTAACGTATTATGATGCAGTTTTAGTATAATGTAAGAAAACCCTGAAACTAATGTCATTAAATTAATTAATTATCTGACTTAACCAATTACATGTGAACTTGTGTCAAAATGTGTAGCAATCCGACCGGATCTTTAAATAAGACACTGAGCTTAACCTTTACTTGTTACGTTATGAAATCGAATTAATTCGTTCGGAAAACCATATCAGTTTGTAACGGGACGAAAACATAAAAAGGTTACGATATATATATGTATATTGCGCACACTAATAATTAATTACCTACTAAAACTATCACTGGACACGTATTACAGATACTTTGTCAGAAACATTTATTTTACTATAAAATACGAAATATTGTATGACAGCGAAACGTCGCAGATAAATATGACTACAGACTATACATAATTCTTAATAATTTATAATATTTGTTAAATTGCTTGTAATAATTAACACTGTTAAATCATTTCCACGTGCTGACCCGCGTAGCAGTTGGACAATGTTGTATATCTGTTAGTTACGCGATCAACATTGAAGTAGGATGAGCACGATATCCGACATACTGAGATGTATACAATTAACGTCTGGTGCCAGACAAATAACAGGTTCGGTCCCAGCACACGCTCACAATATGTTAAATAATTATTTCAAAAAGTTCCCTTTAATTATGAAAATATTGTAGGTTACGGAGATATCTAAAGTATATATTGTATTGTAAGTTACTCGTAACAAATAATAAGAAACGAAAAAATTGTTCCAAATAAATCTATATCATGGCAAAGCAAGTAACTTTTTTTAATAAAGATGGCCGAAACAGGTTTGTCAAACAACTTGTGATAAGCAGGTGACGAAGGGTCGTTAGCAGAATATTCCCATCTTTCAGTTCGAAGCAATGACGTGTACAAAATATGCTGGACGTCCGCCAAATCGCAGCCGTCCAGGCGGCACAACTTTGACACAGTTGCGGATTTAATCTATGTAAACCCGATCACTTACCATACAAATTTAATTGAAACTTTAAGACTATTTGATTATTAACTGGCTTGGACTACCTTATTTTATGTGATTTAATTTAGTTAAGACAATGTAAAGTTTCACTTTATTTTGTGGAATGCAAGCACTCAGTGAACCTTTTTTAATACGTTTTAGAATGTAAGTGGGAAGAAATTACACGTATGCGTGTACTGTGGTATGCGTGTACTGTGGTATGTTTATATTATTTGTTTGACAGCGGACGATTCAAAATTTGTAATACATTGGCTACTATAACATTAATACAATGCCAATTCTTGAGTTGTATTGGAGGGAGATTAGCAGTCATAACAATTTTATTTACGGGATGTAATAAAAGACGTATCACAGCACTTACAAATATATGTACACTTATACTGTGTTCACATAACAGACGGTAAACATATATAACAGATGTTACGAGGCTGATAACAGGATGTCATAAGGCCACTAAATGAATACAAGATAAGTGTAAATATATTTGTAGGCCTAAGTGTTGTAAGACGTCTTTTGTTACATCCCGTAAGTAATAACAACAGGTAATATGCTAGTCAAAAAGTTGTTTATTTTTATTTAGGAATTGAAATATATATTTTTATTCAGGTCACATCCCACTCCCATTCAGATATAAATGCCAACTCATATAAATGTATTATATAGTTTGGAAGATTTGTAAAATGTGATACAGTGAATTCCTACCCAGATTGAGATACTATTATTAGGAACCGGAAGGAAGCACCAACGTCTAACAATCAGGAGTAGTGTAATTAATCCTAGACTTGCTAAACTTATGATTAACATTCTTGATCTTGATTTGTAAAGCATGATAATAATATGATGCTACACATAAATGTAAATCTTTAACTTGTATTTAACTAATTAATAAGAAATAAAATAGTACTGTAGTGCTTTATTGACAATATATGTTTTACTAATTAACTATTTGGGTTTAACTAACATTTACGAGTAAGATCAAATAAAATAAGCACATTTTAATTGTTGGAATTTAATCGTCATGACATATACATAGTTTACAGTTATAGTGCATAGTTTCGTAACAAACAACAATATGACTGTATGTTCCTTTTGCTACTAGGCATGCTTATTTCCTTGTTCCTTTTGATAACGAGTTTTTTGATCGTATGCTCTTATGAATATTTATTTTTACATTAATAAAAAATAATCAGTAATTTGTGTACATTTATTTTTCTGGTTATTGCGCTTTCAGGTTTTCTGATGAATAAAGATGTTAAAAATATACTGATAGGGATAATATGGTTGAAATCGATATATTCTTCACAGGAGTCTTTACGTAAAGGGTTAAATGTACACTTTGGCATTTTAATTCCACCTTCTTCCCGTAATGTTTTTGCATTATAATTTAGATTTTTTGAAACAACCGGCAACAAGTCGGCATCTACCCTGAAACATTACTGAAATTGTAAAATTTTTTGTTTTGTAACACAATATTGTTTTCCTCATGATACGAGAAATCCAACCAATAATATTGAAACTAAAAAGTTTCTGCATTAATTGAAAAGGGGAACATTTCTCAATATCTAATCTTTTAAAATCAAATTGTCACTCCCACATATATACATACACATTTCCATTTGGGAGACCTAATCTGTTTTTAATTAGGTACCGAATGTAACAAAAAACAAATAAAATAATTTTTGTGCTAATAGCACTCGTTACAGTAAGCTTGGAACATATCAGTATGTTTATTCCTGGTAAACGCAGGTGCTACACAAGTTACAAGTTCGAAAAAAACATTTGCAATCTACTGTTTAATATTCTAGGAAAACATGTCAATTTAAACTTCAATTCAGTGGTATGTGACAATTCTGTTTTAAACCAAAGCGGTCCGGCTTCTTTAAACAGAGTGGAGTGGAACTAATGGCTCTGTTTATCTTGAAACATACACAATGCCTCTTGATTCTCGCACAAGAATCTGGCCACAAAAAAATCACAGACCCTGTTGCATATTTGCCTCTAAAACAGATTTGGTTAATATAGCCAGCATGAGATTACTAGATGTGCAAAGGCTATAGATATAATAATACAAATAACCCCGTCGCAGCAAACCTGCGTACTTAGCGAATTTCCAATGCATATATATATATATATATATATATGTGTCTCACTCCTACATAAAGCCGTCTCACTACTACATAAAGCCAATTACTAAGTTTCACAAAAATACATTCATGAACAAGTAATATATAACATTTTATTAATTCTCCATAAGAATAACATTAGAGCTGGGGACGCAGGTTTGCTGCAACGAGGAAGATAAATAATGAGTTTTTTTTGCAATTATCGATATTACTGGACCAGGTGAAGCTACACACCAAGTTCTATTAATTTAGTTCATAATTAAGGGAGGTTTACAACTTCACTTATTCTCCATATGAATAACATGAGGGCCGAGTATGCAGGTTTGCTGCTACGGGAACTGTCAACAAAAAACTTGTTTGCCGTGCTAATATCAATAAACCACAACTAGTTGAAGCCACATACCAAGTTTCATCAATATACATTCATAAATAATTGAGATATCAAATTTTATTTATTCTCCATAAGGATAATATTAGACAACGTACTGTGTTAAGCACTTTGAATATCTCTGCAGCGGTTGGACGTAGAACAACAATTAAAACACCAAACTGGTTGTTTTGTTGGGCTAAACATATTCCCATAAGATTAACATGGGACATGTTTTTTGGATTTTCTCCGCAACCACTTAACCTAGGATAATGATTCAAAATACTAAATTATTTGTTTTTTAAGCTCTATAAAATGGCTATAACCAAAATTGAGTGTTTTTAAAATTTTGGGGTAACATTTGCAAAAAACTGATTTTTTGAAAATTGTAAACCCCCATAAAATCCCCTTCCCATAGTCCGATCGATTTAGTTTTCAAACTTATCATAAATGCTACTATCTACATTTGTGCCAAATTTCATCAAAATCTTGCGTTTCTTTCAAAAATTATCGCAGTAACGGACACACACACACACACACACAAACACACACACACACATATATATATATATATATATTGATATTTTACATGAGTTCACGAATAGGGCTACTAATAATGTTATTAGATTGAAAACAAAATTTCCAGAGTACCCTTTTTTAAACATTTTTATTACACAACGCGTTTCGGCTATAATGCCATTTTCAAAGTGTATAAAAAGTATAACCTTAAAATAAAATAGTAAAATTTAAAATGAATAAACATATGTTAAAATATAGATAAAGTAAAAAATAAATAAAAATTATACAGACAAATAGGGTTATCAAGTTATATAGCGTTCATCAAGCTATTATTTGTTTCTTAATTCTTCAATTTTTTCAAATATTGGATTTTGGATTTCATTCTTTATCACATTTAGAATATTATTAGGGTCATGTTTTTTGTTCTTGTAGATTTGGTATTCTTCTAATATGTTCATCTTTTCTCCTTTTTGTGCAATATTTAGAATTTTCATATTTTCTGAGACATTTTTGTAACTATGCTGAGTTTCAAGAATATGCTCAGCAAATGCAGATTTCTGTGTTGTTTGGTTGTTTCTTTTGAAAGGCGATGAATCAACTTGTGATAATTTATTACAATACTTAAACACCATATCACACAATATTAAATTTACAATGGAAAAGAGAAGAGATACTATTAACTTTCTAGATTTAACTATATATAGACAACTTGAAAAACACATGTTTAAAATTTATCGGAAAGAAACCCAAACAGACCTAATAATACCTGCTACATCAAACCATCCTTGGCAACATAAAACAGCAAGTTTTAGATCAATGATTTATAGACTTTTAAACATACCAATGGAGAAAGAGCATTACAACGAAGAGAAAAAACTTATCAAAACTTTAGCTGTAAGAAATGGTTATAAATCAAAAATGATCGACACAATGATAAACAACATGAAGAATAAAACTAATCTTAGTCCCAAAAATAAAATAAAAGAAGAGTATATATGTCTACCATATAATAAAGTTTTCAATAAAGCTATAAGAAAAACATTTGACGGATCAAACATTAAAATAAGCTATAGAACAAAAAACAACTCATTCAAACTGATACAAAAAATAAGTAGTATAAAGAATCAGCAAAACTTTGACGTATACGACAAAAGTGGCATTTACAAAATCCAGTGCAGCGAATGCCCCAAATTTTATATAGGGCAGACAGGAAGAAACTTTAAATGCAGATTTCGTGAACATATACAATCTGTAAAATCAAACAACCAAACAACACAGAAATCTGCATTTGCTGAGCATATTCTTGAAACTCAGCATAGTTACAAAAATGTCTCAGAAAATATGAAAATTCTAAATATTGCACAAAAAGGAGAAAAGATGAACATATTAGAAGAATACCAAATCTACAAGAACAAAAAACATGACCCTAATAATATTCTAAATGTGATAAAGAATGAAATCCAAAATCCAATATTTGAAAAAATTGAAGAATTAAGAAACAAATAATAGCTTGATGAACGCTATATAACTTGATAACCCTATTTGTCTGTATAATTTTTATTTATTTTTTACTTTATCTATATTTTAACATATGTTTATTCATTTTAAATTTTACTATTTTATTTTAAGGTTATACTTTTTATACACTTTGAAAATGGCATTATAGCCGAAACGCGTTGTGTAATAAAAATGTTTAAAAAAGGGTACTCTGGAAATTTTGTTTTCAATCTAATAATATATATATATATATATATATATATATATATATATAAATTTGAACGAATAGTGTTTTTGGCATCTGGGGACCTCAAAACGAAAAGTTATCTTAGTCTCGGGCTTAAGTCTTACCATGCCACCTACGGTAATAACTTCTTTTCTATAGGAGAAATTCGCTAAAACACCCTCGTTCAGTCAAACTTGTTTAAAGCTGGTGATAATTTGTTTGTATTTTCTTCCAAGCTGTTATTATAAAGCAAAGAGTTTTACCATTGACCATTTTACCATGAACTACCAAATCAACAACTTTTATGAAACAAAGGAAACCAATCACACTATCACACCAATCATTAAAAATAATATTACAAAATAGTTGTTACTAAATAAGTACAGATTTAGATGGAATCGTACAAAGGTTTTGGAAAACATTTCCTCCACGTGTTATTCTTCGTAAAAGTTTTCCCGAAAGATGACTACTATATAAAAGCAGAAATCCGTGATGTAAAACGCATCATATGAAGAATTAACGAGTTCGCACGCAGCACGCTGACGTGAGGGAAGTGAATTTCCACATAAAAACATATAAAACTCAAAATAAGTGTAAGAACTTACATTTGTCCAATTTTTATTGAAATCTCAAAACACTGATTTTTTGGCTGTTCTGATACTCCTGGTTTCATTTACTTGTAAAGCTGGGAATACAATTTTGCACATTATAAGGTTAGGAGAAGGTCCAGACAGGCTTAAAAGTAGGTGTGAGGTTGCTGGGGATGATAAAAGTACTCTAACAGAGGAATTACAGGCTTTTCTAGTATAAAACCCCCATAAGACAACGTACTGTGTTTAGTAGATACACATTTTCTTTAACAACTCGGTAAATAATTATGCTAGAATGACGAGAGAGGGCTTACAACTTTCGCCTCTCTAATTCCCATCCTTTTGCATGCTTTGATCTTACATCTGGGGGATTTATGACCCTTTTTGGGCCCAAAACTCGAAATTTGAAAGATTAACCCCCCCAAAAAAGGGGTTTAGAGTTTTCCGATTGTTTTGCTCAACGAACTTGTCCAACTGATTACAGAAAGGAACGTCCCTACCAAATTTGAAGTAAATCGGACAAAAAATGCGACCGCTAGAGTGCAAACACACACATATATATATATATATATATATATATACAATTTTGAAGGACCCCCCAAAACGTGTTCAAGGGGTCACGTTAGGAACTTCTATGGTGGTCCCGGGCTTAAGTTTCACCGTGCGGGTCATGCTAATAGTTCACTTTCCAAAGGAAATTCACTAACAATTTGGTTACTGTAACGTCTGTTTGATAAAACGGCAGATGAGCATGTAATCTTATATGCTTCAATCTATGCTCAGAAATATAAGTATTAAGGTGTTTCTCTAAACCTAACATTTTTTATAATTGCTGTTTTCATAGTGACAATTTATTTGCAATCTTTGTATAATTGTTAATTTTTCTTGTATACTCAATCTTCTGGAATCACTGTATTTGTATGATTTATTTTATTATGTTTTTTTAAAGAGTGAATGTAAAGTTTAATCCGTTTTCTGACGCAGCCAGACCAAAACTCGTTTACACGTACAGGTCTTATGAACCATGTGGGACTTTTTTGTGCGTTTATATGTAATTCTGCATATTTAATGTACAGTAAATAATAAATAATTATTTGATTGATTGATTGAGACGAACAATATTGTAGGTTCAAATAAACTACGAGGAGTAAACATAACACAACAATTTACAGCACATGAACCTGTGTGTAGTATGCTTCATTGCCAGTAAAAGTGACTGCCTGAGGTTCCGATATAGAAATATAGACATTTCTATGATATAGAAAACTTTGACGTTCAATAAAGAACAATTTCATGCAATAACAACCATCGCAAAAAATAATGCTCTTTTGTGTTAAGTGTCACCTGTCGTCACCTAAATTAACAAGAATCTCACTCCTTTCGTTTACACGTCGAGCAGCCATTATTATAAGAGCCATTTATGGATTATGCACTTTGTTAGGGTGATTTACTCAATACATATTACCGGTTAGAAGGAGGGGTTCACCTTATTGAAAGTAATGAGTTAAGACGAATATTGTGTACGACTCTTTTGGTATTTGTTTGTATTAATGATACAAATTTAAGGAAAATATTTTATTATTAAAGTAGTAATAATTGAAATAAAAAAAAACAATAGTAAATATGTGCCTTTTTAATGTTGAGATGAGGCCACCTGTAAAAACAATTTCTACGGCGAATTTAAAACATTTGAATTCTTACACAGCGGCAACTAAAAATATCAGTGTAAATTTGTGAAACGAATAGGACTTGTAACATTATTTAATTTGAGGACATAAAAAAAACAATTGGTCAATATACACGCCTTTTTAACGAGTTTGGGTGTTACACCTAAGGAAAATAAAAAAGTAGCTTCCTGGTTGAAACGCGACAAAAATAAATAAACAGCAGTTAATTGAACTGTTAATTTAACATATTAACTATCAACATCAGTCAAATTATTACGCTAATAAATTGCAACACAAAGAACAAATTAGATGGCACGCTCCATCGTTACCGATATTAATATAATTTTGTACATTGCACGTGAATATTTATACTTAATTAAAGTGGTTTTGAATAGTTTTAAAACCAATATACGTTTATAACCTTTTAATTACTTATAGCAATTTATTCAGTACGTTTTACGTTTAATAGGTTGAGTTTACAACGCAGTCGAGTGAAGATAAAATTAAATCTCTTGTCAGTGTCAATGACACAACCCTGTTCTACATAAAACTTAAAGTCTCCTTCCGACTGTCATTCGGCATTTCCATTAACCTAATTGCTATTTCCTGTGTCAGCCAGTGGCCCTTTTTCTGGTGTCATCTGTGAGAAATATAAGTTGATCAATAACAGTGTATAAACCCTTAGCGTTACAGGATCTTCAATATAAACGAAGGCTTCCATCCTCTCCCGCGTAATCCACCCAAACACCTTCAATCTTATAATCCCCCCTAACACCTTCAATCTTATAATCCCCCCTAACACCTTCAATCTTATAATCCCCCCTAACACCTTCAATCTTATAATCCCCCCTAACACCTTCAATCTTATAATCCCCCCTAACACCTTCAATCTTATAATCCCCCTTAACACCTTCAATCTTATCTTATAATCCCCCCTAACACCTTCAATCTTATAATCCCCCCTAACACCTTCAATCTTATCTTATAATCCCCCCTAACACCTTCAATCTTATAATCCCCCCTAACATTCACATTATAAATTATGATAGACACGGCTTATGACGACTATAATAATAATCTTGTAGAACACTCTTATTAAAAATGGTCTTTAATGAAGTACCGTGTTAAACTCCTACAATGTATTTTTATAGTTCGAGCTTCATAGAAATACCAAAATAATTGGAATGATATTGCAATTATTTTATTTGTTCGTATGCCGAAGATTTATTTGACGCTATGATTATGATGTATCATGTTTACAATATAACATCCAATTTCGTTTTTAGTACTTTATACTGTAGTTATTATTTCGTGTGTTATTCCTCAACTTATTATTCCTCACACAACGGACCACATATCAATTCGATCACGCAACATCGACGCACGGTTTCAGAAGATACAAGTTTTAAAGTAGGGCCTATCTGAAACTGACTATAATGTTTCGCAAACACTGCCTTGCGATAACCCACAATTCTGCAACAGTGTAACTTCGAACCACATAACGTGGAGGCTAAATTAATTATTTGTTTCAACAGGTTATCCTCAGTTACAGAGGTTTCGCGTATTTGCTTGGGCTATTAAAGCGTATGGATAGCTTGAAAAATATTTTGAAGGACTACTACTCACTGTCAAAAAGGAAATTAAAATAATTATATGCTTTAGTAATTAAAAAAATAATAATTTATTATAATCTATTGCTATAGAAGTTGAATCCTAAAAATAATATCCAAATACTGTACAGTTTTACTGTACAAGTTAAAACAATTCAAATTATATTAGAACTGTAAACTGAAAGGAAACCTAAAACTTAGTGCTACCCAAAATTATAGAGTATAGGACAAATTACAGGAGTAAGTACACAGTATTAGATATAACAACAAGTCTGGAAAATTAAAGTTCTGCAATTGTTAACGACCAAGATAAGGAAAGAAAATCATAACGAGAGTGTAGAATATGAAGGATGAGAGTTAGGAAAGTACTTAGTCTGAATAGCAGCACTATATACAAGTATACAAAATAAAACAAAGCCCAGGAAAACTCATTTAAAGGTCTCATTTTGTTATTTGAGAAGGTGACACGATTTGAATTAAGCTTATGGATTGGCGAGTCTGAATCCGTAGTATATTACTAGATCCTGTGGATCTGTTATCGCGTCTTTAAACCAGACTCTGTGGATCTGTTATCGCTTCTTTAATAGTCTGGTATTCAGCCTCGATTCTAAAATGTTTTACGAGTTCTTTTTATCTCGCACTAAAACTATATAATGAAAACACTACCGTCGATTAAAAATTAAAATCATACTGGATAACCCAGCAAACATTCGCATCAAGAAAAAATCTTATTAAAATCTGACTGATATAACTATAAAGAAATCGGTTAGTTGTTGATATACTTACAAGAATTTTCAATAATGATCTCTGTCATTTGCAGTAGCCTCATTTATAAATTAAAAATATATTTGTTCATACTCTTTCCACAATTAAACACAATTAAAACTGTTTTTACAACTAAACAGACTCGGATTTCCAGCAGTCGATTCCGGTGGCGATAACCTATTTCCACGAGGGTTCCTGCCGATCGGACGATCTTTAAGGCAGTTTGGGATCTGAAAGGTGTATAGGATTTTCATTCAAATCTTTTATTTTAAATCGATCCTCAATATACTTTATATGTACATACAAAATAAATGTAATTTGTACTGAATAGTTAAAAAAGAAATATTTGTACATTACTAAAAATATTTAGGGTTTATAAACTGAACGTAATAATAATTAATTTGGTCTAATCTTGTCAACTGCATTTTGGTTGTATACATTTGAAGTACATATTTTGCAAAATGGCACATGAAAAAAATAAATAAAATGACATATGAAATAACTACGTATTTTACCGTGCGAAAACCAAAACACACGCTTCCAAAGACGAAACCCACAAATAAAAATGTATATAAATCCACTTTGTAGACCGAACATTTCTATTATTCAGGTACTGTTTGAAATGCGTTATTTATTTTTATATTTACACTTATCCAAACAATTTTTTTTTTATTTTAGGTAATTTATTGATTACCTGTAAGTAATTTAATAATTGTTTGTGCAAACTGTTGTTTCACATTACACTGCAATTTTACGTTATACATACATGGACCGGGTTGACCTCTTACACCATTACTCTTTATCTATATAGCGCCCTATTATCACACATATATAAACTTCACCTATTAATGCTACGGCCGTAGATAACATCCTGCTATTAATGAAATACAGAGGGAAGATAACGAGGTAAATCTTTTTAATCTTGATATTTAGTTACACATTGTAACTATTTTTTCGATATGTTCAGATTACCCTTAATATTCCTCTGTCCCACACTCACTGTGCAGTATACAGCGCTCTTTAGCAATGTATTTCAAATGGCAATTCGAGTTGTAGGGCCTACTAGCCGTCCTCGAAGCAGTTACTAGAGCGCCTGCAAGCGGGTCGCGGGGACAGTTGATGCAAACCGCATAACAACACCAACAATCTACTCAGCTCAGGTAGTACTGTAGTACTGTACCATGGCCATCTTCCCCACCTGTACTGCACGGTGAACGTGGAACAGAGAATAGGTGGTTTTCCAGGGATCAGTATAACACGAATCAGTTGATGCAAACCGCACAACAACACCAACAATACTCAGCTCAGGTAGTACTGTAGTACTGTACCATGGCCATCTTCCCCACCTGTACTGCACGGTGAACGTGGAACAGAGAATAGGTGGTTTTCCAGGGATCAGTATAACACTAATCAGTTGATGCAAACCGCATAACAACACCAACAATACTCAGCTCAGGTAGTACTGTAGTACTGTACCATGGTCATCTTCCCCATCTGTACTGCACGGTGAACGTGGAACAGAGAGGGATCAGTATAACACTAATCAGTTGATGCAAACCGCATAACAACACCAACAATACTCAGCTCAGGTAGTACTGTAGTACTGTACCATAGTCATCTTCCCCATCTGTACTGCACGGTGAACGTGGAACAGAGAATAGGTGGTTTTCCAGGGATCAGTATAACACTAATCAGTTGATGCAAACCGCACAACAACACCAACAATACTCAGCTCAGGTAGTACTGTAGTACTGTACCATGGCCATCTTCCCCATCTGTACTGCACGGTGAACGTGGAACAGAGAATAGGTGGTTTTTCAGGGAACAGTATAACACTAATCAGTTGATGCAATCCGCATAACAACACCAACAATACTCAGCTCAGGTAGTACTGTAGTACTGTACCATGGCCATCTTCCCCACCTGTACTGCACGGTGAACGTGGAACAGAGAATAGGTGGTTTTCCAGGGAACAGTATAACACTAATCAGTTGATGCAATCCGCATAACAAGACAAACAATACTCAGCTCAGGTAGTACTGTAGTACTGTACCATGGCCATCTTCCCCACCTGTACTGCACGGTGAACGTGGAACAGAGAATAGGTGGTTTTCCAGGGAACAGTATAACACTAATCAGTTGATGCAAACCGCACAACAACACCAACAATACTCAGCTCAGGTAGTACTGTAGTACTGTACCATGGTCATCTTCCCCATCTGTACTGCACGGTGAACGTGGAACAGAGAATAGGTGGTTTTCCAGGGATCAGTATAACACTAATCAGTTGATGCAAACCGCATAACAACACCAACAATACTCAGCTCAGGTAGTACTGTAGTACTGTACCATGGTCATCTTCCCCATCTGTACTGCACGGTGAACGTGGAACAGAGAATAGGTGGTTTTCCAGGGATCAGTATAACACTAATCAATTGATGCAAACCGCACAACAACACCAACAATACTCAGCTCAGGTAGTACTGTAGTACTGTACCATGGCCATCTTCCCCATCTGTACTGCACGGTGAACGTGGAACAGAGAATAGGTGGTTTTTCAGGGAACAGTATAACACTAATCAGTTGATGCAATCCGCATAACAACACCAACAATACTCAGCTCAGGTAGTACTGTAGTACTGTACCATGGCCATCTTCCCCACCTGTACTGCACGGTGAACGTGGAACAGAGAATAGGTGGTTTTCCAGGGAACAGTATAAAACTAATCAGTTGATGCAATCCGCATAACAAGACCAACAATACTCAGCCCAGGTAGTACTGTAGTACCGTACCATGGCCATCTTCCCCACCTGTACTGCACGGTGAACGTGGAACAGAGAATAGGTGGTTTTCCAGGGATCAGTATAACACTAATCAGTTGATGCAAACCGCATAACAACACCAACAATACTCAGCTCAGGTAGTACTGTAGTACTGTACCATGGCCATCTTCCCCACCTGTACTGCACGGTGAACGTGGAACAGAGAATAGGTGGTTTTCCAGGGATCAGTATAACACGAATCAGTTGATGCAAACCGCACAACAACACCAACAATACTCAGCTCAGGTAGTACTGTAGTACTGTACCATGGCCATCTTCCCCAGCTGTACTGCACGGTGAACGTGGAACAGAGAATAGGTGGTTTTCCAGGGATCAGTATAACACGAATCAGTTGATGCAAACCGCATAACAACACCAACAATACTCAGCTCAGGTAGTACTGTAGTACTGTACCATGGCCATCTTCCCCACCTGTACTGCACGGTGAACGTGGAACAGAGAATAGGTGGTTTTCCAGGGATCAGTATAACACGAATCAGTTGATGCAAACCGCACAACAACACCAACAATACTCAGCTCAGGTAGTACTGTAGTACTGTACCATGGCCATCTTCCACACCTGTACTGCACGGTGAACGTGGAACAGAGAATAGGTGGTTTTCCAGGGATCAGTATAACACGAATCAGTTGATGCAAACCGCACAACAACACCAACAATACTCAGCTCAGGTAGTACTGTAGTACTGTACCATGGCCATCTTCCACACCTGTACTGCACGGTGAACGTGGAACAGAGAATAGGTGGTTTTCCAGGGATCAGTATAACACGAATCAGTTGATGCAAACCGCACAACAACACCAACAATACTCAGCTCAGGTAGTACTGTAGTACTGTACCATGGCCATCTTCCCCAGCTGTACTGCACGGTGAACGTGGAACAGAGAATAGGTGGTTTTCCAGGGATCAGTATAACACTAATCAGTTGATTCTACTACATCTAGTATCTTATAAAATAACATATAGAAGTTTTTGAAAGGCGAAAAATGTATTATAATGTGTATCTATTTTAGTCCCTGAACTGCTTTTTATATGAAAATTAGGTAACATACCTTTTTCGACGACAGTTAAAATTTGAACATGTTCAAATTTGAACCGTCGCGCGTCGTAGGAAAAGGTATGTAACCGAAATTTCATATGCAAAAATGTAATTATAATATTAAAAATAAGATAGCTAATAGACATTTTATATCTACTAAAAATAAAGAATCTAATCTAATTTTTTTAAGTACACGTTAACGCCCAAACTCTTACCGAACGATCTCGGCTGTAAACTGTCGAGGTACAGTAACGAGGACTATAAACCAACCGACCACAACTAAAGGTAAAGCAGGCAGAGACATAAACTCACAGTTAAACGTGAAAAGCAACCTCGCTCAAAGACTGTTACGGGCGGTATTGCAATCTTTGTTTGTTATCTTTGCTGACACGTTTTACAAGTTATCGTCACCTTTAGAATCTGACAAAAATAACTACTTTGTGCTACTTTGAACGATGCATGTTGAATTGCAACAGAAAAATACGCATTGCGTAATATCACGCTATTAATATAAAGAAGAACGACCCAACATTTTGCTAGATTTTGCTTTGGAAGATAAACACAACCCTATAAATATGTAGGCATACTTATTACAAATATTTACTCCAAAACATGGTCTGGCATTACTAGACACGAAGAAACTTGTGTTTAAGTAAACAGGTTTCTTTCTACAAAGAATTATGTTATACAAACAACACTTATATAAAAAAAAATACTTATTTACTTACAATCAATATGACGGGGGTAGCATATAGTCAGGGTATGAATTGAAAATCAGTGAACGGATAATCGTATGTGTAATATTTATTTTAACATTGATAGTTTACTTGAGATGAGCGAAATTGCTGGAATTTCTGCAAAGGCTATAATCTACTTAACATTTATACAGCTCCGTAAGTGTTTAGTAGCACACAAAATGTGTTTTTAACGTAGACTAATAAAAACTGAGCGAATATCCTCTAGAGTGCAATATATTTTAACAGCAAACTATTTTTTTTTTTTTTCAAGCAGCACCAGAACCACGGCGGCCACTTTAGAGACCAGTGCACTCGAGTGGCAATTATTCACATTTAGCCAATCCAGAGTAAAAACTTCGTCCACTTTTATGTTGACGAAAAAACATGTTGCTAATACAGTACTCGAAAATTGGATGAAACAAATTAATTTTCACTGATTAGGATACATGAAATAAGCGAAACAGAGAGTTTCATTAAGTTTTCGATCTCTTTATTTTTACAAATATTCTTAGTACTAAATGGGACTACGAGTTCGGCTCATTCATTTAACTCCAGGTTTAAAACTGAATACAATTTCACAGTTAGACAAACTTGCGATATTTGTAATTTCGCCCTTTTACTTTATTTATACTTTAAAGAGAGAATACAAATTTATGTTTTCCTCACACCAGACTTTGTATTAAAATTCTTACTCCACAAGAGTCAGACTTAAGGTTTATTTTTCAGATATTCCTGTAACACATTTAAATTATTTATGATATATTATTAATTAAATCCTTAACCAATGTTTAAGTTTGGAAAAAATTATTTTAAAAAATTGAACTTAATTTAATGTATATTGTACATTTTACATCCAGTGACAATAATAAACTACGCTCTGAAGTAAAGAGGACGAGAAAAGATAAACATTGACTTAACAAAAGAGACCTGTGGTTCAAGAAAGGGAAAAATAAGAAAGGGTTAAAGTAAAATCAACTGACCAGGGAATTTATTAATCAAAGTTTATAAATTATGAAGTAAAAACAAGTTCTACCTGTCTGCGATACAAACACGACATAAAACTTATTCAATATTTTCTACCAGTTTGTGTGTGTCATCATAACATTCGCCGTATAAATACGATCCTTTTCCTTGTATTTGTTTGCTATTCACTTTGAGTTGCTTGCAACTCGAGTAAATAGAAAACAACTTTTTATTGAATCAAAATGTTACCAAAGGATTTATCTTGAAACAAATCTTACAACTACATTTTAAAATAATAATTTTTGGCACCTAAAATAATATAAACCAATCAACTAGTTGGCATTAAGTAGCTAAACGTTTCTGCTATAAACGGGTTTTAGATCCTGCACCCTTACGTTTCAGGGCTCTAAAATTTTATGATTAGCTAAGTTACTATCCTGAAGATACTTTTTATACATCTCAAGTAAATCACAAGTTGAAATTAATGTGACATTGATAATTGGTAAAACTTGGAACATATTTCAAGAGTTTCTTTAGATGGGACCTAAAATGATAATAAAAAACGTAAAATTATTATAGTTTCGCCTTTTAAAAATATAAGTTTTAAACTAGTTATGTATGTCGACTGGAATTCCGAATTTTCTTTTAACGGCTAAAAATTAGGGGCATCTGACTAGTTAACGGCTAGCGTCTTGGTCACGGGTTCAAACCCCGGAGAGTCCACAACAATTTGAGAGATTTGAACCGATTCTCATAAAAGCGTTTGTTTGTGCTATTAATAAACAACCCGTTGGCGTTGAAATAAAACAAGTATAAACAAATGTATGAAAACCTGCAGCAACGTTAACGCTCTGAACTCATAAATGAAACTATATTTCTAAATTTGTTACATGTTTATTACGTTCAATTTTGAGAACAAAGAAAAAATAAACTAGAAGGCATTGGGCTACATCCAATTAAGCCTATAAACCTGGCTTTTGTTCGCTGAGGCGGCCATTGTCTGTTGGAGAGGTTTAGTGTATTGAAGGGATTCAGAATTGGAACATTGGGAGCATTTGCAGCAATAGGCAAGTGGGCAAGTGTAAGTATAACTTGTAGATCGAGAACCACGTGATCCAGCTAGAGCTGGAAATTAATGCGCGCCGCCTTTTTTTGGATGTATTGGTTTTAAAGTCAATGACAATTTAAATAAAAAAGTATATATGAAACCTTCCAGCATAGGCCAATATTTAAACTATACGTCAAATCATGCTGGAAGCGTGCAGTTAGCCTCAGCACAGGGACTCTTCAGTAGAGTACACTAAGAGGAAAATATAACGACAAACCGAAGTCGAAGTGGTGTTCAACGAAATAAAAAGTAATGGCTACCCAGTGAACGTTCATAAAAAGGCGTTGAGGAGAGCTAGAAGATCCTCAGTCACGACAAAGCCCAGGAAAAAGATATAACAACTGTGGTGGCTCCTTACATTACGGAATCGTCAGAACAAATGAGGAGAGTTAACAGAAAATTTGGAATACAAACAGCATTTAAAAATAAGATGACTATAAGAAGTGTGGTTACTGGGGTAAGGCCTGGCAACAGAGATTTGAAGACAAATAATTTAGTATACAAAATTGTGTGTAGTTTTGGGCGAAATTACTACGGGCAAACATCGAGACCGGATGCTATTAGAATGAAAGAACGTAAACAAACTACTTTCCAAAGGAGACCCAAGCAACTCAAAGTTAATGGAACGTGGAACACAGTATATCTGAAGACCATATAGTGAAATATATTTCCGCTATCATATTGTGTTTAAAAGGCCGAAACGGAAACAACACGACATATTGGCGGCAGTGAGTTTGGGGTTGATGGGAATTGTGTTTTGCAGCCCAGTGTCTCACTTCATCCGATGATTCCGTTGGTAGAAAAATAAATTAAAATGAAAGTAAACAGCGCCAGAACAATAGAACCCCCGTCCCTACTGCTTATAAGGATGTGAACCCGCTAGACAGGTTGGTTGCGCCAAGACGCTCGGAGCGACTCCTCGCCAACACCGTAGGTGACAATGAAAGTAAACAGCGCCAGAACAATAGAACCCCCGTCCCTACTGCTGATACGGTTGTGAACCCGCTAGACAGGTTGGTTGCGGCAAGGCGCTCGGAGCGACTCCTCGCCAACACCGAAGGTGACAATGAAAGTAAACAGCGCCAGAAAAATAGAACCCCCGTCCCTACTGCTGATAAGGATGTGAACCCGCTAGACAGGTTGGTTGCGGCAAGACGCTCGGAGCGACTCCTCGCCAACACCGTAGGTGACAATGAAAGTAAACAGCGCCAGAACAATAGAACCCCCGTCCCTACTGCTGATAAGGATGTGAACCCGCTAGACAGGTTGGTTGCGGCAAGACGCTCGGAGCGACTCCTCGCCAACACCGTAGGTGACAATGAAAGTAAACAGCGCCAGAACAATAGAACCCCCGTCCCTACTGCTGATAAGGATGTGAACCCGCTAGACAGGTTGGTTGCGGCAAGACGCTCGGAGCGACTCCTCGCCAACACCGTAGGTGACACTGAAAGTGAACAGCGCCAGAACAATAGAACCCCCGTCCCTACTGCTGATAAGGATGTGAACCCGCTAGACAGGTTGGTTGCGGCAAGGCGCTCGGAGCGACTCCTCGCCAACACCGAAGGTGACAATGAAAGTAAACAGCGCCAGAAAAATAGAACCCCCGTCCCTACTGCTGATAAGGATGTGAACCCGCTAGACAGGTTGGTTGCGGCAAGACGCTCGGAGCGACTCCTCGCCAACACCGTAGGTGACAATGAAAGTAAACAGCGCCAGAACAATAGAACCCCCGTCCCTACTGCTGATAAGGATGTGAACCCGCTAGACAGGTTGGTTGCGGCAAGACGCTCGGAACGACTCCTCGCCAACACCGTAGGTGACAATGAAAGTAAACAGCACCAGAACAATAGAACCCCCGTCCCTACTGCTGATAAGGTTGTGAACCCGCTAGACAGGTTGGTTGCGGCAAGACGCTTGGAGCGACTCCTCGCCAACACCGTAGGTGACAATGAAAGTAAACAGCGCCAGAACAATAGAACCCCCGTCCCTACTGCTGATACGGTTGTGAACCCGCTAGACAGGTTGGTTGCGGCAAGACGCTCGGAGCGACTCCTCGCCAACACCGTAGGTGACAATAAAAGTAAACAGCGCCAGAACAATAGAACCCCCGTCCCTACTGCTGATAAGGATGTGAACCCGCTAGACAGGTTGGTTGCGGAAAGACGCTCGGAGCGACTCCTCGCAAACACCGTGGGTGACAATAAAAGTAAACAGCGCCAGAACAATAGAACCCCCGTCCCTACTGCTGAAAAGGATGTGAACCCGCTAGACAGGTTGGTTGCGGCAAGACGCTCGGAGCGACTCCTCGCCAACACCGTAGGTGACAATGAAAGTAAACAGCACCAGAACAATAGAACTCCCGTCCCTACTGCTGATAAGGATGTGAACCCGCTAGACAGGTTGGTTGCGGCAAGACGCTCGGAGCGACTCCTCGCCAACACCGTAGGTGACAATGAAAGTAAACAGCGCCAGAACAATAGAACCCCCGTCCCTACTGCTGATAAGGACGTGAACCTGCTAGACAGGTTGGTTGCGGCAAGACGCTCGGAGCGACTCCTCGCCAACACTAAACGCGACTCCTCACCCCCCTCGGGGGTGACAGTAAAATTCCCCCGAAGAGGCAAGTTCTTGATTTGTTAGCGCGAAACGTCGGGAAGTAGTGTATCGATCCGATCCGTGGTGTGTGTGTGTGTGTGTGTGTGTGTGTGTGTGTGTGTGCGTGTGTGTGTGTGTGTGTGTGTGTGTGTGTGTGTGTGTGTGTGTGTGTGTGTGTGTGTGTGTGTGTGTGTTTATAAAATTGACCAAGGAATCATAAATGTGTTTAAATAAAGTCATATTTAGTTTAATTTGTAAACGATGATTAAAAACCGTCCTATAAAATAATTTACTATTAGCCTAGTTGGCACTGAGAATTTAAGTTTAACACCTTATACAACATCTTGTTTTAGGATGGTAACATTGATCCCAATGCAAATGACTTTTCATGAAAAAAGTTTTCTGTAAGCCTATCATATCTTTTAATATGTTTACGCTACAAAAACACATTGGTGGGACAAAAACCTTCCCCTTTGTGCAACAGTTTTTAGCACACTAAGCGTATAAATAACCGAAGTTTATCCTAGAACATGCAGTAAAATAATTTTCAATCTTATTATTATAAAAGGACAGTCTACACAAAATCGACACTAAGTTGGTCCACGTCCAATCTTTTTCTACTTTAATACACGCAACCTACTATAAGCTCGAATAATGAAAGCACAATTATTTAGCAACACAGTAAGCGTTACGTCATCGCTTAGGCAATACTCTACTGAAGGTTTCTAGTTTATATCTTTATAATTACATTTATTTGTAACTCTAAGTAGAATCCAATGTCTTGACATATTGATCTCATTGCCCTGAAAATTCAACAGCCTCTTAGTTTTCCAAGCTAAGTAAGAATAGCTTTTGATGTTTGTGGAGACAATAGAGTCTTATTTTTTTAAACAAGAATGATGTTATAAAAAATGTATCTTAATGCGTTTTAACCCTACAGTTTTTCCTGTTTAACAATATTATTTTTTTAAACAAGATTTTACTATTAGCCCAAAAGCCAAGCAACTCTCAAGTTTTAAATGGGTCCGATTTAACGCGACCACAAAGTTGATCGCGCCATATAAAGTTAGTGCTCTTTATATGGCCACTTGGCCGTGAAAACTCTGAGTGAAAATTAAGAGGAAAACAAAAGAAAATTCTTGAGTTGTTGATTGAAGCAGAAGCTTACGAGCTGTAGCGGAATTTTATAAAGTAGATTAATAAGTATAAAATGAATTTAAAAGGACGTTTTAAGTATTTAAGTACATAAATATTTTTAATGTTAATCTACTAAGGAAATTACGAATATAATGGATACTTAACGCATTTAAATTTAGAATATTACCGAAAGATTTAATTATACCCAATCTCGATCACTGCTAATATTGCAATAGGTAATCTATATAAATCAAGCAGAGTTCTTGTCTGTGAGTGGATCGCCGTACGGCTTAACTACAAGAGGTTAAGGCATGAAATTTTCAGGGTAGGTTCCTTTAGGTTACAGCTGTTGTACCTGACTCTCAGTTTCGGCTAAATCCTCTAAGGCTACTCCCCGTGGGACATCCAAAATTCCAATGTCAATAAAATGTGACCATACGGTTAAATTTTTCAGTTATTTATTTAATGTTATTCAAATAAACAGCTGACATTAGTAATTTCCTTTTACTTTCTCCCCCTTATACATAGTATATGGAGAAAGTATTGTTTTCGTCAACATTTTCGAATTTGAGTTGTTAGTGGAAATACTCGTTTTGGTGCTTCCTGAACCCAAAAAAGTGATTTTTACGTGATGTCTGTGTGTATGTCTGTCTATCTGTCTGTATGGATGTGTACCGAGCTAAAGCCCAAACCAATAGTCCGATTTCAATGAAATTTGGTATGTAGGTACTAATCCACGATATCTCCAGGCATTTTTTTTTAATTTTTTGGAATTTTTTTATTTTTAAGGGTAATTATCTCCCAAAAACCGCTAAAAAACATGAAAAATCGAGATTTCTCAAAAAACGGCTCAAACGATTTTGATTAAACTTTAGTCTTTTGTAGAACTTTAGTTTTCCAACAAAATGACACCACCCGCATATCTGTAAAAATTCGGGTTCAGAAATTACAAGACTTAAAATATCAAAAATTCAGTTTTTTTAGATTGTTCATAAAAAAACATATATATAAAAAATATTACTATTCAACACTAAAAATAGCTCAAAAAACTAAATAATTTACTATTTTGAATTATTATTCTACGATTATAATTCACAATCTACAATCTCTGCTGGTTGCGGAGAAAATTTAAATTTTCATTTTGCGGTAAACGCAGTACGTTGTCCAATGTTATACCTATGGGGAATACATAAATACTATTTCTCTCTTATTTATTGATAAATTTCGTTCAGATTTGATATTCTTGTCAAGTTAGCATTGACCAACAGAGGAAATTCGAAATATGTTGCCCCTTAATAACCCTGAGGGGGGAATAGGGGGTATTTCCCCTCTTAAAACCACGTGTGTAGCGGTGGATTCTGTAGTGTCCCTAAACAGGGATTTGGTTGGATATATTTTTTCAAACAACTTGTTTACAAGATTTTCTGTTCATTCGACCGTGCTTTGTATTCTTATTTAGTAAATAAAAAGTAATTTATTCATTAAAGTTGGACTGAAAGGGAGAAAGTATTTGTCAGTTTCCTGATACCATTTATTTATCTACACTTTATACCCGGGTGAAACCGGTATAATCAGCTAGTTTAATATATTCCACAGCTCTGTTTGCGGTCTCAACACAATCACTATCAGTAAACAAACAGGTTTACAAAGCTGTTAGTTCCAGCTGAGATTAAACAACAAAGGGGTTCTTGCGGAACTCAATGCGTGTATTAGTCTAAATTGAACACAATTTGAACAGCCTAATTGTGCTGCTGTAGGAAATATCGCCGAGCGTTTAACTCGCTTAAGAGTGCCAATTATCATTAACCTGCATCTAAATGGGTACTGCAACCAGAGACTGCTGCGATGTGTCTTGTGAATGGCTTAGTTCAGCATCATGCTGCATCGTTTGTTGCATGAGTACATTAGTTTATAATTAGGTTGGCAGCCACTTTTTTCTATTATTTGACTCGCAACTTGATCACCTGAAACGTATAAATAATACCCTCGTCGCAGTAAACCTGCGTATTCAGTGAACTTCTAATGCATAAATATTTTTCTCACTACCACATAAAGCCACTTATCAATAATCACAACAATACATTCATAAATAAGTGGATATATAACATATTATTTATTCTCCTCCATTACAATAACATTAGGGCTGAGTACGCAGGTTTGATGCACACGGTGTTTTTATGCAGAAATATAGCTTATATCCTATAGATTAAATCCGCTAAAATGGCGAGTCGTACCATAACACGTCAGCCAGCACTGGATAACAAAGCTGGATAACGCTTTCTTAGTAAGAAATGTTTTATTTTTCCGCTATCTATATATTTGTTGACACATCAAGAATAAATTATCGGCTGACCCGTATTGCAGTGGTGCCAATTAATAAACTAATCAGTATAATATGATAACTGAACAACTTACACTAAATTAAAAACAAAAAAACATCCAGCGAAACCACTATTGCTGTAAACGAGTTTGCACGCAGCACGCTGACATGAGGGAAGTGAATTTCCACTTAAAAACTTTTAAAACTCAAAATCAGTGTAAAAACATATATTTGTCCAATTTTTATTGAAATCTGAAAACATTGATTTTTTGGCTGTTCTGATACTCCTGGTTTCATTTACTTGCAAAGCTGGTAATACAATTTTGCGCATTATAAGGTTAGGAGAAGGTCCAGAAAGGCTTGAAAGTAGGTGTGAGGTTGCTGGGGATAATAAAAGTACTATAACAAAGGAATAACATGCGTTTCTAGTGTAAAACCCCATAAGACAACGTGTGTTTAGCCGATACACATTTTCTTTAATAACTCGGTAAATATTTATGCTAGAATGACGAGAGAGGACTTAAAACTTTCGCCTCTCTAATTCCCATCTTTTTACATGCATTAATTTTATGCCCCATCTGGGGCTTTTCTGACCCTTTTTGGGCCCAAATCTCGAAATTTGAAAGATTAATCCCCAAAAAATGGGTTTAGTGTTTTCCGATTGTTTTGCCCAACGAACTTGTCCAACAGATTATAAAAAGGAACGTCCCTACCAAATTTGAAGTAAATCGGACAAAAAATGCGACCGTTAGAGTGCATACACACACATATATATATATATATATATATATATATATAACATTTTGAAGGACCCCCCAAAACGTGTTCAGGGGGTCACGTTAGGAACTTCTATGGTGGTCCCGGGCTTAGGTTTCACCGTGCGGGTCATGCTAATAGTTCACTTTCCAAAGGAAACTCACTAATAAAACTTAGACCAGCGTTTTTCAGAAGAAGAAACAGGGTACGATCTAGTTAAAAATAAAACGAAACGGGATCAAATGCAAGTGAAAAATAAGTTAAGTTTAATCAAACTGTAAAGATGAAAGTAGCACTTGGCTCAGGACCAAATGTGAATCTATACCATCATATCTAGATACCGCCTAGCTCACGGTTCCCCTTTCATTAAATAGTATATTTTAATTAGATTAAAGTTTTTTCACAAAAAAGGTAGTAGCGTGCTTAAAAAACTACTCAGCACATAATGTCATGATTATTTAACTGCAATATTAAGCCGTGGGTTCATTATATCATCCTGATAACGTACTTTCTTTCGCGAAAGGAATTTACCAAACAAGAACCACACCATTACTAACTTAAACTAATTATTTTAAGTTACAAATATGGCTAAAATCACATATAATTATGTAACATAAAGTTTAAAATTGTGGTAATGATTACGTTATATCAAGATTGCGGCCTTACAAAGACAGCTTAGAACCATTCAGGAAACACGAACAATACAAACAATTACATTTACATTGAAGTGCTGTGCGGTGATAGTGCACCAAGGTTACATCCAGTCCTTTTGTCTGCTTCCAAGAAAACTCTCCTATCTTTAAATACGCTTGATATATTAATTTGCATACTTTCAAATCATTCGCTCCTATTTAACTAAAAACTAAAACAATAATGCAAACCTTTACCTATCTGTTCCAGAGGAAGACAGTGGGAAGTTGCAGTAAAAGCTATAGAACACACTTTGTTCTACACAATTCAGCATTAATAAGAACCTTTATACTCCAATAGTTTTGGAAGTTATGCCACTGTTAACAGCCTAGGGGTCACTTAAATTGTACTATTGTTTTTTCGTTATTTTTTTAACATTTTATAGTTTTAATTACGCAGCGATAATTTTAAGTGAAAAAGCTATTTATTTATTTTTTTTTTTGCGATGAGTAGCTATCCTGAACCTGTAACTGGAAGTCGTTTGGTGGAAAATTTGAAACGGAAGTTCAAACTGACTTAATTGATTCGATCTTCTGAAAGTTCCTCCCGTGTATTTGGCGTTTAAACTTTAAACTGGATCTCTAAACATTCACGAATGTCTGTAACGAGTTAAGGCTACCGAGTCTAGTGTAAGTTAAAATAACTTGTGTGTTACAAATTTACAAATAGTAGTTAATGCAATATACCAGTACTAAGAAATTCGATTAACAAGGAACAAAATAAGCAGCTATGGTATCTTCGAAGATTCACAACCCGTCGCCTGTTGGTGACAACTTTGCACGACTTGTTGTCCAACTTTTAAGTTCTCTTAGTGTTAATGTAAGTTACAATCTTAAGGTCTTACAATTGTAGTGTTTAGTAACTAATGTAAAACTTCACCCTCTTGACGTTGGTTCTTAAAACTCGATCGATTACTTTTGTAGTTAAACTATAGTCTGACATTTTTAGTTTCAATTATGTAATATCCATATTTATATACTTTATGTTGGTGTGTTATGCGTTGAAGTATATAATTACAATTACCGTAATATGTTATGTACTCAAACAAATTTAAATATAATTTATCATACAAGTATTGTATTATTGCATCAGCTTTTAGCGAATTTCCCCTATAATGAAGAAGCTATTGCCGTAGGTCTCATGGTAAGACTTAAGCCCGAGACCATGATAACTTGTCATTTTGAGGTCCCCAGATGCCAAAAACGCCATTCGTTCAAATATATATATATATATATATATATATATATATATATATATATATATAAATATTCCCAAATTCCCAACAAATTCCCTAGTGCATTTGACCAAGTCCTTTAAATTTTATGTCTTGTAAAATGTTGTTTTAGTTGCTAGTTTTCCAGGAATTTGACTTTGAAATTTGTATATGGCCGCCATTTTGAAATTTATTATAAAAAATTACCATAACTTTTTTATTTATTAACAGATTTTTACAGTAAAAATGTCATTAGATTTGGATTACAAAGTGCTTTAAATTGTATATCTTGAAAAATCTAGTTTCAGTTGCTAGTTTTACTTTAAAAATTTAAAGTGGCCGCCATTTTGAAAATAAACGTCGGGAAAAAATAATTTTTTTTGTGGATTTAGATATTTATCCTGTAAAGCTCCATACCAAATTTTTACTTGATACATTAATCCATTACGGAAATAGAAATGTTAAAGTGAAAAAACAAAATGGCGGATAACGGCTAAACGAAGTTGAAATCAAAAAAACTTTACTGAACATTTTCGATTTATTTTTGTATGTAAAATATGGTTATGTTTAGCCAGTTCCGAATTTTTGTGACACCCTGTATATATATATGTGTGTGTCCGTAAGCACGATAACTCTCGTAAAAAAGGTCCGATCTTAATGAAATGTGGTACAAATGTGTAAAGTACTATTTATTTGAACGAGTTCGAAAACCAGACGAATTGCAAAATCCGAAGAGGGGTTCTTGAAGGGTTTTGTACCCCAAAAATGGGGTTTTGGGTTTCCACATGTAATTTATATTTAAATCAAATTTTAATTTTTACCATTTAATTCATCATAAAAAAACAAACAATTTATTATTTTGATCATTGCTCTACCTAAATTGGTTATTTAAATATTGAAAGTGCTAAACACAGTACGTTGTCTAATGTTAATCTTATGGAGAAAAAGAAAAAAATTGTATATCTCACTTATTTATGAACATAAACTGACAAAATTTGGTATAAGGCTTCATCTGGTTGTGGTTTATTGTTGTTTGGAAAATAAAATTTTTCACCTATGGTTCCCGCAGCAGCAAACCTAGGTACTCGGTACCCATGTTATTCTTATAGAAAATAATTAAAATGTTATATATCGCTTATTTATGAATGTATATGGATGAAACTTGGTATTGGATGAAACTAAGATGAGTTCTATTGATATTTGCATAAATCCCATTATTTTGTGTTCCTTGTTGCAGCAAACCTACGTACTCATCCCCGATGTTATTCTTGTGGAGAATAATTAATATTTTAAATATCGCTTGTTTGTGAATATATTTCCTATGAATCCTATTAAGTGTTTTAATGTGTTATGTTATATATTCATTGGAAATTCGCTGAGGATGCAGGTTTGCTGCGACGGGGGTATTATTTTCATATGTCAATAATCAATACGAATTTAAGTCCAATGAAAACCTTAAAAAATGAAGTTATGGATCGTAAAAAATGTTATTACATCACCAACTGTAGTTACAACACATTCTTAGTAAGCAAGAAATTAACAACTTAATAGATCTTATTAATATTAATAGCACTCAATTCTGAAAGATCCACTCAGAGTTTGTAATGTATTAATCAATCACGATATTAACTATTTTGGGTAATTTTCGGTCAAATAAAGCAATAATCATCCTATTATCTCGTTATCCTCAGAACCTGTTTGGAAAAAAGATGGATTTAATAGTTTAGAGAGTGTTTAGGGAAAAGCTAAGTAAAAATACAACTGAAATGACACTTCCATACGAATGATGTTTCTGGTTAATCCGAAGACACTTGGGGCATATTTAAATTATTACATTCTGCACTAATTCACCCCGCGCCCGTAATTATTTCTAAACGTCAAAAAAACTTAAGTAACTCGCCTTAAAAATTTATTTTATTTTACGTTCGTGCAGATAAATTCGAAATACCAAAATAGCAAATAACAAATGTTATACTTATATGTTAGCTGTACTTGTATGAGGTAAATCAATTTTTTACGGATAAATGCTTAATCTCCGCCGTTACGTAACAGGTAAAGCAATTGATGTAGCGGTTTCTCATGCAGATGCGGTGCACATGTCTAATCTCCATCTCCTACACACCGCACGATGGAGATGGAGATTTATATATTCACCAGCTGCGATACGTCGAGCAAACAAACGTCTCTGGGTTGAGATTTCCATTGAAACGGCTAATGGACCTAATTTGGTATGATCAAAGACCCAACGAATGGTGTTTCCATTCTGTTTCATGTGTAATCAAGGTTTATTCTTTGACATCTTGGATTATAAAACGCAAGAAAACCTTAATACAAATTTGTTTAAGTATAAGGCAAATCTTTACTTGGCCAATACTGCGGTTAAGGCTCTCATTTTTTAGAAGGTAAATTTAATTGAAGAAAGAGTAAATACCTCCGTCGCAACAAACCTGCGTACTCAGCGAATTTCTAATGCAGCGAATGGCTAATTTTAATTCTAATGAATTTCTCACTACCACATAAAACCAAGTCACAAAAAAACTTGGTAAGTGGTTTCTCACTTACCAAGTTTCATAAAAATTAATTTATAAATAAATTATACATAGCATTTTATTTATCCTCCATAAGAATAACATTAGGGCTGAGTACGCAGGTTTTCTGCAACAAGAAAGATAAGATATGTGTTTTTAAGCAATTACCAGTATAACTCAACCAGGTTAAGCTACATACCAACTTTTAATAATTTGTGTTCATAATTAACGGAGATATAAAACTTTACTTATTCTCCATAAGAATAACATTGTGGCTGAGTATGCAGGTTTGCTGCTACGGGGATAATCAACCAAAAATAAATTTGTTGAGCAAATATTAATATAAAAGTACTAGGTGAATCCACATGCCAAGTTTCATCAATATACATTCATAAATAATCGAGATATCGAATTTTATTTATTCTCCATAAGGATAACATTGGAGAACGTACTGTGTTTAGCACTTTGAATCTCTGCAACGGTTGGACGTAGAATTACAATTTAAACACCAAAATGGTTGTTTTGTAGAGCTGAATTGATTGGTAAAAGCGAATGTAAAGTTTACAGGAAAATTAACTGAGGAAAAGCTAAAATCCTTTTTTCGTCATACTGTTTGGAAAACGGCTGTTTTCAATACATGCGTTGCGGGGCGAAAGTAGTTCTTTTCAGTCCTAGGACGGAAAATAATCAGCTGGTGTCAAGGTCATCAGCTGTTCCGTTTCTGTCATTTATAAAAATATCAATGTAGTGAAATCTGCAAACTTGTGTACGTCGATTGTAAGTAATCGATTGTATCGAGAGTTGTAATCAATTATTTTATGGATTGTAATTCATTGTTGCTTTGTTATTCTATAGGTTAAAAATAAATATATCAATAAATGGTTGCTTATAAACTCAATTTTTATTATTTTGTAATTATTTGTATTTAGATTAGCCTAATATGTTGTCTTAACGGCAAGCTTTTAAAGGTGACCAAGTTGTAAAATATTAGTTTTGAGAAAGCAAAATATTGAGTTTTTGATAGCTTATATGGTGCAGTAAGACGATAAATATAGTTCATCACATGGGCCAAAAGTGGCTTTTCGAACCTCGCTCATTTTTCGACCTCGGCTTCGCTTTGGTCGTTAAACCTTAGCTCGTATCGAAAAGCGTCACTTTCGGCCCTAGTGATGAAATATACTATTCCCATTAGATTAACATGGGAGATTTTCTGAACACGTTTTTTGGATTTTCTCCGGAACTACTTAACCTGGGTTAATGATTCAAAATACTAAATTATTTGTTTTTTAAGCTCTATAAAATGGTCAAAACAAAAATTTGAGCATATGAGGATTAAAGTAAGGTAATTAAGCCTCAAACGGACTGGTAGAAAATAGTAATTATTGTGATACAAAAATCATGGAATACACAAACGAAATTCAAGGGCAGTTGAACGAAAATCTTGTAAAAACACCAATATGGAATAAATCATATAGGATACAAAGTTAACATCGACGTATAGTGCGTTGCACGAGTGAAAAACTAGACCGTCCATAAGACTAATGTTAATTTTAACATTGGGCTTATAGACAGCCTGGTTTTTAGCGAATTTCCCCTATAGGGAAGAAACTATTATCGTAGGTGGCATAGTAAGACTTAAGCCCGAGACCGTAACTTTTTGTTTTGAGGTCCCCAGATGCCAAAAACACTATTCGTTCAAATTTATATATATGTATATAAATATGTGTGTCCGTTACCGCGATAACTTTTGAAAGAAACACCCGATTTTGATGAAATTTGGCACCAATGTGGAGAGTAGCATTTATGACTTTAAATTCGAAAACCAGATCGATCGCACTATGGGAAGGGGGTTTTATGGGGGTTTACAATTTTCCAAAAATCGGTCTTTTGCAAATTTGACCCCAAAATGTTAAAAACACTCAATTTTGGTTATAGCCATTTTATAGAGCTTAAAAAAAAAACAATTTAGTATTTTGAATCATTAACCTAGGTTAAGTGGTTGCATAGAAAATCCAAAAAAACGTGTCCCATGTTAATCTTATGGGAAAAATGTTTTTATTAGATTTTTCTCAGATAGTTTTACTAAAAACTTCACATTTCTGAATATTAATGTGTTTAGCTCAACAAAACAAACATTTTGGTGTTTTAATCGTTGTTCTACGTCCAATCGTTGCAGAGATATTCCAAGTGCTAAACACAGTACGTTGTCCAATGTTATCCTTATAGAGAATAAATAAAATTCTATATCTTGATTATTTATGAATGTATATTGATGAAACTTGGTATGTGGATTCAACTAGTTGTGGTATATTGATATTAGCACAAAACAAAGTTTTTTGTTGATAGTCCCCGTAGCAGCAAACCTGCATTCACGGCCCCCATGTTATTCATATGGAGAATAAGTAAAGTTGTATATCTCCCTTAATTATGAACCAACATTAAGAGAACTTGGTATGTAGCTTCACCTGGTTCAGTTGTATTGATAATTGAAAAAAAAACACATTACTTATCTTCTTCGTTGCAGCAAACCTGCGTCCTCAACCCTAATGTTATTCTTATGGAGAATAAATAAAATGCTATATATCACTTATTTATGGATGTATTTTTGTGAAACTTGGTAAATAGCTCTATGTAGTAGTGAGTCACATATATATGCATTGGAAATTCGCTGAGTACGCAGGTTTGCTCCGACGGAGGTATTCACTCGTCCAACGCACTGTAATACACATTTATTTTCACTAGTAAACAAAAAAATCGAATCTTGATTAGGTAATGACGAAACACCCCGTTATCTCTAGGGATAACTTGCCAAGGGAAATGATTTAATTTCTCCCTGGTGATCTGCGTTTGACAGTTTCGGAGTTCGGCCTCAAAGTGACGTCAATTAATTTCTTTACACGTTCCAGGCGTCACGGGACTTTTATTTTTGTTCGGAATTCTTTAACGGGTTCACCAGTTAAAGGGTGTTTACATAACACCCACAGGAGCCGGAAAGTGTCAAAACGCTAATTTGACATTAATGTTTCATATTTATGGAATCACGCCGAACGAACAGAAGGCGTTATTGAAACTAAACTGTTAAGTAGTGCTTTGAAATACATTTTTCACGATTCACAGATAACTTAACTTAACATCTCAAAGATATTATAAACACTTTGTATTCCTTAAACTAAATTATTTTTTTTATTTTCATCGACTGAATTGAAGTATGAGTTGATGGTTTCAAAGTTCCTCTCGGTACTGGAGTTTATTTCTTAGAGAGACAATTAAGTTATCTAAATATAGAAATACCTAGTATTCAGCCTAAAATTGTTATTCAGTTTAAATTTGCCATGATGAGCGTTTTTTAGCGAATTTCCCCTATAGGGAAGAATCTATTACCGTAGGTCTCATGGTAAGACTTAAGCCCGAGACCATGATAACTTTTCGTTTTGAGGTCCCCAGATGACAAAAACACAATCGAGATATCGAATTTTATTTATTCTCCATAAGGATAACATTGGAGAACGTACTGTGTTTAGCACTTTGAATCTCTGCAACGGTTGGACGTAGAATTACAATTTAAACACCAAAATGGTTGTTTTGTAGAGCTGAATTGATTGGTAAAAGCGAATGTAAAGTTTACAGGAAAATTAACTGAGGAAAAGCTAAAATCCTTTTTTCGTCATACTGTTTGGAAAACGGCTGTTTTCAATACATGCGTTGCGGGGCGAAAGTAGTTCTTTTCAGTCCTAGGACGGAAAATAATCAGCTGGTGTCAAGGTCATCAGCTGTTCCGTTTCTGTCATTTATAAAAATATCAATGTAGTGAAATCTGCAAACTTGTGTACGTCGATTGTAAGTAATCGATTGTATCGAGAGTTGTAATCAATTATTTTATGGATTGTAATTCATTGTTGCTTTGTTATTCTATAGGTTAAAAATAAATATATCAATAAATGGTTGCTTATAAACTCAATTTTTATTATTTTGTAATTATTTGTATTTAGATTAGCCTAATATGTTGTCTTAACGGCAAGCTTTTAAAGGTGACCAAGTTGTAAAATATTAGTTTTGAGAAAGCAAAATATTGAGTTTTTGATAGCTTATATGGTGCAGTAAGACGATAAATATAGTTCATCACATGGGCCAAAAGTGGCTTTTCGAACCTCGCTCATTTTTCGACCTCGGCTTCGCTTTGGTCGTTAAACCTTATCTCGTATCGAAAAGCGTCACTTTCGGCCCTAGTGATGAAATATACTATTCCCATTAGATTAACATGGGAGATTTTCTGAACACGTTTTTTGGATTTTCTCCGGAACTACTTAACTTGGGTTAATGATTCAAAATACTAAATTATTTGTTTTTTAAGCTCTATAAAATGGTCAAAACAAAAATTTGAGCATATGAGGATTAAAGTAAGGTAATTAAGCCTCAAACGGACTGGTAGAAAATAGTAATTATTGTGATACAAAAATCATGGAATACACAAACGAAATTCAAGGGCAGTTGAACGAAAATCTTGTAAAAACACCAATATGGAATAAATCATATAGGATACAAAGTTAACATCGACGTATAGTGCGTTGCACGAGTGAAAAACTAGACCGTCCATAAGACTAATGTTAATTTTAACATTGGGCTTATAGACAGCCTGGTTTTTAGCGAATTTCCCCTATAGGGAATAAACTATTATCGTAGGTGGCATGGTAAGACTTAAGCCCGAGACCGTAACTTTTTGTTTTGAGGTCCCCAGATGCCAAAAACACTATTCGTTCAAATTTATATATATGTATATAAATATGTGTGTCCGTTACCGCGATAACTTTTGAAAGAAACACCCGATTTTGATGAAATTTGGCACCAATGTGGAGAGTAGCATTTATGACTTTAAATTCGAAAACCAGATCGATCGCACTATGGGAAGGGGGTTTTATGGGGGTTTACAATTTTCCAAAAATCGGTCTTTTGCAAATTTGACCCCAAAATGTTAAAAACACTCAATTTTGGTTATAGCCATTTTATAGAGCTTAAAAAAAAAACAATTTAGTATATTGAATCATTAACCTAGGTTAAGTGGTTGCATAGAAAATCCAAAAAAAACGTGTCCCATGTTAATCTTATGGGAAAAATGTTTTTATTAGATTTTTCTCAGATAGTTTTACTAAAAACTTCACATTTCTGAATATTAATGTGTTTAGCTCAACAAAACAAACATTTTGGTGTTTTAATCGTTGTTCTACGTCCAATCGTTGCAGAGATATTCCAAGTGCTAAACACAGTACGTTGTCCAATGTTATCCTTATAGAGAATAAATAAAATTCTATATCTTGATTATTTATGAATGTATATTGATGAAACTTGGTATGTGGATTCAACTAGTTGTGGTATATTGATATTAGCACAAAACAAAGTTTTTTGTTGATAGTCCCCGTAGCAGCAAACCTGCATTCACGGCCCCCATGTTATTCATATGGAGAATAAGTAAAGTTGTATATCTCCCTTAATTATGAACCAACATTAAGAGAACTTGGTATGTAGCTTCACCTGGTTCAGTTGTATTGATAATTGAAAAAAAAACACATTACTTATCTTCTTCGTTGCAGCAAACCTGCGTCCTCAACCCTAATGTTATTCTTATGGAGAATAAATAAAATGCTATATATCACTTATTTATGGATGTATTTTTGTGAAACTTGGTAAATAGCTCTATGTAGTAGTGAGTCACATATATATGCATTGGAAATTCGCTGAGTACGCAGGTTTTCTCCGACGGAGGTATTCACTCGTCCAACGCACTGTAATACACATTTATTTTCACTAGTAAACAAAAAAATCGAATCTTGATTAGGTAATGACGAAACACCCCGTTATCTCTAGGGATAACTTGCCAAGGGAAATGATTTAATTTCTCCCTGGTGATCTGCGTTTGACAGTTTCGGAGTTCGGCCTCAAAGTGACGTCAATTAATTTCTTTACACGTTCCAGGCGTCACGGGACTTTTATTTTTGTTCGGAATTCTTTAACGGGTTCACCAGTTAAAGGGTGTTTACATAACACCCACAGGAGCCGGAAAGTGTCAAAAAGCTAATTTGACATTAATGTTTCATATTTATGGAATCACGCCGAACGAACAGAAGGCGTTATTGAAACTAAACTGTTAAGTAGTGCTTTGAAATACATTTTTCACGATTCACAGATAACTTAACTTAACATCTCAAAGATATTATAAACACTTTGTATTCCTTAAACTAAATTATTTTTTTTATTTTCATCGACTGAATTGAAGTATGAGTTGATGGTTTCAAAGTTCCTCTCGGTACTGGAGTTTATTTCTTAGAGAGACAATTAAGTTATCTAAATATAGAAATACCTAGTATTCAGCCTAAAATTGTTATTCAGTTTAAATTTGCCATGATGAGCGTTTTTTAGCGAATTTCCCCTATAGGGAAGAATCTATTACCGTAGGTCTCATGGTAAGACTTAAGCCCGAGACCATGATAACTTTTCGTTTTGAGGTCCCCAGATGACAAAAACACCATTCAATAAAATTTGTATATATATATATATATATGTGTGTGTGTGTGTGTGTGTGTGTGTCCGTAAGCACGATAACTCTCGTAAAAAAGGTCCGATCTTAATGAAATTTGGTACAAATATGTAAAGTACCATTTATTTGAACGAGCTCGAAAACCAGACAAATCGCACCATCCTAAGGGGGATTTGGGGGGGGGGGTTTGTACCCCACAAATGTTTTTTTGGGGGGGGTTTTCACATGTATTTGTTATTTAAATCAAATTTTAATTAATACCATTGAATTCAGCTTAAAAAAATTGGTATTTTATCATTGCTCTAGGTCAATTGGTTACTGAGAGATTGAAAGTGCTAAACACAGTACGTCGGTACGTTGTTCAATGTTATTTTTATGGAGAAAAAAAAAATATCTCGGTTATTGATTATAAACTGACGAAACTTTGTATATCGCTTCATCTGGTTGTCGTTTGTTGTTTGTACAACAAATCAATTTTTCACCTATGGTTCCCGTGGCAGCAAACCTAGGTAATCGGTCCCCATATTATACTTATGGAGAGTAATCAAAATGTTATATTTCGCTTATTCATGAATGTATATGGATGAGACTTAGTATGTAACTTCACTTAGATGAGTTCTATTGTTATTTGCATAAAAACCCATTATTTTGTGTTTCTTGTTGCATCAAACCTGTGTACTCATCCCTAATGCTATTTTTATGGGGAATAATGAATATTTTAAATATCGCTTATTTATTAATCTATTTCCTTTGAATTCCGGTAAGAGTCTTTATGTGTTATTAAGATATATATATATATATATATATATATATATATATATATATATATATATACAGTATATTCATAGGAAATTCGCTGAGTATGCAGGTTTGCTGCGACGGGGGGTATTTAGTTGTACGGTGATTACATTTAACGATAAAATTATTATTTCAAAATTAAAGCCTATACTAAACAAAAAATATGTGATTTGTTAATTAAATGAAATACAATTTTTAGTTTTAACATTTACAATAAATGCCACTTGTTACTATGGGCTGCTAGTAGTATATATAAAACTCATTTTAAAATAATAAAAAATGATGTCGAATGCATATTAAAAGAGCAGAAGGTCGTTGACCGGAGACACTGTTGTGATTAATGTCACCAACTACAACACTTGCATTTTAAACTCATGAACTAAACCGTTGAGACAAGCTTGTTCTTTTTATATGGGGCTCTTGTCCCGCTAGTAAAAAAATAATATATTCTTACACAATCTTATTTTGTTAGGATTATAAATAGATTAGCATAGATCCAATGCGAGTACCGAACATGCGTTTATGAATCTTGCAAATCGTATTAGAGATGAGAATTTAAAACGCGGATCAAAATATTGTTACGTTTCTATGCAAACAGTTTATAGCTGCAAGTATTTAGAAAGAAAATAAAGCCAACGACTAACGACTAAACACAAACAAAATATTAAAATATGTCTAACGTACCGTAGCTTTTAACAGCTTTTAATTTTAGAGAAACATATGCCGTATTTAATTTTTAATTTGATTAACTTGCCCTTCAAACACGTTAATTTCAATGGACATAACTAAACATTTTGTAATCTAATTTCCACATTATTAATGTGCAATTGTTTGACAACTTACGGAGTTTAAACAACGTGGTAAACGATTTGTTTGTACATCACACAGCAGTGAAATAACCCAATATCTTGATAATCCATTTTGTTAACACATGCTTCGGCGATTTTTCAATATACTAACGCCGTTCACCTCCTGGTAGATATAATGTTGAGCATTTGTCAACTTTATCGCCTTTTCGGAAACCCATTTGATACTTTAGGACATTCTAGCAGTATCGTGTTTTCAATGTTTCTAAAATATATCTAGTGAAATAGTAAGTTTAAAATATCGTCTTCACTTTGTATTCTACTATTTATTTTATTGGCGCTTCTTTAAAAAAACCTTATGAAAAATCCCTTGAAACATTAAGCAGTCATTGATTATAGATTCATCATGTCGCTCATATCAAGTTTTGCCAATACTAAAAACAAACACATCATTGGAAAAATGCATTTCGAATTGATAAGTACGTTGAATTAAAATGCTAAAACCTTTTTAGAATTGACATTTTGCCACTAAATTTCTACATCAAAATGACGTTTTAATATGATTTATAATGTAGAGTATATTTTTATAATAAGAAATATAAGAACATATACCACATAAAACCACAACAAACAATTATTTAAGAAAGAAAATGCGCTATAAGTTTGCATGTATTCTGCAAAGTATGTGTTGTATAAACATAGTCACTGAAGTGGAGCAATATTGTTTTATCCAAAGCAAGGTTCCCCGAGCAAACACTTCACAGTGTTAATGGCCGCTGTTTACGCCAACAAAAGCAATGTTTCTCTATGATTGTCCGTCTATAACCCTATAACATTAGCTACGTTCGTTTTACTTGCTTTTGAGTGGATATTAAGTTGTTTTTACAAACATGTCGTACATTAACTTTTACGTGCTATGGTTTCTTATACTAGGAGTACACTCTTTTATCGCGTAAGAGGATGAGCTCACAGTTAAAAATACAAATACAAATATTTCAATTACCAATATACCTCATGGCCCCCCATTGTAACTGCAGCTTGACAATGTCGTTCAAATACAGTGAGGGACAATTAGACTGAAATCAGCCAATCAGTCAGTCAGAACAAGTAGTCACTCACCCCTCAGTCCCACTGGGAGGCTGAATCATCCAGGTGCCGATTATTATATTAGCTGCAAATTTTGATAAAATATAATATTTTGACAACTAAGGAGGTCCAAAAACCAGTGAGACCACGTGGGTTTTAAGGGAGTTACCCTATTTGCATATTGGTCCCACTGGAGGGCTACACCCACCAAGATTTTTATTTTATTATACTTAATATTCAAATATATATAAATAACCCCGTTGCAGCAAACCTGCATACTCAGCGAATTTCAAATGGTACTTCACTAAGTCATGAAGCCACTTACCAAATTAAATTCAAGCATATTAATAAATAAGCGAGAAAATAATTTTATTTATTCCCCATAAGAAAAATACCCCCGTCGCAGCAAATCTGCATACTAAGCGAATTTACAATGGAGATTTAATGTCTTATTACTACATAAAGCCACTTACCAAGTTTCCAAGTTTAGAAATATATTCACAAATAAGCGACATAAACAATTTTAATTATTCTCCACAAGAATAACATTGGGGCTGAGTACGCAGGTTTGCTGCTTCAAGGAACACAAAACTGGGTTTTTATGCTAATATCAATATAACTCAACTAGGTGAAGTCATATACCAGTTTTTATTCATTTATGTTTATAATTAAGAAAGACATAGCATTTAGTTATTATCCATAAGAATAACATGGGGCTGAGTACGCAGGTCTGCTGCTACGGGAGCCTTTGGCAAACAATTTTTTTGAGCAAATATCAATAGACCACAACCAGATGAAGCCGTATACCAAGTTTCGTCAGTAGACGTTCATATATAATTGAGACATAAAATTTGTCTTTTCCTCCTTAAGAATAACATTAGACAACGTACTGTGTTAGCACTTTCAATATCTTGGTAACCAATTGACGTAGAGGAATGATACAAATAGCAAATAGTTAGTTTTTTAAGCTGAATCCAACGGTAAAAACTAAAATTTGACTATTTCAAAAATTATATGTAAAAAATTAAAAAAAACATTATTGGGGTACAATCCCCCCCCCAAAAAATACCCCTTTCGGATGGTGCGATCTGGCTGGTTTTTGAACTTAAATTCATAAATGTTGCTTTACACGTTTATAACAAATTTCATCGAAATCGGATCATTTTTACGAGAGTTATCGTGCTCACGGACACACACACACACACATATATATATATATATATATATATATATATATATTCAGTTTCAAACGAATGGTGTTTCTGGCATCTGGGAGCCTCAAAATAAAAAGTTATCACGGTCCCGGGCCTAGGTCTTACCATGCCACCTACGGTAATAGCTTCTTCCCTATAGGGGAAATTCGCTAAAAAGAACTTGATGAACAATACCGTTTAAAATCAGTCAATAGATTTTGAATGCCTAGCTATTTAAAACTCTGTACGAGAGGTTTTAAAGTAGCACTTTGGCCTTACTGGGGGGGGGGTCTATGCCTGCCCCCCAGTTGGACTAGGGGGGGGGTCTATGCCTGCCCACCAGTTGGACTAGGGGGGGTCTATGCCTGCCCCCCAGTTGGACTAGGGGGGGGGTCTATGCCTGCCCCCCAGTTGGACTAGGGGGGGTCTATGCCTGCCCCCCAGTTGGACTAGGGGGGGGGTCTATGCCTGCCCCCCAGTTGGACTAGGGGGGGGTCTATGCCTGCCCCCCAGTTGGACTAGGGGGGGGGGTCTATGCCTGCCCCCCAGTTGGACTAGTAGCTCACATGGCTATTTAAGGATTGGAAATCATCAAATGTAAATACTGAATTCTATACTAATTAATAATTTGATTGATTAATTGCTAGTGTCCCTGCTTATCTGTTAATGTGAAAAACAAATAGTGTTCGATTGCATTTCGTAAAATCAACTTGCAACTATATTTAATTACATCTGACTGACATCACCTGAAATAAATAAACGATTAAGCAAACGTGAGAAATTGATAAGGTTAATTAGAGCAGTTAATGAGGTAGTTAATTTTAAATCAATTACGATGAACGTTGAATAAGACGAGTCATTGTCACTCTGAGGCCGGAGCTTCGCAAGTGCCAACCGCAGGGCGCAAAGGCGAAATTAATTTTATTTCAACAAGTTATTCCCAGAGGCAGCAGTGGTTTCGTTTACATAATGCGCATCTGAAATTAGAAGTAAAAGCTCTAGTTCGATTTAATATTCAACAGGAATAAAGTTTGTAATTCACGCTTAGTCTCACTTATATAGTCTTTAAATTTTTAGAATATTTTTTACCAGTGTTTTATGTTTAAATAAAAATTAAGAAAACATAATTACTCGACAAATTACCATTGAGTTTTCAAAATAAAGAAGCAACAAACAATAGTTAAATTGTATGACGTAGCATGTTATGTAAAATTACAAATTAGGAGTGTTTATGGGTCTGTAAAACGATCAGACGAATCACCAAGACCTGGGTGTTTGGCCAGTGTGAGTTTTACTGTGAAGGTTTTCTTAACCTCCTCTTAATCACTTATCAGTCTATTTAGACAAATAGTATAATTATTCTTTATTAGGGCCAGGCATGACGTAAAAATAAATTTCAATTGTAATATATTAATATGTAACTAAATTATTTAGCAATCTTTTTTTAGTGAATTTCCCCAATAGGGAAGAAGCTATTACCGTAGGTCTCATGGTAAGACTTAAGCCCGAGACCATGATAACTTTTCATTTTAAGGTCCCCAGATGCCAAAAACACAATTCGTTCAAATTTGTATATATGTATATATATGTATGTCCGTAAGCACGATAATTCTCGTAAAAAGGGTCCGATTATAATGCAATTTGGTACAAATGTGTAAAGTACCATTTACTTGAACGAGTTCGAAAACCAGATGAATCGCACGATCCGAAGGGGGGATTTGTACCCAAAAAAGGGTTTTATGGGGTTTCCACAAGTAATTTTTATTTAAATCAAATTTTAATTTTTACCTTTGAATTCAGCATAAAAAAAACAATTCGTATTTTGATCATTTCTCTACGTCAATAGGTTATTGAGATATTAAAAGTGCTAAACGCAGTACGTTGTCTAATGTTATTCTTATGGAGAAAAAGAAAAATTGTATATCTCAGATTATTTATGAACATAAACTGACTAAATTTGGTACAAGGCTTCATCTGATTGTGGGTATTGTTGTTTGTACAAAAACAAATTCGCCTATGGTTCCCGTTGCAGCAAACCTAGGTACTTGGTCCCCATGTTATTCTTATGGAAAATAATTAAAATGATATATATATCACTTATTTATGAATGTATATGGATGAAACTTGGTATGTGACTTCACTAAGATGAGTTCTATTGATATTTGCATAAAACCATTATTTTGTGTTCCTTGTTGCAGCAAACCTGCGTACTCATCCCCAATGTTATTCTTATGGAGAATAATTAATATTTTAAATGTCGCTTGTTTGTGAATATATTACTTATGAATCCTGTTAAGTGTTTAATGTGTTATGTTATATATTCATTGGAAATTCTCTGAGTATGCAGGTTTGCTGCGACGGGGGTATTTATATATATTGTGTGAAAGAGATGGAGTTAGTGGCGAGGGGACCGGCTTCCCCCACTTCATATTGTTTAGAGGGAAGTTATCCAATAGCAGTCATTGCATACTTGGCATTGTCTAAAGCAAAGTATTATCATTTTTTGTTTATAAATATTTCGTTACAACTGGTAGAAAAAATACATCAATAGTGATAGTTCATTATATAGTGATGTAATGATTATAAATCATTTTAGTGATAGATTCAAAATCAATGGTGATAGTTACGTAGAGAATAAGTTTTCCGTATCTGTTACTTTATAACTGATATTACATAACAATTTATTAAATATTAACTATTTAAACTTGTGCGAGATAGAATAAGAATTCAAGTTGCAGTAACGGTTTTTACCGTTTTGCCATCACTGAGTTTTTTCGCCAAATATTGTTTATGAACAACTGAATAGGCAAATCCCCCCACCTATGTCTTTATATGCCTGACTTGGTAAACGCCAGCTTTTCCTCATCTATGCGCAAAACAATTGTCGACGCAGGACACCGCCAAAATAATCTTTATATAGAATTATTTAAGCGAAATTTTAAAGACAAATTGTAGGAGTTTGGCAAATTGTAGGATGATGGGAGACGGATCAAATTAAAGGTCTTGCTTGATGCCAGGGACTCGGGAAAAATAGCAATATTTCCATTAAACTATTAGCAAATGAGAAATAACGTAAACCGCCTCAGAAGGAAAGTGGGGATTTAAAAACGTCTGCTTTGTTTTCATTAAAACATGTGATTCAGTGTCTTCTTTGTTTACGAACTTACATGTGCTCCTACGTATATTGTTTTATTTTCCTCGGTATCTAAAGAGAGAAAAACGTAGTTGAGGTAGATTATTGGAGAAAGGTTAGGGGCTATGGCCCCTTCAAGCCACTAGTTTACTTATAATTTCACTTTACGGTTTATGGTACTTAAATTATTCGTTGAGGTAGACATATATTTTTAGACTCCTCTGTACGCGACACAGCTTTTTAAGAGTTTGAAATGTATTTTGGTTAAAGTAAAGCCAATGAAGAAGAACACCATTGTTTTTACTCGGATCCCTATATACATAGCAGAGTTGAACTGATGGCGCTGTTTGTATCAACACTATTGTTTTTACTCGGATCCCTATATACATAGCAGAGTTGAACTGATGGCGCTGTTTGTATCAACACTATTGTTTTTACTCGGATCCCTATATACATAGCAGAGTTGAACTGATGGCGCTGTTTGTATCAACACTATTGTTTTTACTCGGATCCCTATATACATAGCAGAGTTGAACTGATGGCGCTGTTTGTATCAACACTATTGTTTTTACTCGGATCCCTATATACATAGCAGAGTTGAACTGATGGCGCTGTTTGTATCAACACTATTGTTTTTACTCGGATCCCTATATACATAGCAGAGTTGAACTGATGGCGCTGTTTGTATCAACACTATTGTTTTTACTCGGATCCCTATATACATAGCAGAGTTGAACTGATGGCGCTGTTAGTATCAACACTATTGTTTTTACTCGGATCCCTATATACATAGCAGAGTTGAACTGATGGCGCTGTTTGTATCAACACTATTGTTTTTACTCGGATCCCTATATACATAGCAGAGTTGAACTGATGGCGCTGTTTGTATCAACACTATTGTTTTTACTCGGATCCCTATACACATAGCAGAGTTGAACTGATGGCGCTGTTTGTATCAAGACTATTGTTTTTACTCGGATCCCTATACACATAGCAGAGTTGAACTGATGGCGCTGTTTGTATCAACACTATTGTTTTTACTCGGATCCCTATATACATAGCAGAGTTGAACTGATGGCGCTGTTTGTATCAACACTATTGTTTTTACTCGGATCCCTATATACATAGCAGAGTTGAACTGATGGCGCTGTTTGTATCAACACTATTGTTTTTACTCGGATCCCTATATACATAGCAGAGTTGAACTGATGGCGCTGTTTGTATCAACACTATTGTTTTTACTCGGATCCCTATATACATAGCAGAGTTGAACTGATGGCGCTGTTTGTATCAACACTATTGTTTTTACTCGGATCCCTATACACATAGCAGAGTTGAACTGATGGCGCTGTTTGTATCAACACTATTGTTTTTACTCGGATCCCTATACACATAGCAGAGTTGAACTGATGGCGCTGTTTGTATCAACACTATTGTTTTTACTCGGATCCCTATATACATAGCAGAGTTGAACTGATGGCGCTGTTTGTATCAACACTATTGTTTTTACTCGGATCCCTATATACATAGCAGAGTTGAACTGATGGCGCTGTTTGTATCAACACTATTGTTTTTACTCGGATCCCTATATACATAGCAGAGTTGAACTGATGGCGCTGTTTGTATCAACACTATTGTTTTTACTCGGATCCCTATATACATAGCAGAGTTGAACTGATGGCGCTGTTTGTATCAACATTATCAGGCTCTGATTATTTGTTTGACAGGGGTTTATAAATCTTTAGTTATAAATCTTTATTCTTTAACTGGTAATTTTTTAATACTCTCAGGAAGTAACTTTGCGATTATTTGTTTAAACATAATTTATTCTTAAAATATAACATTAATTGTCCTCGCTTAATAACAGCGACGTGTTTATTAGGCTTTGTTTGGTAAAAACCAAGGACTTCATTAAAGCTCAAATAAATTACATCAAAATTAACAAATTCTTCAGACATCAAATTAACTAAATAATTAAATTACCGTCTCGCTTTAAACTAAGGAAGTACTGAAGTGTAAGGGGAGTTTTTTCGCCTTTGTTGTTTGGTGGACAGTATTTTAACGCCTTTAAATGTAATTAAATAACGTTTTCATTACTCTACACACGAAAGTACACTTTCTAAACGTAAAATGATCTAAGAAAATAGGTTATTCCCGCTACTGCACGGCAAAATTACATAACGTTAACTTTCTGTGCATTTGTGGTGCACGGAAAGTAACCGTTATGGGATTTTGCGGTGCAGACCGATCAGCTGTTGCATTAGGCCGATCAGCTGTTGCATTATTTGCTGTTATGTACCTCGACATAAGCACGGAAACTCAGCGTTATGAGTTCGGTTTTTTTCTTGATACTAAGTTGAATAAACAAAAATAAATAAATAAATAAATAAATAAATAAATAAATAATGACTTTATTTAGCAAGCGTTCATCAAAGTATCACTCTGCTTTTACATGACAACTCTTGTCAACATTATACAAAGAAATACAACAACAACAAACATGAAAATAACAATTAGATATCTAAAAGGTAATATTTACAAACAAATATCAAATATACAATTCTTTTACATATTTTTTAAACCTAGAATAACTACCATTCCTTAAACTATGTGGCAAAGCATTGTATGTTTGTGGTCCAAAGTATCTAAATGCCCTTTTCCCAGTTTCTAATTTTGTTTTTGGCAGGTGCAACAGGCAGTCCTGTCGAGTACTGCGCACATTGATTTGATGTCTAAACACTAGCTTTTTTCTTAAATATTCAGGTTTCCCAGTCTGCAGAACTTTGTGCAAATATTCATGTTGTTTACAAGTTTTTCGATATCGTAATGAAAAATAATGTTCAATACTCGTCTCAAAAGTGCCATTGCGGGGCTCGATAGCTTTTTCAATTGTGGGGGTAAATGCAATCTCTCCCCGCAATAAGTCACTTTCGAGACTAGTAATGAAAACTACTATTAAAATTAGCTGCACGGAAAATCCCGATACCTAAATTAAATTTAAATCAGAGGTATCCGAAAATTCCATTTAAGAAACCCAATCAAGTAAAGTTTTAAGATCGTAAAGAAATGCCATATAGCAATAGAGTTCCTGATGTGCGTAACGAAAATTGGTAAACCTAAATTTAAAAATATACTATAACAGTAATTTGTACTACATCTTTTATATAACAAAACGACGGAATGCTGAACGTATAACTTTCCCAATGATCGACCCCAAACCCGACTTCCTCCACAGCACAAACATCTGCCTGCAGGAAATAATATTACACGTTCATTGTTAAGGAAGGCGCGTAGTAAAGAGAATAATGGGTCTGCAAAGCTTTTAAAATCTCTTTCAATAACGAACACAATATAGCCTTTCTACTATTAATTTACTGAAAACAATACATCCCGTCATTTGTAGACCTAAACTCATACTCATCAGAGAACTCCTTAAAGCAATAATTTAATAGAACATATAATTACAGATCTTCTTAACGACTATAACACATCATCATAAAGTTATAATAAAACATACGAAACAATCTTACACCGTCTCACACAATATGTTAAACCATCGTTCTACTTGGTTTCCAAATTGTTTTAAATATGTAGACAATGGGGAAATCGCAAGCGTAAAAAAGAAATAACTGTTTCCAATTAAATTGAATACGACTTGAGAAAATTCGTGATCTAATTTAATATAAATGAAGTAAACAGTTTATAAATTAACTGAGCAGTGGAGAAGTCGCCGATCAGAGTTGGTCGTTAGTAGAATATTCCCATCTTTCAGTTCGAAGCAATGACGTGTACAAAATATGCTGGACGTTCGCCAAATCGCAGCCAGCACAACTTTGAAACAATTGCGGGTAACACTGATACAACACGTACTCCCTAGCATAAAGATGTAACATCTAAATTGACTAATAATACTTATTATTATTAGTGAATTTCCTTTGGAAAATGAACTATTAGCATGACCCGCACGGTGAAACTTAAGCCCAGGACCACCAAAGAAGTTCCTAACGTGACCCCCTGAACACGTTTTGGGGGGTCTTTCAAAATGTTATGTATATATATATATATATATGTTTGCACTCTAGCGGTCGCATTTTTTGTCCGATTTACTTCAAATTTGGTAGGGACGTTCCTTTCTGTAATCAGTTGGACAAGTTCGTTGGGCAAAACAATCGGAAATCTCTACACCCCTTTTTTTGGGGATTAATCTTTCAAATTTCGAGTTTATGGGCCCAAAAATAGTCACAAAAGCCCCCCCCCCCGTATGTAAAATTAACGCATGTAAAAAGATGGGAATTAGTGAGGCGAAAGTTTTAAGCCCTCTCTTGTCATTCTAGCATAAATATTTACCGAGTTATTAAAGAAAATGTGTTTCAACTAAACACAGTGCGTTGTCTTACGGGAGTTTTACACTAGAAAAGCTTGTTATTCCTTTGTTAGAGTACTTTTATCATCCACAGCAACCTCACGCCTACTTTCAAGCCTGTCTGGACCTTCTCCTAACATTACAATGCGCAAAACTGTATTCCCAGCTTTGCGGGTAAATAAAACCAGGAGCATCAGAACAGCCAAAAAATCACTGTTTTCAGATTTCAATAAAATTTGGAATAAGTTTATTTTTTACACTGATTTTGAGTTTTAAAAGTCTGTATGTGGAAATTCACTTCCCTCACGTCAGCGTGCTGCGTGCGAACTCGTTATTATTATTACATAATTAAACACAGTTAAGAAAACATAGAGTTAACACTGAAGTAAACGGAAAGAATGTTAACTATCCATTATTAACTTATAACAACGATGTGGGAATGAGTGATATATTACTGTGATATACTTATATACTTTGTTAGAACGCAGACAATTGTTTTAATTGTTAAGTGCAATCGTTGATCAATATAACTTATTAGTGAACACTGTACACTATGTTGAGGGGGTAGGGGTATTATTAAATTATGTTAGGAATGAAAAACAAAGCATAGTAATATTTAAAATATAACGTGGGATTACATACCCATTCAGGTTTACGTGGTATTCGATTCTGGAGTAAATAATGACTTATCGCTTGAGGGTTGTGTAAAACGTAATACAAAAACAAAATGGGGTAAACGGACTTAATTAAGAAAAATATTATTATTATTAATATACTATCCAAGATTAATTTCACGAATTGAATATATTGTTTGTGAGTTTTTCACAAGTCCGTAAACACAGTTAACTAATCGAAAGCTTTAAGGAGCTATTCCTTCTAAACACTGATTTAGTAATCACTCTGAAGCAGGTAACCAAAGAGTAACTGAAACTGTCAGAGGGAAAAGTGTTGTTACGATAAATAAATAAACAAAGTATGGCAAGTGTTTTTCTTGCAATTCTTTTGAAGTTGTTGGAACAGGGACCTAAGATAGCTTGTTGAAGAACATGTATTTACAAATAAAAACACTAATACGGTCAATCGACTCAAGACTGTATTAAAGTAACTGAAGTAAATAAATATTACTGAACTGAAACTGCTCCTGTTGTATTTAAATGGCCTTATTTCACATTTCTGAGAGCCGGTCTGCAACACGATCACGACAACCAGGACTAACCGATTGCAAAGACGTTTGTATGTGTTCCTTCAAAGAAAAATCGTTGAATACTGCTTCTGCATGTATTTTATAAAGTTACTTAGAATATGTTCCAGGAAGTTCTTTTTAAATAAGAAAATGTGCAAAAATTTTAAGTCTTACTTCTGTGACAAGATGGTACAAATAACAACGTTTTCAACCAGTAATACAGTATCTCAGAACCTGCTAGACAAAGCCTCTTATTTCTTTGCACGAGTGTTCCTTTTAGATAAGGCGTTCCAAGTACATGTTAGGAATTTTGGTTTTACCTCCTTCCTGTCTGTAAACATCCTTTGCTGCTTCACAGTTGTATATTTTTTAAACAATCAGGGAAAAAATCAGAATGTTTGCCGAGTCATTACAGAAAATCAACATTTTAATATTTAACATAAACCGAGGACTTTTATAAGTACGAGATCTGCTAAAAACTACTAACTAGCTAAACTGATTTTCATGCTTTAAATATTAATTAAAAGAGGTTGTCGCGAAGATTCAGCGAAATCTAAAACAATTTACTTCCCTCATACGGAATCCACTCCACAGGTACCCTTACCCTTCAATATTACTATTATGGAAGACATAATTCAATAAAATTATGTATTTAGTCGTTAACACATCAAAAAAACACAGCACAAGAGTAATAGTAGATGTTACGTACATTATACAGGGTGTCTCACGAAAGTATGGCTCAAATACAGGATTTGGTAGAACTCATCAAAAGAAGCAAACTACTTTATACAGACTAAACAGAAGAATCATGGGCCTATCTCGTTCCGTTTCTCGTCAGTATGTGCTTTAAATCAATACAGCATATCTTAATAACCACTTGGGGTACTGACATTGATCTTGCTCCGTGTATTATATTCGTTTAGGGCTAATTATATATTAAATTTGACGTTTGCAGCTTTAACCGTTTCAAAATGACAGTCATTTTCAAAGTTCGGGCAGTAAGTCCTACTACATGGTTTGCAATAAACAACTTTTTTAATAGTAAAATTTTTACAATGGTATAATGTTATTTAAAAATCATAATAATATAACATTTTTTATGTTTATAGAAGGGGAGAAATAAATCTGATGCAAAATAAACTTACTTAGAACAAATCATCTCAATAATTTGTAATTATTGCCACAGAGCAACTATTCGAATGTCAAGTCATATATCGAATATAAATTATATAACTTAACTAAAACCAATAAAAAAATAGTCAATTAAATTTTACATTTAGATAGTTTTTTGTGACTTCAGGTATTGAAACGGCAAGAATGATATATATTCTGATATTTAATATAAAAGTCGTTTACAGCTAAAATCCATAGTTGTAAAAAAGTGCTCGTGAAATATTAGAAATCTGTTCTTGAATACTTTACCAAATCTGTTCCGTTTCAAAACACCACCAGTAAAATGTGGCATTGTTGTTTTTACTAATGCGGCCCGGTTTCTCTATACAAAGTGGAGCGGAACTAATGTTTCTGTTTATCTCAACTATACAAGAAACCTCTTTAAATCTAGCAACATTTATCCCACAAAAAAATCCACTAATTTCTTTACGCTTTTATGAAGAAGTAAGAGGTTAACATAATACGTTTATCGTCCTTGGGATTTTTAAGTAAATGGGGGTAGAAGCGGTTTTCAGAGAGCCCAGCGATTTTTGGGCACTGAGATGTACGAAAAGTAGGACTTTTTGGCTAAAAAGTAGGACAAAAGTAGGACGAAAGTAGGATAGATTCACAAAGTTGAGACACACCAGCAAGAAATATATACTAACGTCAAATCTAATTATCGACTAATATAATAATTTATTTTTATTACACTTTAAATAAATATTAAATTCATCAAACACATACCTCTTGTAATCTTTACATACTTTTTTGGACCCCAACCATTAAGGCCCCACCTTATAGAGCAACCATTATTATGTGCCATTCAATTATGGTAAGAAAACAAAACGGAAAACTATAGTTATTTTAATATTTTTTTCCTGAAAATATTTTTACTTTCTCCCCCTAAAACATGGTGTATGGAGAAATTATTGTTTTTGTTATATTTTTGAATTTGAGTTATAATTTAGTGGAAATATTTGTTTTGGTGCTCACTAAACCAAATACCCCCAGCAAACCTGCATACTCAGCGAATTTCCAATGCATATATATTTGTCTCAATACCACATAAAGCCACATAAGGAACATTAAAAATGATTTTTTATACAAATATCAATATAACTCAACAAGGTAAAGCCACATACCAAGTTCTATTAATTTATGTTCATAATTAAACAAGATAACACGTAACTTATTCTCCATAAGAATAACATGGGGCTGAGTATGCAGGTTTGCTGCTACGGAAACTATCGGCCAAAAAATGGGTTTTTGTTTAAATATCAATAGACCACAATGAAATGAAGCAATATACCAAGTTTCAACTGGATACGTTGATAAATAAGCGAGATATAAAATTTTTCTTATCCTCCATAAGAATAGCATTGGACAACGTACTGTGTTAAGCACTTTCAATATCTCAGTAAGCAATTGACGTACAGATATGATTAAAACACCAAATTTTGTGTCTTTTTAAGCTGTTTCCAATGAAAACAAATAAAATTTAACTTTTTCAAAAAATATATGTAAAAAACTCAAAAAAACCATTTTTGGGGTACAAAACCCCCCCCAAAATACCCCTTCGGATAGGTCGATCTGTCTGGTTTTCAAACTTAAAGTCATAAATGCTGCTTTACACGTTTGTACCAAAATTAATTAAAATCAGAGCTTTTTTTACGAGAGTTATCGTACCCACGGACACACACACACACACACACACACACACACACACACACACACACACACACACACACACACACACACACACACACACACACACACACACACACACACGCACGCACGCACGCACGCACGCAAACACAGCAGACACAGGCACAGGCACAGGCACAGGCACAGGCACAGGGACAGGGACAGGGACAGGGACAGGGACAGGGACAGGGACAGGGACAGGGACAGGGACAGGGACAGGGACAGGGACAGGGACAGACACACACACACACACACACACACACACACACACACACACACACTTACAGTTTCGAACGAATGGTGTTTTTGGGGTCTGGGGACCTCAAAACGAAAAGTTATCATGGTCCCGGGCCTAGGTCTTACCATGCTGACTACGGTAATAGCTTCTTCCCTATAGGGGAAATTCGCTAAAAAAAGTGATTTTTTTAGTGACGTCTGTCTGTTCGTGTGTATTCCATCGATTTAAATACTAGTAGTAGTATTTATATCGATGGTGTCTCCATGTGCCAAGATATTTCCAGGAGATTTTTTAGTTTTTATACTTTTAGCGAATTTCCCCTATAGGGAAGAATCTATTACCGTAGTCGGCATAGTAAGACCTAGGCCCGGGACCACAATAACTTTTTGTTTTGAGGTCCCCAGACCCCAAAAACACCATTCGTTCGAAACTGTATATAAATATGTGTGTCCGTGGGTGCGATAACTCTCGTAAAAAAGGTCCGATTTTGATGAAATTTGGTACAAACATGTAAAGCAGCATTTATGACTTTAAGTTCGAAAACCAGACAGATCGACCTATCTGAAGTGGTATTTTGGGGGGGTTTTGTAACCCAAAATGGGGTTTTTGAGTTTATTACATACAATTTTTGAAAAAGTAAAATTTTATTTTTTATCATTGGAATTAGCTTAAAAAGACGCACAATTTGGTGTTTTAATCATTGCTCTACGTCAATTGGTTACAGAGATATTGAAAGTGCTAAACACAGTACGTTGTCCAATGTTATTCTTATGGGGGATAAGAAAAATTGTATATCTCGCTTATTTATCAACTTATCCTGACGAAACTTGGTATATTGCTTCATTTCATTGTGGTCTATTGATATTTGTACAAAAACCCATTTTTTGGCTAATAGTTCCCGTAGCAGCAAACCCGCTTACTCAGCCCCATGGTATTCTTATGGAGAATAAGTAACGTATCCTTTAATTACGATCATAAATTAATAGAACTTGGCTTTACCTAGTTGAGTTATATTGATATTTGTATAAAATTACATTTTTAGTGTTCCTTATTTCAGCAAACCTGCATACTCAGCCACCATGTTATTCTTATGGAGAATAATTAAAATGTCATAAATCGATTATTTATGAATGTATATTGATAAAACTTGGTATGTTGCTTTATGTGGTATTAAGATAAATTAATATGCATTGGAAATTCGCTGAGTATGCAGGTTTGCTGCTACGGGGGTATTTAATTTGTAAGGATTATTGTTATTATCCCCCAAAATCTCTAAAAAACATAAAAATCCAAATTTTTTAAAAACGGCTTAGGTGGGTTTCACTAAACTTTAGTGGTTTGTAGAGCTTTAAGTTTAAAAAATGACACCACCCGCCTTTCTGTAAAAATTCGGGTTCAGAAATTACAGGACTTAAAATGTTCTTAAATTCAATTTTATTATATTTCATAAAAGCCATATATTTTAAATAAAATTTCCTTATCACCATTTAAAGTAAAAATAGCATTTTTCTCTCATAAAACCACTGTGTGTAGCAAAGGATTCTGAGTGCCCCCAAAAAAGGGATTTGGGTAGACATTTTTTAAAACAAATTATTTAGAAGATTTTCTCTACCTTCTACCGTACTTTAAGGTACTTTCCTACTAAGGTAGTAAATACAAATAATTTATTCATTACAGTTGGGCTAAAAGGGTGAAAGTAACTTATATGTCAGTTTTTTGATATCGGTACAGTTTAATTTCGCATTAAATACAAGCAAGCTGGGTTTTAAAAACCAAAACGCTTAAATTTTTAAATTATTCTGAAAATGAAATGGATGGCAATCAAAAGCAATTAATAATTTCTATAAAACTAGATTTTAGGTTTTTACAACAGTTCTCAATATGACTGTGTGTTTAGGTATTATGCTGTGTGTCTGGTTGGTTGAAAGCTAACCGCAGAACTTCTTTACTACTAAGTATAAATTCATCTTCTTAAGTGGATGTTGAGTTTAACTCTCAATATCGCCAAAGTATTTTCTGGTGTGAAATAAAACAATATATTTTGTACAAGAAAAGTATTTTTTTCGATTCGAGCTATGTTTGTTAAAATGTTTGCCCGTCAAATTAAACATTTTACCCACTCTGTAAAAAAATACACATTAACTGCTTGGAAAGTAGGACAATTTTGCCAAAAGTAGGAAAATTCCTTCTTTCCTACTAAAATTTAGGAATAGTAGGACAACTGGGCTCCCTGTATTTTTATATTAATTAGTCACATTTTCATTGTTAGGAAAACCTGAAGCACCATTTGTTTTGCTCCTTCCTCAATGCTGAACATTTCTCGATGAAGATAGTGACGTTAACATGAGGACTTGATATAATGAGAGCCTAGACAAAAGGACGTTAACGATACTGGGCCAGTAGTCCTACATAAGACAACGACGTCGATTACCAGCCTAACTCTTTGTGAGCCGCCCCGCGACGATACTGGGCCAGTAGTCCTACATAAGACAACGACGTCGATTACCAGCCTAACTCTTTGTGAGCCGCCCCGCGACGATACTGGGCCAGTAGTCCTACATAAGACAACGACGTCGATTACCAGCCTAACTCTTTGTGAGCCGCCCCGCGACGATACTGGGCCAGTAGTCCTACATAAGACAACGACGTCGATTACCAGCCTAACTCTTTGTGAGCCGCCCCGCGACGATACTGGGCCAGTAGTCCTACATAAGACAACGACGTCGATTACCAGCCTAACTCTTTGTGAGCCGCCCCGCGACGCCGCTGTATAATTTCAAAGGGGTATTAAACAAAGGTACTATTGATTTGCTAAGTTTATAACGTTACATTGAAGTTTTAAAGCAGTATTTTATTTATTTTCATTACGAGAAGATCATTTATAATAATAGTTCAGACCAATAAAATCTTGAAGGTCACTCAGGACAGACAGTATAAGGAAAAGAAAAAAGGAAATCAGGTGATTTAGTCTAATGTTTGTCATATGTTCATTATGGCCATTATAGTGTTAAAGATTCTACTGTTCTGGACACCATGGTAGCCCTCGAATGACGGCGGTATGATATGTTGCAGGAATATATACAGCATATTTTAGTCGGCAGTATAATACAAAGCAAATATTTGCGAAACGTTTTCTCTACGTTATCCGTGGTACTGAAATGGGATAATATTATTAAAAGTTGTAAGTTGAGATTGAGTACAACCTTTATGTGAAGTCCAGATATTTGTTATACAAATTGTTTATAAACGATATTGCGGCTCAATATAAACAAGCCGAAGCATAGGAAGTAACCGTAAATTACTCTTATCTATTTCTTTCTGCTTCTTATTCAGTAACCGTCTGTGAATTTAAATGGTTCAACCATTTAAATTGGCGCCAAAAAATCCTACAAAGTTCAAATCTTTGCATAAATATATTTTAACAATGGTGTAAACTACCATCTGTTTTAATGTGTGTTGACCATAGAACTCTATAATATAGAGTTCTATGGCGACGCTAACCTCTGTAACCATTGTATACGTTGTTGAGTCGTTCTTCTAATTATTATTTTAAGATAATGCGTATGAAGTACTTTGTTGAATTAATAAAGTACTAATAGCATGACGCGCTATCTTATTTACGATTGATTTTACCTAACCAAAATACAAAACTCGTAAAGATTACAGCTTTAAGTAATAAGATTATTTCAAAACAGGAAAACCTAAATACATTAGATTGGAATAAACACGAAGGGTAGGAAATTTACAGAATTTATTTTAAACGTTCTTTCTTAAATATCTAACGATATATATTACTTTCAAAATATAACCACTAAAGCACCTTAAGAAGAGCCTAAACATGTTTTACCCATGTCTTAATTGTTTTAACAGCATTAACTTTTGACAATACTGTATTTTATTTTGTTATAGTTTATTGCAGGTAAATATCGGTACTTAATTCCATTGCATCAGTTTTATAAGCAAGTGTTATTTTAACACTCATTTAATAGGTACAATTTACTAAAAGCAATGAATTTTCGTTGCCATGACTATTTGATTTCAATGTGGATTAAATTAAGATTATATCTCTTGGTAATGCCGATGACAGAAGACTGATCTACGTAAAACTTAAGTCTCCTTCAAACTAGTATGTCCACATGTCTATTAACCTAATAGTCATTACCTGTCTTAGCAAGTGATCCTTTTACTGATATTTTCAGTGAAGATATTGAGTCCATCAATAAATATTGCATAAGACGTAAAAGGAATGTGCAATATGAACGTCAAGCACCGATCTGTTAGCACGTGTCGCCCTCAACCCAAACCACTCTTATTGAATATTAATAATCCCCACCACGACATAAGACCACTGCTATGGTATACACGACGGTTCAATAAACAGGAGCTTATTACCATGCTTTTGATCAATTTTTCTCGGACAAACTTATTAGAAAGTTACCTTAGATAAGGACCGTAAAAACTACTGTAATGCATCTGTTAACAATTTAAACGAGTTCGAACGCAGCACGCTGACGTGAGGGAAGTGAATTTCCACATAACAAATTCAAAACTCAAAATCTGTGTCAAAACATAAATTTATTTCAATTATATTGAAATCTGAAAACATTGATTTTATTGGCTGTTCTGCTGCTCCTGGTTTCATTTACCTGCCAAGCTGGGAATACAATTTTGCGCACGATAATATCAGAAGAAGGTCCAGGCAGGCTTGAAAGTAGGCGTGAGTTGCTGGGAATGATAAAAGTACTCTAACAAAGGAATAACAGGCTTTTCTAGTGTAAAACCCCCATAAGAAACGTACTGTGTTTAGTCGAAACACATTTTCTTTAATAACTCGGTAAATATGTATGACATAATGACGAGAGAGGGCTAAAAACTTTCGCCTTACTAATTCCCATCTTTTTACATGCATTAATTTTACATCCGGGGCTTTTCTGACCCTTTGTGGGCACAAAAACTCGAAATTTTAAAGTTTAATCCCCAAAAAAGGGGTTTAGACTTTTCCGATTGTTTTGCCCAACGAACTTGTCCAACTGATTACGGAAAGGAACGTCCCTACCAAATTTCAAGTTAATCGGACAAAGAATGCAACCGCTAGAGTGCAAACACACACACACACACATATATATATATATATATATATGTATATATATATATATCGAATTTTGAACGACCCCCCAAAACGTGTTCAGGGGGTCACGTTAGGAACTTCTATGGTGGTCCCGGGCTTAAGTTTTACCGTGCGGGTCATGCTAATAGTTCACTTTCCAAAGGAAATTCACTAACAAATAGTAAAGCTAATAATCTTATTCGTTATTCTTGTTCTATTAATTATTTTCAATGTATTGTTATTTGTTGAATTTCATCCATACTGCTAAGATTCAAGGTTGACGTGGAAAACAAAACATACGCTGCACTTAATTTACATAGATTAGATCGTAGAGGTATTTTGTCTCTTTGATGGTGTAAGAATAAAACGTTTGAAAATATATACAAGGAAGTAATCATCAAGTCAACAAATGTCAATGTAAAAAAAATCCTTCCTAAATTTAATAACAATTTACGTACTAATTGTACAATGTAATAAATGTAAGAAACAGTAACACTAATCTGATTTGTTTGCCAATTTATGATATGACTGGCACAAGTCATGAATTTATTAATTTATGAATTTGATATGACTGGCACAATCTTCTTCTTAATAAATTTCTAACTATGACTACAAACAACATGCATCCTAAACCGGTGGGTAAATTTTGCACAGGAGTTTATTATATAATATAAGTGAGCTCTTTCAAAGAATTTTTCGATCGGACCTTAGGGCTCTGCTCTACGGGTCATCAAAGTTCCAATGCTATTGAATATGAATTGAATTGAATAATTCTTATGGGCATTCAATTTATTAGTTCAGATGCGACCTCGATGTTGAATTAAGGACAACTTTTGGTAACCAACAGAAACATGTTACTTTTACAAAATATTGTAAAATGTTAACACCATAATGCAGCACACACAAATGCTGTATTCTTGGGTCAAACCGAGTACTAAGGCGGTTTTTAGCAGACAAATTTTAAATATTAACAATTGTGTAACATCCTGAATTTAAAGTAAGAATTTGTTTAAAAACATTGTTATCCATTTAAAAATGTCTTTGCACAAAAATGCAACAAGTAAATACTAGTCGACCCGTGCGGAATTCCGCACTGCGAACCAAATCCTGACAGCTGATCAAATGTTCTTTTGTTTACATTTTGCTCCTGTCAAAACAAACTATTCCCTTTATTTATCTTTCATATTATTAAAATTGCCGAGAAGCGATACATTTTTAGACCGTGGGTCTATTTATCTTCAATAGCCGCCACAATAAGCTTTAAAATGAAGGGTAATTCATGGAACTTGATTAGGGAATAAGGAAGATCTCGCGGGCTAACAGAAAAACAGGGTAGAGAAATAATATACAAGATAATCCTGAAATTTGTGACATCAAGGACAGGAGGTAATCCCAAGTAATGACCGAGAAAATATTTTACTTAAACGCATCTTTGTTTTAGAAATGTTCTTGGTTTCGTATAGTGAAATATGTCAAAAACCAATACCGTTCAGTCATGATTTGCCAACAAATCCAATCCGAGTGACTATGCACAGATAAATGTCCAGTGGCGACCCCGACCCGACATTTGTTGGAATTCTCATCCCAGAGACATTTGTCCGCGCGACGGTTCCAATCTCAAACTGTCGCCGGAGTAATCGCAGGCGGTCAACATCCTTGTGAGATGTGTAGGAGGACAAGGTTATCTAAATGATTATCTCTAAATGATGGTCAGTTTGTTGAATTTGTCTGTTATTTAATGAACCTGCAATACCGTTAAGGCAGAAAATTTACATATATCTAAAAATCATTTACACTATTAACTTATAAGTATAGTTTCTTAAGAAGTATTAAATATTTTGCTTACTACATTTATAAGATAAGAATAAACAATCTTCCGTTTCACTATTTAGGAAGTACTCTAAAAATAATTGTAATATACATCTTTCGAATTATAAGAATTTGTCTACTAGTATGACTATTAATAACTTTGAAACTAATATTTAAGCTGTAGTCCTTTTTATGATCATAAATAACCGGTAAAAAAACGCTATCACATACGTCAATCTGTAAAATATAGGGCCATATGTTATCTGACTCTGGTAAAAACCCAACTAAACGCAACGTTTAAGGAGTATGTTTGGTTACATAAACAATATACTTGACTTAAAGATTAGAATAATTAATTTAGGCAATTGTCTCGGTTCGGTTTGCATTGCTCATTTGCTTTTCCGACAAAAGCTCGCCCTTTATGGAGTAATTGGCCGCATTCAGTAAGGGGTCTGAGCGATAAATCCCCACTTTCCCTCATCAGAGTAAGGGGATCCTGCTTATTCTGAATTTCTCAACCCCGGATAAATTTATAATAAAAATGGAACTGGAACTGTTACATACTGACTAAATGAGAGAACATTAATTATTTACTTCAGTCATGGGTACCCCAAAACTGATACAAAATCTGGAGAAAGGTACAGTATTCAGCCTTTGACCAAATCGAGAAGGAAGACCGCGGTTTCGAAAATTAAAATACTCCCATCTTCAGGTCGAGTTCAAAGAGTCTCAATAGATCTGTGCTTGCCTGTTTTCAATAGTTTAAGGAATACGATACCACGGCCGTCCTGCTTGGACTGGACTAAAGCTAAAGACGTGCATATATGAACCTACGCTTTTTGTTAATAGTTCTCTGATAGTCAAAAATCTAAAAATGCACATTGTATTAAATCAGCAAATACAAATTATACCACTTTCTTCTCAACAATTATCTCGTGAAAAAGAGATTCAAGATTGCAATGTATTTATTATTTTACGGTTTTAGTAATTCGTTAATATCAAAATAAAACAGGTTTTTGAAATCGTTTCGGCTTTAAAGCTTCTTGGAAGATTTGTTTAAGGTTAGCAGATTTTATAGTTTTGTTAGTTTTTAATATTTAACCGCAATCTTTATAAATAATACATACAGAATGTTTCGTGTTTATTTGCAAATTGGGAGGGGAGATAATTTTCCTTAACAACTACTGGAAATTTAATAAATTATCCGCACATATAACCAGTCAAATAGATACATAGAGGGACAGACAGCGAAGCAGAGCGATATCGTCTTAACAACTATTTTAGGTTAGAAGATGGAAAAGTGTAATTATATAAAAAACACGAATCCAAAAACGAAATAATCATCGTTCTACAAAGTGTACATCAGGAAGAAAAACTTTGCTAGGTTTAAAATGATGTCTTGCTGATTTTCCACGACCAATATACTTGATTGGTCAGCCTCATAAATACAATCTGAGAGTTGAACTTTTTCCCTGTTATTGCACTTACATTAAAATCAGGAGAATAAAATGAACAGTGGATAACAATTGTACGCGCTACTTACGTGATTCATGTTCAGGAACATGTATTTTAAACTGCACGACCATTGAGCAATATTTAAACATCTATCTTTAAAACCGTTACATATTTTATTTGGAATCTTGTGTGGAAATTTCACCATTTCAGTTACATGAATTAACAGTTAAATTAACATGAGTTAACACTTCTGGAACAGGAGACTCACAAACCACGGGTCGCAACAGTTAACTTTATTTTTTCAAAAGGTCAGGATCAGAGTTTTATTTATTTATTACAGCTTTTATCAACATTAAAAACCTTCACTAAACTTTGGACTACTTATTACTACAAATATTAAGAATGCATTTTATATCTAATACATAATGTTTGCACGAAACAGGACCTCGGACGAAAAAACGGAAGATGCGATCTAAATGTATAACTAACTGTATTTGTTACAACCGAGAATATGCAATATCCTATTGGGTTTAAAAGATTTTGGCTACAAATTGCACGTTAAAACATACATCCTTAATAGTAGTATTTATAACTGTAAGGTGCCAGTGAAACATCACCTTCGCATTGCGAAATCACAACGTTCTTGTTCGAAGAGGTAAAACCATTCGGATCTGGGTTATATGTAGGCGGGTTCCACAAGGAAAACAGCCGTAACCCGTGAAGCAGCAACATATTACTGGACCCCTTGAGCTCTGTTTATCGCTTCTTTAAAGGTCCGATATTTGTGTTTACCCCGGGTTCTGAGAATCTGTTTGGTCTCTTGTTGTTTCACGTGTGAATTCCAGCTGAAAAAATAGCACTTGACAGTTCAACTTTAACTGATTAAATGATAAACGGTAACCTGGATTTATTTTTAAATTGTAAAACGAGAAATAATTTTTGTATTAAAACTTGATACTATCACAAACTTAGCAGATAGCTTGTATGAAATATGTTGCATTTATTTTCCCAACTTATGTTATGTGAGTGTGCATTAATAATCATATCCTATACTCTAATATGAGTAAGGTTTGCTTGCTTGCTTGCTTGCGACACTGATCTCAAAAACGGCTCCAACGATTTCCTTCAAATGTTCGAAATAACTAATTTCTGGGGTAAAAAAAGTCTGGGGGAAAAAGTAGACAGGCCTCATCCACAGGAAAAATCAAATAATGTACAAAAACTAAAATGAAAAGTTTAAAAAATTAACATTGGGCTTATGGAGTTTCAAATCAAAACAAAAGAATTGTAACAGCTGTTGTAACAACATAATTAACCAGGGAACTGTCAAAGTAATACTCATGTTGTATATGATTATTAACATGTGGTTTCCTAAGAGCAGAGATTACAAGATTTGAGTGAATATTACATATATAGAGTATTAAAATAAATCAAAGGGACATTGAGCTACAAATAAGAACTGGAGTGACCTTAAAAATGTAGAAAAGAGGCAAATGAGTTTACAGATCTGATTATCAGTAGGGGGAAGTGGTGAAATATTTCTCAAAGTCATCTAAACGAACTGACTGGCCTTCCCCCGAGCAAAGCTCGGCCCCCAGGTACTTTATTAATAAATAACCAAATTTAGAATGTGTTGTTTTATACATTTTAAATAGATTTTAATAATTTTCTTTACCAAAAAAATAATTTGGACTTTTATCACATGATTTTGAAACAAATATTGTATTTTTTACAATAGGCCTAACACTTTACTGAATGGACATAACTTCGTGTATGAGGCAATGTCATCACATGACGAAGAGGAAATTTCACAAATTATATTTTCTAGGTTCGCGAAATACTCAAACAGACTGGAAACATTATTAACTTTACATACAACAGAAAACTGTCTCTAAAATAATGATGTTGATGTTGACATGAATTAACTATTACATTAGAAACTTACCATTTATTGGTAGCAGTAGCCTATCTGTGTCGACATTTGATAGTGTACATGTGACACAGGTTTAGAACTATTGACACCCCATCTCCAGTCACAATCCTCCTAACCTCGTACATTCTATAGACTTGTAAGTCTCGTACAGTACAGACTACGTAAGTTAAAGTGAAATGTGCGCACAGGCCTGCCGGAATGGTGTTAATTTAGTAAATGTAATTTTTAACTTTATTTTTTATTATTTTATAGTAAACAATTTTTACACCTCGACAACCACGAAAGTGTGTTGATTGTGGCTGAAGATGATTTGTTAATAATCTGAAACCAGTATCACATTTACGTTCAAACGTTGACACCTATAGGCTACTACTACCAACAAATAGTAAGTTTCTAATCTACTACAAAAGGTGTCATAGTTTCATCAAATGTAGAGGGATTTGCTGGGGGATTCGATGATAAGAGGCAATAGATAATAATAGTCCTACTCTATTTGAGAAATGCAATAGTGGGATAAAAATATATTAACCGGAGAAAGCTTCCCGGTTTTTTCTGAGAGATCTTGGTTTTCTCATTGATATACTCAAGAATATTCTCTATTCATATTATAATGTTTTTAGATTCTGTCTTCATACAAGTGCCAAGACCACCTTGTAATCCAGTTGCGAGGTTTTAACAACACATCACGGTTGTTGGTTGTTGGTTGTTGGTTGTTTGTTATAAGTAAACAATGTTTATATAACTTTATGGAGGGATAACAAAATAGGGTTTTAAGTTATTAGTTCATTCAAAATTCCAACAGTTGATTATGGTTACTACTAAAGGTGTCTAAGGGTTGTGGTAGTTTATTTTCAATAATCAAAATACCCCAAATTGTTGCAAAGGCGATATTTTGTTGTGTCACTTCAGCTCCTTAGGGTGAGTTTGAAAACTATTCACCGTGAGTTCTGACCTTAATTAATATAACGGGAGCGTATAACCTCTGGAGTATAATATATTTTGCCAAACGGCTTTATGTCAGCGGCGCCAAAACCACGGCGACCACTATAGAGACCGTTGACTGGGGCCGTTGAGTGGAAATTGTTCACATTCATCCAATTAACAGTCTAAATGTGTGTCAATGTTAACATGTGAACTAAACATTTTAACTTACGTTGTGTAACGATGACAGATTAATGGATCACTCAATGACATCATTACTGTTCACCTATTTAGTTAATGGTCATAGGAGAAAGGAAATGGCATCACCTTAAATTCGTAATATTGTAGATTTTTGTGGTGATATGTATCAGTGTACATAACTTGGGAACAATGGCGTTTTAAAAATAACAATAAATTAATAAAAAAATCACATCGATTGTTTTTCTATTAAACAATAATATTATAAAATATTGCACGGTGATGAATAACCATTAATAAGTTTCACACTGCAGTAAAAGCTTAAATATGAATCAACTAAAGGGACAAGTGGTTAAAGAAATGGACAAACTAAAACATAATCACCTTTGTCAGGCATATAAGTGAGACAAGAGAGTAAAAAAGAGAAGTGAGTCAATAGTATAGGAAATTTTATAACAAGAACAGGCTGTTTGGGTGATAATCTTCTATCAAATAAAATAAAAGACTTCTGATTGAATTTTTTTGTTAAATAAAAACCTTTACCTGAGATAGAAAAAGGAAATATAAATAGGTCATTCGGGTCACATATTTAATAAACACAACGAAAACATATTTAGTTGGCAGTAAGTAGATACAAATATTTTATATGGATTTTTGTATGCACTTTGATCGGATTTAAGTGGGAACATTGTACCATTGATTATGTGCAGCTTAATTCATCAAAATACAGATAGGATTTTACTGATAATATGATATATAAGGATTTATTTTAAGGTCCTTGAGGGTCCCCAGTATTTTTAAATTCGAAATGTGAAAATAAACAAATGTTGATCATTGCTGAAGAAACTTGATACAATAAATTACGTCTTACAACACTACAACATATATTAACACTTATACTGTACTTACATACAAGTCGGTAAATTTGCATAAAAGGTGGTAAAAGACAGACTATTTTGACCCGTCCCACCAGTCATCGAAGGATTAACTGTAAAAACACGTATCAAGCTACTCAAGAAATTTGGAAAAAATAACATTTTGATGGATTGAACTTTGAATGATTTATGTAGTTTAAGGTTTCCAGTAAATACGCTGAGGTATTCGTATGAATTATATAATTTTAATAAGAAGATTTATATTATTGAATAACAATTGTATAAAATGATGCACAAACAACATTTAAACTTTTATTATTTAAAACGTAAATTATTTGTTCATAAAATAATTTATACAGTAAGGCTATTATTTTCAATGCATCAATAAAATCATTAACTCGAAAGTATTTTATATTTTTCAAGAATTAAATTTTGCGAACAAAGAACAAATTAAACTAGGTTGCAACGGCTGAATCGAATTAAGCCTATAAACTCAACTCTGTTTCACTGAATCGCCCATTGTCTGTTTGAGAGGTATACTGACGGGAATATTCTACAGAACAGAACAGAAGAAGCCAGTGGAGAAGAGAGAAGGGAAACAATAACAAGAACAAAAAGACCTTCTAGATTAATTTGTATATCGTAATCAGGGATATTAAACATAATCTCAGTATGATTAATCTTAACTTCTTTTATCAGAGGTTTTCACGCGTCAAAGTGGAACGGTCAACTATTGATAAGAGTGACAACATATTAAAATTGTACAAGAAGTGATCCCTTGATATTTTATCACATTAAGTCCCACCTACATTTTTAGTGCATTCCCTTTTGAAAGTGAACTATTAGCATGACCCGCACGGTGAAACTTAAGCCCGGGACCACCATAGAAGTTCCTATCGTGACCCCCTGAACACGTTTTGGGGGGTCGTTCAAAATTGTATATATATGTATGCATATATATATAGACACACATATATATATATATATATATATATATATGTTTGCATTCTAGCGGTCGCATTTTTTGTCCGATTTACTTCAAATTTGGTAGGGACGTTCCTTTCTGTAATCAGTTAAACAAGTTCGTTGGGCAAAACAATCGGAAAACTTTAAACCCCTTTTTTGGGGGATTAATCTTTCGAATTTCGAGTTTTTGGGCTCAAAAAGAGTCAGAAAAGCCCCAGATGTAATATCAAAGCATGTATAAAGATGGGAATTAGAGAGGCGAAAGATTTAAGCCCTCTCTCGTCATTCTAGCATAAATATTTACCGAGTTATTAAAGAAAATGTGTATCGACCAAACACAGTACGTTGTCTTATGGGGTTTTACACTAGAAAAGCCTGTTATTCCTTTGTTAGAGTACTTTTACCATCCCCAGCAACACCTCACGTCTACTTTCAAGCCTATCTGGGACCTTCTCCTAACGTTAAAATTGTATTCCCAGCTTTGCAAATAAATGGAACCAGGAGTATCAGAACAGCCAAAAAATCAGTGTTTTCATATTTCAATAAAAATTAGACAAATGTATTGATTTTGAGTTTTAAAAGTTTTTATGTGGCAATTCACTTCCCTCACGTCAGCGTGCTGCGTGCGAACTCGTTTATTGTTACTGGGAGAAATTAATCCAAAATTACGTAACCGTTAAACAGGCTAAGTAATCAAATCACTCAACAAATCTTGGGGGGAGTTAAGACATTTCAAAAGATACATTGTGATCAACAAAAAATGGTTCGGTGAACAAATTCAATGCGATGAAAAACGAACCCCTATCTCCTTCTTTGTGGCTTTAAAATCTAGACATAGAGGATCGAATATAACAAAGCAACAAAACAACCTTGCCTTTGTGTGGTTCATGTACCACATACCACTAATTTGATTAACGAGTACAAGGTACAACATTGATAAGTGGTTTGTTACTGGTTTACTACGATATACGTTATTGTCAAACTAATTTATTGCCTTTGAAATATAAACGACAGGTTTATTCTGATCGATGAAAAAATAATTTAAAATTATAAAAATAAATTATAAAACAAGTAATCAAGTACTTCTATTTATTATGAACTCCGAAACTAGAACTAAGACAATTACAGCAAAATATTTTTGAACTTAAATATATATGTTACTTATTTTCAGCTTAAACAAATAAACACTATGATTCAGGGAGGATTAGTAAGTATAACATAATCCTTATAGCAATCCTCCTCTTATACAAATGTAGTAATATTCATATATTTTTGAATCATATCAACATTTTACAATATAGTAATTCCATATTGTGTTGAGTTTTTAAGACATTTTTGTATTATTGTGTTAGCCCGGTCTACGCTTCAGACGGTTTTATGGGTCAAGTGTGAGGCAGGGCAATAAAGACTAACAAGCTTATAGTTGTTGCATAAGGCGGACGTAGATACTCCACTATTCAGGAAGTACTTTGCCGTGCGGCGGTTTAAGCATATTTTTACTGCACGGCGGTTTCATCATGAAACTTTGTTATTCTTGGTAGTTGTATTCATACTTCTGAATTATCATAGTACAATAACATTTTATCTACTTCATAAAAAAAACACATTATTTTGCCAGAATGCCAAGCAACTAAAGAATTTCAAAGGGTCCTCTTTATTGCGACCACAAAGTTGAGTGCGCCATATAAAGTTATCACTCTCTACATGGCCGCTTGGATGTGTCGCATCGACTTCGGTAAGAATTAAGAAATATTCTAAACATGTATTCTCGACATGCTGAGTAAAGTAGCAGGTGACTACTGAGATAGTAATGTAGCAACATATCAACGATTTGTAAAATTGAAAAAGGAACTATTCATTTTTAGAGCAATATATTTATTTATTAATTGTTTTTATTATAATTTAAAATGTACATAATTAATTTAAAAAAATCGCTAGCAAACAGAATCCGACTTTAAAAAAATCTTAAACTTGATATGTTCATAATATCTTTCTGATATTTAATAAACAAGATACTGTGCTTTACTATAAACATTGTTTCTTAAAAAATATGAAACTACCATGGACGCCGTTTCTAACCTCCTACTAAACAAATCGCAATTCTTAAACCCTTATAATATAATTTATACACATTTTAACCGATTTTATAGTTCTGAATAAGATTTCGAATAGAAACAATCAGAACCACAATCAGTACACAAACCAGTTTACAAAGCTGATATTTTCAGCTGAGATTAAACAATAAAGGGGCTCTACGGAACAATGTGTGTGTTAGTTTAAATTGAACGCAATTTGAACAGCCTAATTGTGCTGCAGTACAAAATAACGAGTTTCAATTCGCCCAAGTGTACCGATTATCATTAACCTGCAACTGAATTGATGCTGCAACCCTATACACGCCTGCGATGTGTCTTAGAATGGCTTCCTTCAACTCGTACTTGTCGCATCTTTTGTTGCATGCGTATTGTTTTACAATAAAAGGTTATAAACCAATTGTCCACTATTCTTTGACCCATAAGAAGGACCGCAGGCATGTGCGCGAAACGAATCAAAGGTGTTATCAAATCGTGAAGCCCAGGGATTAATAAATGGATAATTTAAAATGAGCATTACGATAAACTAAACACTAACTTGGTCTAACTTAAAACACTAAATTAAAAACAAATACAAATACAGCACAAAAGTTCGAATTAAAAAAACTAACCAAAACATTAAATACCGGCCTGTTTGACAACTTCTTTAGTAGAAACGAACCTAATGCAGTAAAATGATCAATTTAAATCTGAACAAATGAATGTAAAAAGAACTCAAGATTAATCAAAACGTAAATATGGAAGGTGGACCTGGCTCGGAACCAAATGTGAACCTTCTTAAGCAGCCGATAACATAAAATGTAGGAACGCTCTGTCTCACTTTTTCATCGTGCATTTAAATATAACAAAACTACTTTTACGATTAAAAATGTAATTATATAACGTTAAAAGAAAAAAAAGGATAAAATGTTACGATGATCATTTAAGTATAATGATAAATTATAGTTCGGTTCTCGATGATTTAAATTATTTTGCGAACAAAAACTACCTTTAAACACTACTTGGCAACATAGGTTTTTAAATCGTCACATTAATAAGTGATGAATGATTATTGTTTAAAAAGGATAACACTCCATTTATATATAATTCATTGAAGATAAAATGTGTGTTGATGGGGTATATAAAAAAACGAGTTCGCACGCAGCACGCTGACGTTAGGGAAGTGAATTTCCCCAGTACAACTTTCAAAAATCAAATAACGGTTTAAAAAAAAATTGTGACATTTTTAGCAAATTGGAAAATATTCAGTTTTTTGGCTGTTCTGATGCACCTGGTTCTAGTTAAATGCAGTATTGGGATGCCAATGTTGTGAATTGTAAGCTTAGGAGGATGTACCATCAGGATCAAAAATCGGTATGGGGGTGTTAGGAGTGATAAAACTACATCAAGATATGAAAAAACAGCCTTTTCCAATGTAAAATCCCCATAAGACAATGTACTGTGTTTACTCAATTTTAATTTATTTAATAACTCTGTAAGTATTAGTGCTAGAATGATTAGGGGGGGCTTAAAATTTTCGCCTTTTTACGTTCTATAACCTCTTATCCTATAATCTTACATTTAGGGCTTATCTGACCCTTTTTGGGCCCAAAAACTCAAATTTCAAAATTTAAAATCCCCAAAAAAGAGGGTTAGAGTTTTCCGATTGTTTTGCCCAATGAACTTGTCCAACTAATTACAAAAAGTAATGTCCCTACCAAATTTGAAGTAAATCGGTCAAAAAATGCGACCACTAGAGTGCAAAGACATATGTATATATATATATATATATATATATATATATATATATGTCTATATATACATATATATATATATAAAATTTTGAACGACCCCCAAAAACGGGTTCAGGGGGGCACGTTAGGAATTTCTATGGTGGTCCCGGGCTTAAGTTTCACCGTGCGGGTCATGCTAATAGTTCACTTTTCCATAGGAAATTCACTAATAAAGCATTTTGATAGTTGTAATTAGTAAGAAAACAGGCATTTAAACAAATGTAAATACTTTGGAGTTATCTGCTGTGTCAGTGCACCAAGGTTACGGTCGGTTCTTTGATCTGTTTCCAAGTTTACTTTTCTATATTTAAATGCAATTGAAGTTCAAATTTATTTGCTTAGCTTTAAGACCGTTCACTGCTAGGCATCTATATATGTTTTACTGTTAAAAAGGTAAACCGTTATAAAAGCTGTTCCCTAATTTGTTTTCTAAAAAGCATTAATAATATGAGAGAGGTTTTGGTAATATACATTCAAACGCAAAAAATACACTGTTATCTATAAACTATTTAACTTATTTTCAACTGCTAAACATTATCTTAAGATGTTTAACGAAAAGGGAGCTGCAACTCCCTACTAAGGGAGCTGCAACTCCCTACTAAGGGAGCTGCAACTCCCTACTAAGGGAGCTGCAACTCCCTACTAAGGGAGCTGCAACTCCTGTATGCTAAGGTATCTCCAGTTATGAGGGGGCGTGGTTGGCTTCATCGGTCCTAACTTTAAAGCCTAGCGTTACATGGCCTCTCCATTATCTATAACCACGCACAACTCATTAGACATAAGAATATTAGGTGTAACACAAAACTGCAAAATAACACAATCGAGACCCTTGTTATGTTTTAGGCCCTGAGTACCTAACCTGGAGCTGCTACTGGAGGCCAAACTGAACATATTTTGAAACGTAAGCAAAATTTGTTTTACGGTATTTCTTTTAGGTCGTAGTTTTTTTATTGTTTTTTAGATTGAACTTAAACCTTAATCAATAGACTGCCACCATTCTATCCTTAATAAAGACGACAAGTCTAGTTTTAAAATAATTTGTTGACAATTACAACACAAAAATTAGGAAAATGCAGTAATACTAAGAGGTCGTTTGAGAATAAAAGTAAATTATAAGTGGCTGTTGTAACGTCAGAGATTCAACTACGTTACGCCTGTCGGTGACGGCTCTGCGACTACTGTCGCCCAACTTTTAAGTAATTTTGATCTGATCTTAACTTACTTACGAGCCCCTCTCACAACTAGTTCTTAAACATTTCGCGAAATCATTTCATGTGCTTAACACAGGTTTAATAAGTATACTACATTTTGTTATAGCATAACTCAAAATTATATTAGGAAAGTATGTGATACAAATAAATTACATGTTTGATCAGCCACTGGCTTACAAGATTACTAGTTTCAAGATTAGTGTTGTCTAATTATCAAAACTATATGTATCACCGAAGCTAAAATACTGTCATCGTCTTGAGCTTTAAAACAGTTTCAACATTAAATATAAACTTGTACATGACGCAAAGAAACATAAAACATTTAAAAAAGGAACATCCCCGTGCGTTTCCCCGATATTGTGTGTAATTTCAACTAGAGGACTGACGTCGACGAATGTATGTAACCTTATTCTTTTAGTCGTACTCATAGTCATTTAATCCAGGAGGTAAATAGCATGAATAAACTTAGTATAAATATAGATATTGACAGTTTATTATAATAAATACAGCTAAACAAATAGTTCATGGGAAGATAACAAATACATTTACACTAATATGTGTAGCCTAAATAACAAACGCCATCATCACTATTTATATATACTGTAATCTTATAAATGTAGTAAGCAAAATATTTAATACTTCTTAAGAAACTATACTTATAAGTTAATAGTGTAAATGATTTTTAGATATATGTAAATTTTCTGCCTTAACGGTATTGCAGGTTCATTAAATAACAGACAAATTCAACAAACTGACCATCATTTAGAGATAATCATTTAGATAACCTTGTCCTCCTACACATCTCACAAGGATGTTGACCGCCTGCGATTACTCCGGCGACAGTTTGAGATTGGAACCGTCGCGCGGACAAATGTCTCTGGGATGAGAATTCCAACAAATGTCGGGTCGGGGTCGCCACTGGACATTTATCTGTGCATAGTCACTCGGATTGGATTTGTTGGCAAATCATGACTGAACGGTATTGGTTTTTGACATATTTCACTATACGAAACCAAGAAACAAAGATGCGTTTAAGTAAAATATTTTCTCGGTCATTACTTGGGATTACCTCCTGTCCTTGATGTCACAAATTTCAGGATTATCTTGTATATTATTTCTCTAGCCTGTTTTTCTGTTAGCCCGCGAGATCTTCCTTATTCCCTAATCAAGTTCCATGAATTACCCTTCATTTTAAAGCTTATTGTGGCGGCTATTGAAGATAAATAGACCCACGGTCTAAAAATGTATCGCTTCTCGGCAATTTTAATAATATGAAAGGTAAATAAAGGGAATAGTTTGTTTTGACAGGAGCAAAATGTAAACAAAAGAACATTTGATCAGCTGTCAGGATTTGGTTCGCAGTAAGGAATCCCGCACGGGTCGACTAGTATTTACTTGTTGCATTTTTGTGCAGACATTTTTAAATGGTTAACAATGTTTTTAAACAAATTCTTACTTTAAATTCAGGATGTTACACAATTGTTAATATTTAAAATTTGTCTGCTAAAAACCGCCTTAGTACTCGGTTTGACCCAAGAATACAGCATTTGTGTGTGCTGCATTATGGTGTTAACATTTTACAATATTTTGTAAAAGTAACATGTTTCTGTTGGTTACCAAAAGTTGTCCTTAATTCAACATCGAGGTCGCATCTGAACTGATAAATTGAATGCCCATAAGAATTATTCAATTCAACTCATATTCAATAGCATTGGAACTTTGATGACCCGTAGAGCAGAGCCCTAAGGTCCGATCGAAAAATTCTTTGAAAGAGCTCACTTATATTATATAATAAACTCCTGTGCAAAATTTACCCACCGGTTTAGGATGCATGTTGTTTGTAGTCATAGTTAGAAATTTATTAAGAAGAAGATTGTGCCAGTCATATCAAATTCATAAATTAATAAATTCATGACTTGTGCCAGTCATATCATAAATTGGCAAACAAATCAGATTAGTGTTACTGTTTCTTACATTTATTACATTGTACAATTAGTACGTAAATTGTTATTAAATTTAGGAAGGATTTTTTTTACATTGGCATTTGTTGACTTGATGATTACTTCCTTGTATATATTTTCAAACGTTTTATTCTTACACCATCAAAGAGACAAAATACCACAAGTATGTCCAACAGTAAGAGCTCGGTGTTTTTTAATGATGCATTAACAGATACAATAATACAGTTTTGTCTTTAAACACACTGTACATTGCAGTGCACATTACACACTGTTTGTTAATTATTACATCAAGAACCGGAGATTTCGGAGTAAAATACTCTTATATTTTATTCCTTTCGTAAAATTACTCCCTCGATTCAACGTATCATTGTATCTGCTGCGACTGAATCCTAAGAAAGACAATCGGGACCGCCGAACTAAAGACCAGGATTGTAGCTTTAATTGGATTGGTCAATTCCATAAAGTGTCTTTTTATTTTGTCCTCGTCATTTCGCTTATAATTATTTCAGTTTACATGAATATCGATTTTTCTATGAACAAAAGGTATTTAAAAAATTAGTTTATTTTTAATATTTACAGTAATATGTATTGCTTGTGATTATGGACTGCGAGCACCCATAAAAGCTTTCATCTAAATACTAATATATTATGTCGAATGCATATTTGAAGATCAGAAGGTCGACGACCGGCGACACCGTTATGATTAATGTCGCCAAAAAAGGCTTGCATTTTAACGTAACTTAGTGACAACTTGTTGTTTGTTGTTGTATGAACCTAGATTGCTAAATCAGAATTATTCTTTGTTGCATTTGCATTTAGAACATTTAATATTTTGAAGTCCCGTTTAATAACGTTTCATTTTAATAAAACTGAATTTTAAAGTTTCCGTTATACCTAAAAGGCCCCGACATATATTGCAATCGGTAGTGTTCAAGACTTTAAAATAAAAGGGCATGGTTCCATTTCTTGCCACAATCGTAAACATAGCACTGATTCTGATTTGAAAGTTTGTCTCAATCAATAGGGGTCTTTGGATAAACTGTTCTACATCTTGCTCAGAACGACTTCCCTATGTGATCGGAAAAGTCAACGGCGGTCAAAACCCATAGCGACCGAAATCAATAAATACCAAGAGGTCAGCTGTTCCTGTGTGCCCACCTCACTGATAACAGGAAACTGGAAGATCATTCACAAGGCAAACGTCTCCTGGACAGCCACGATGACATTGGAGGTAATGGCGTACCCGGTGATCAAGATTAGGAGGGAGTCAGGCAAGTCACACAATACTCAAGTGATGAAGCATCCACATTAAAATCGCCAGTTAATACCAGCTTAGGAACAAATAGTTAACTATGTTGGGTGAAGAATCTTAGAATCTACAGATTGAACACTTAATATTTCCCCTATATTTCAGGAACTTTTAGGACGTCTTTACATAATAAATCATGTAAGGTCGTGCAAGAGAAGCTAATCACACCGATTGTATGGAATATAAAAGGATTCTCCCAACTTTGAGGCTAAATGAACTAATTAAACTTAAGTTTAAGTTCCCTTGGTAAATTTAAGTCTTCTGATCAACAAAGATGCATTAACGTAAAGCGAAAGACTATGATTATACATTCATACATATGCCCTTTTAATGAAAATCAAATATAAGTCATATAAAATTGTCGCTGGGCAAGTTTTTATGACTCCTACGTCTAATCCTCGTCAACCGGTCTTGTACCCGATTTTCGCATGCGCCCGATTGCCACCGTACCTGATTGTCGCATGCGCCCGATTGCCACCGTACCCGATTGTCGCATGCGCCCGATTGCCACCGTACCTGATTATCACGGAACCAATGGGTTTAGAGAAACCCCTAGTAAAATATTATCGTTTTTCTTCATAAAATGATTCCTAAATGTGCATTCTCATTTAAAATAGGAAACTCAATTGCATTATGTTTTAAAACAAAATGCTTATATATTATGAAACAAAATGTCAATTCAATCAAATAACCACATAACTTACAACATACTCCACAACAACCAACACTTAACCGACGTACCTAACTACTAACTCGTGGTGTTATACATTTTACTGCCCCGTAGGGATGTACTAATTTTAGGATAAATGTTGTATGAAATATATTTTGTTCTACATAAATTACCATTGAACCCATCACAGTCAGATATCGTGGTGCCATGTTCAGTGAGTAACATGACGACATGATACATGTAAGACTCTTTGTATTTGACGCAGAGGTAGGATTTGGCTGCCGCAACATAACAACCTTGTTAGTTATACGTCTGTCTGCCTCCTTATTTCACTTTTACTTATTGTGACGAAAATATATAATCTGCATCAATGATCAGTTAAATAGTTATAGTACAGTGGGAGGTGTTCAAAGAGGTAATGTTTCATATTGGTAAGATTTTTAACTGGTAATAGGCCTGTCACTTCCCCCAGTCGCACTGAAGTAGGCCCTTCTCACCAGCAATAATTTATTTTAAGAGGGGGTTCCAGCGAAGTAACATTTTGAGCTTCTCCCACACAGACGTTGTTAACTTTCAAATCCCGACTTTCCTCAACGAATTATCTTAAATAGTTAATGTATAATTTTATATAGCAAGTCATAATCAAACTGTACATGATATATTCACCTATATGGCTCATGAATTAATTTCAATGTAGTTACTTTATGAACAGTAGTTTTAATCATTATGTGCAGATTAAATAATAAGAGAAAAGTTCAGAGTATTTCAGTGATTTATGGCTTCCAGAACACAACTTGCATTTTAAGCTCTTAGCCAAGACTGCACTGAATTAAGGTTTTAGAATTGATCGAAGAAATTTACATCTGAACAAAACGATAAAGCCCTTCAATCAATTTGGTTTATGATTCATTATGGTTCCAGTTTGAATACTAAAACTGAAAATTTTAAATACCTGAATATTTTACAATTTCCAAAATAATCGACATTAGCGTTTGTTTTTAACACCTTATTTGATTCAGTATCTAATCAGAAATTCACTACTCTTTCACGTCGGAGTGCTGCATGCGAACTAGTTTATTTATATGACTTTCTCCGCAAGAAAATTTATACTGCTGTGAAGTGTTAAGTAGTAATACAAAACATGATCGTATGAAACATCATTCACAGATTCTAAGAAATACATATTTTCCTAGCTAGATACATGACCTGATACGTACGACCATTTAGCTAAACAGTGTTGTTTATTTTACGTTCATGAGACAGCAGCGGCGGCCGTGCGGAATCGACTCTTTGTGTTGTAGGCTAAATTGAACGCAACATAAACAGCCTAATTGTGCAGTTGCAGCGAGTCAGGTACGAGTTTAACTCCTCTAATTGTGCAATTATCATTGGCCAGCAACGTAATGGAGACTGCATCTGGAGACAAGGCTGTACTGAGTCTTAGAACGACTCACGTCACGTGTTACTTATGAGGATGAACCGCTGTCAACAATAACTCTGACGGTTTTAAAGCTATCCAAACATTATCGGTTCGACCGTGGATGAACAAAATGTGTCGACATTAAGGCATGTAGATCACTACAATATATGATAGACTTTACCTGAGTAGCCTAAAGGTATTTTGATTTCAATTGCCTGCTAAAGCTTTTTGATTATAGGTTTTAACCTACAACAAATTATATCCAAGAAATTCAGGTTAATGACATAAATTATCATGAGGCAATCTTAAAAACAATTTAAAATTCTCTAAATGCTTCCATTGAAAATACTAAAATCTAAACTTGTTGTTCAGATATTCTGCAGTCAAAGAACAGTGCATACAATTAAAAAAGTGATACATTTAGATACATGAGAAGGTAAAAACGAGGATGGGATTCTCACCGGGCACAGCGCCAATATTAATCCAATCTTTGTATCAAGTCCCCATAACATAATATATACAACTGTAAGTTTGAAATAACACTAAGAAGCTAACGTTAAAAACAATCTGTGTTGAACTATTATAAGAAATGCAACTGTGATCCTCAAACTAAGGTTTAGGCATACACTGGCTCGGGGAACCAAGATTTGAGCAAACGAAGCCGTGACTCTTGGGACTTGTAAACCCAACCCTGTGAGCCGTGCCGAACGGGAATCGCTTATTAAAATGATTAAACCACTTTATATAATGGCAGAGCATTTCTCGTACACGTGGATTATTAACACCAATCACGTAATAATAACTGTTTACGAAAAACGTTAACAATATTATATTAGTGCCAATCCTCTTTGTAAGTGGTTTGCTAACTTTGCAAACAATTCTCCTTACTTTAACTCTTGAAAAATTATATAGATCGACTGTTAGCAAAATGATTTAACAGATAAGAACCGGGGTTGCGTTATCATCTCTTTATTGATAAAAAATTCGGATTGTAATAAAGTGAAAACGATCTTGCATAACAATCCTTTCAAAGTTTTAATTTGGGCACCAGTCTATAATTTATAACTACTAGTCTGGTTCCACTAGTCTACTAGTCTACTAGTTCTTTATAACTGGGTACTAGTCTATACCCACGAAGCTCTAAGTCAGTTTACATTTATATTGGTATCTAGAGTGTAATGACAGTTTAACTGGCTTAAGAAATAATTTTTTCACATCAAAACTAACTATGGACTTACATTTAAAAAGATTCTTTGATTACGTTGTTTAGACGTTTTATCTTTCGTCTTGTGGCCAAGGAAATCTTCAATAGTTTAAATAACGAAGCACATTGATATTCCGAAATCAGTTCAAATGCTGCGACAGGCCTAAATGGTTCTCCGCATTATTTATTTTTATGACTGCCTCGACGAAAGATCAACGCTGCTGTGAACTGGAACGCGAGAGTACTGAACGTACTCGAGCGAAAAATAATTTAAAACTCCTTATAAATATGCATTAGCGTTAAACTTATTTTTAAGAAAAATACAATAAACTAATTTTTTGTTTGATAATATAAACAGGTAATTTGTTTTTATTTTTTCAACTGTAAAATTTACTTTATGTAAAAAAATGTTAAGACCGGAAAAATTAAATATTGCTCGAAATGTCATAAGTGTGTGCAGCTCATCACATCAGCATTAACACGTTTAAATTGGTCGATAAAGTAATTAAAATAAGTTGAATGAAAAATTGGAAAACCAAGAAGATTAACACTCTAATTCTTTCACGTTATTTAACACATCTAGTACTTCAAATGAGGTCAAATCGTAAGTATTTATGGCACCTCAACCCAGCTGTTCTTAATACTTTCTAGCACGTGCGGAGAATCTGGTCAAACTTCCACCTTTTCTCCAGTTATCAAATTACACTTGCTATACAAACGTGTTTGATTATATACATAAGAGGGCTGAACTTTAACTTTGTGTCACATTATCTATAATATTATAAAGAAGAGGTGGTTTCTGTCTGTCTGTCTGATGTTCCGAGTAAACGCAAAAACTACTGAACGGAATGGGCTGAAACTTTACACAAAGGTAGATCTTGAACCCTTGCAACACATAGGCCTATTCACTTTCTTAAAATACCCTCGGGCTGCGCCCCGTAAACGTCCTAAGTTTAAATGTTTACATTTCAGACAAAAGTAAACATTCAGAAATTGTAATGCGAACAGCTGTGGACACTTAATTTTGACAGCTTAAAGAGCAGAAGCAAGAACAGCTGCTTCAAGCTAACTAAAATGCAAATTGCATTGACTAAAGTACGGGTAAAGAAAACCCCTGTGCGAAGAACGGGTACGTCAGTTAGTGATTATTAAAGATGTCGGCTACATTCAGAGGGACTACCCTGAGTAACATATAGGCATATTAAAGTTGCAGAAATCCTATAGGGCCTTGCCCCACGGGGGTTCAAAGTTCTCATGATTTCTTAAGGACATTCATTTTTGTTTGAGCTGATGAAAATAAAAACAGCTGATCTTGATTCTTAGTAGTTCCACGGGCTAACCACAGATTGCAACACATAACTGTTAGAGTTTTTATAAATCATTCGCGGGGCGAAGCCTGCGGGTAACATCTAGAATCAAATAAGTTAGAAAATTGTTTTTTATCGCCAGATAAATTTTGCATGAGAATTTAATTTTTGAAATACATCTGACAATATATTATTTTATACATTTTTGCACAGAGGTATTGGATTTGGATTGAAGAACATAAGATAGTTTAAAGCGTATTAATTCATTGAGTATTAGGCTAATTCTTTTAACCAGAATTAAATAGGGGAGTTAATATTTTCAGTTAGTTTAGAGAAATTTTATATTAATAATGTAATTAAGTTATATTTTGTTTAATAGTTTAAAATATAACATCCTTTCTTTGACAACATATAAATATCCATATTTTCTATCGTGACATTACGTATACAAACAGCAGCTGATAAAATTAAACTTGAAAACATAATATGAATTATGATGATCCAAACGTTCTTCCTAGGTGAAGGATAAAAACAAGGGCGGGATTCTAACTGGGCGCCGGGCCAACGTTAATCTAAGCTTTCCATCGAGTCCTCGTCAGAACGCTCGGTTCTCTTTATTTCTGATAGTAGTATGCACAATGAGGGTTTCCGATTTTGCAATAGAAAGGTTGATTCATCAAGTTTCGGTCTTAACAAACGTTTTAGGAATTTTACCATCCAAGCAAAGGCGCAGAAAAATATAACTTGAGGTAATTGAACAAACAAATCGTACGAGTTAACGTAATGCTGTAACAATAACGGTAGCTGATCCTTAACAATGACTTGAGTCTATAGAACAACCTTGGTTCTGGAGGTTTAGGTTCGATCCCAGATGTTACTAATGGGCAACCGATGCTTCGGATCAAATCTAATGATATTCATTAAAGTAACATTGAAGTGGACAAGCCTTTAAGGCTTATTTATACATTGTTGCTTAAATAATGAAATACTTCTAATCAAAATAAGAGATTGTTTCCGTAATTAAAAACAAGTTTAATTAATACATTTAATACGTAAAGAAATAGTATAACAAGTCCAATTTTAAATATCTCTAAAAAACATTTAATATCGTATAATAAACAACGGCAGGTAATGTTTTTTTGTAAGAAAACACTTTTTAGATGACATTCTAAGCAACCTAGAAAGCTGTAAATAATGAAATATTAATATGAATTTCATATAGGAAACATTATATAACGGAAGTATATATAATGTTACTATCATAAGTTTCTATAATTCCAACGATGTCGTAACTTTTGAAGTTGCTAACATATCCTCACATTAGGTTTAAACTACGATGTCCTAACTTATTACCTCTCGACGGAATGTCGTATCGTAACTTTGTCCGACACAATCATAAATGTTCATGATTCGCTTATGATTTGCCATTACGTAGAGTTTATGTCGGTTTGATGACTCGTAACGGTCGCAACATCATGAATGACGTGTACTTTATCAGCAAAATCACATATCAGATTTACGATTGCCAGTGTTCGTACATATATCACCTAGATACGCTGTACAGATAATTTTACAATCTTAAAAATATAATTTATGTATAATAAAATACAACATTACAATACATTTAATTAAATTGCATTCCTACGGAAGAAAATTTCAAGTTGATTTTGACAAACTGACGGAAAATCAGAAAATCATGGAAAATACCGAAGGTTTTACTCCATTTTCCAATGAATCCCAAATTTCTATTTTATACGTTGAGGATTAATAAGAGGATAATAAGATTATATTTAAAATCAAGGGTTTAAGATATAGAAAGGCAAATAATTAAAGTATATTATTATACCTGCGATTAGAACAATTTTCTACATCCAAGGGTCTACAGTAAATGTTTTATACACTTTTACAGTTATACATTTATATTTATCATACAGTTTTACATTTTACTTTGACAACTTTGGTGAGTTCATGAAATTAAATTAAATTCCACGTTTTGAATATATTATGGCATTAAACAACTATTATTTCAATATATTAAATATTTTAAACAGTCGCATTTTAAATCCAGTCAAAGTAGGCTTGATTTCTTATCAATTTGGATTTGATTCTTTGAATTAAATTGCTAAATGGATAATTTTAACCGTTATGTTAGTTTTTATCTGACGTCATTTATAAAATAAGTGGACCTACCCGCCCGGACAACCAACGGACGATATTTACAAATGATTGGGTGCGTGAGACTTACCTGCAAACAAAGTATTGAAAATAGTTAGTATGTAAAACAGGTGATGTAGGCAAGGAACACTTATGCACTTAGAAAATAGTAAAAAGCTACTTGACCACTAGAACATTCATGAAAAAGAAGTTACAATTTGAGTAACGACTTCCTCTTTAGTCAAGTTAATACAGCCAACTTTTCTTTTGTTAGATTAAATCTTGATTCCTATTTAATGAATTAACTTTACGATACAAAACATGGATACAAGCTATTAGGTAGTAATCTTCGTTTAAAAATAATAAACTTGTTCTCTTATCGGTTACAACTGCACAATGTTAATTTCAAAAATAAAAATTATATTTTAATAATAATTTTAATTTATAATAATTTAAGCAAGATTTTCTTATGAATACTATTTTCAACTCAAACATAGTTAATTTTTACGATAACATCCGCACCTTCATTATTTCCTAAAGGAAAGCAATTGCACATCAAATTGAGTATTTCAGAACTAAAATTTGATGTTGGCATTAAAGATTTAGTGATGCAGTTAACCTACATTCCATACAATAGCGAAGGCTGAATATAATGCCCACTATGACTGGAATTGCCTATCGGTTTGGCAGAGCAACAACACATAAGATTATAGTTGATGATATCATCAAATATAATACCCCCGTCGCAGAAAACCTGCACACTCAGCGAATTTCCAATGAATAATATATGTCTTAATACCACATAAAGCCTCATACCAATTTGCATAAAAATATATTCATAAATAAGCGATAAATATGCAATTTTAATTATTCTCCTTAAGAATAACAAAAAGGGGATGAGTACGTAGGTTAGCTGAAACGAGGATCACAAACAATTGCTGTTTATGAAAATATAAATATAGTTGAATAACCAAGTGAATCCACATACCAAATTTGACCAATATTCATTGATAAATAAGCGATTTATACACTTTTAATAATTATCCATAAGAATAACATGGACGATTACGCAGGTTTGCTGCAAAAAGGCACACAAAAAATGGGGTTTTATGAGAACATCAATATAACTCAACTAGGTGAAGCCCCATACCAAGTTGTATTCAATTATGTTCATGATTAAGGGAGACATTACATTTTAATAATTCTCAATAAGAATAACATGGGGGATAAGTACGCAGGTTAGCTGCAAAAAAGCACACAAAAATGGGGTTTTATGAGAACATTAATATAACTCAACTAGGTGAAGCCACATACCAAGTTGTATTCAATTATGTTCATGATTAAGGGAGTCATTACATTTTACTTATTCTCCATAAGAATAACATGGGGGCTAAGTACGCAGGTTTGCTGCTACGGGAATAACCTTTAAAAATTTTTTTTTTGCAAATAACAATAGACCACAACCAGATGAAGCTGTAAACCAAGTTTCATAGTATATGTTCATCAATAAGCGAGATATTAATTTGTTCTTATTCTCCGTAAGAATACCATTGGACAACGCACTGCACTGTGTTTAGTAGCACTATCAATATCTCAGTAACCAATTAACGTAGAGAAACTATCAAAACACAGAATTGTGTGATTTTTAATGCTGAATCCAATGGTGAAAACTATTATTTGATTTCAATAAATATTACATGTAAAAACTTCCAAAAACCAATTGTAGGTGTACAAAACCCCCCAAAAATATCACTTCGGATGGGACGATCTGTCTGGTTTTCGAACTTAAAGTCATGAATGCTGCTTTGCACGTTTGTGCCAAATTTCATCAAAATCAGACCTTTTTTAAGATAGTAATCACACCCACAAACACACACCCACGAACACACACACACACATACACACACACACACACACACACACACACACACACACATATATATATATATATATATATATACATACAGTTTCGAACGAATGGTGTTTTTGGGGTTTGGGGATCACAAAACGAAAAGTTATCATGGTCACGGGCCTAGGTCTTACCATGCCAACTACGGTAATAGCTTCTTCCCTATAGGGGAAATTCGCTAAAAATACCCCCGTAGCAGCAACACTGCGCTCTCAGCGAATTAACAATGCATATATATGTATCTTAATGCCACATGAAGCTACATACCAAGTTTCATCAATATACATTCATAAATAAACAATTTATGACATTTTAATTATTCTCCATAAGAAGATAACATGGCGGCTGAGTATGCAGGTTTGCTGAAGCAAGGAACACAACAAATGGGGTTTTATACAAATATCAATATAGCTCAAGTAGGTTAAGCGACATACCGAATTTTATAATTTATGTTCATAATTCCATAAGAATAACATTGAGACAGAGCACGCAGGTTTGCTGCTACGGGAACTATCGGCCAAAAATTTTGTTTTAGTGCAAATATCAATATACCACAAGAATATGAAGCAATATAAGTTTCATCAGGATAAGTTTATAAATAAGCGAGATATACAATTGGACAACGTACTGTGTTCAGCACTTTCAATATCTCTGTAAGCAATTTGCGTAAAGCAATGATAAAAACACCAAATTGTGCGTTTTTTTAAGTTGATTCCAATGAAAAAATAAAAATTTGACTTTTTCAAAAATGATATATAAAAAACTCAAAAAACATGTTTGGGGTACAAACCCCCCCCCCCAAAATACCCCTTAGAAAAGGAAGATTTGTCTGGTTTTCGAACTTAGAGTCATAAATGCTGGTTTACACGTTTATACCAAATTTAGTCAAAATCGGATTATATATACGAGAGTTATCGTGCTCACGGACATATATATATATATATATATATACAGTTTTAAACGAATGGTGTTTTTGGCATCTGGGGACCTCAAAACGAAAAGTGATCATGGTCCCGGGCCTAGGTCTTACCATGCCGACTACAGTAATAGCTTCTTCCCCATAGGGGAAATTCGCTTAAACCTTCGGTGCAACTAATTTCTTCCTTAACTTCCCCAGAAATCTAAAAAATGAACGCATAATTTTATAAGAGTATTTCCTAGTGACTATATTCCTGTTTTTTTTGTTAACCCTACTTACTATCTAAGTATTATCTATTGTCATTACTTTTAGGATTTCAAAACATCAATACTAATAGATAGTCAGGTAAATAAAAATATATGAAGTTATATAAAAGAAACATAGGAATGTTTAAACACCGACGTCTGTTGGAATGAAGTGTTTTATAAGAAAAATAATAGTATGGTATAAAAAACGTGCAAAATTAAAATGAATAACATTAAAACATATGTATATGTTGATGAGTAAAACATGAATAAACGAATGTCTGAAGGACGTTCAAAAGAAGACAAGTGACGCTGATATCCTCCACAATACTAACGAATCTAAACAACAACTTTCCTACAACTGTTGTTCAACTTTTAGTTCTCGGTGTCTGAACCTACTTTCTAACTTCTGTGACGTGGGGTCTTAAAATGAGCTTTCGTGAAACACTCCAAAACTCATAACTCTCCTTTCCCCTACGTATTACCCACCAGTTTTTGTAAGAAAATAATTCTAATATCGAGTAAGTAACTTATTAATGCTTGGGACGGTAGCGGCTAGAGTATCGTGATACCAAACTATATTTACACAGCCATATCAAGTAAAGAAAGCATGGCACTAAGTAATTGTTCAGCTTTAATGTTTTTGAAGTCCACTGAGTACTGACGGCTAAGAGTAAGAATGTCAGCTCATGATGAATCCCCAACAAGAGTAACACGGTATTCCAATAACTGATGCGGAAGGAATGAAAGCCTTAAAGCAAAATGGAACGGTGTGCTAAATTTACGAGAGGGACTCGACGGCAAAACACCAAGTGTCATTGGGAGAAATGTTCCTGGTAAGGCATATCAGGGAGTACTGTTAACATATCAGCGACCGGCGCACGGCGAGGGTGTTCCTATTGTCACCAGAAGTGAATGATAGTCTGTTCATTTTTCGTATAGTTTTGTAAGGTTATGTAACCAAATATGTTTAGCACACCAACTATGATTGACAGCTAATAGAGGACTAAAATCACATTAAAACATCTAAACAACTTGTAAGAGAGGGCTTAACAGTTTCGTAGATTTTACTGAAATTAGTTTTATAATAAAAATAATAAAAAATTCAAAAACTAAAAAAAACTTTAACCTTAACTAGCTTGCAGTCCTACTACCAAAATATATAGATGTTACTATTTATATGAAAAGGTCGTGACGATGATGTAGCTTAGAAACATAACGGCTTAGAAAATAAACAGTGTATTTAATAGGTAAACGTGTCAGGAAAGACATGTTAAACAATACACTGCAAAAGATACATAGACGTGAATCATACTGATATTGTTGGTGGAAGGTATAAGAATACATTGATTGAGTAATAAATCATCTTGGTGGAAAAAGTCAGCACTTTACTTTCCGGGCTATTGTTGCAATGTATTATATTTAGCTCAAAAAACATCAATTTGCTAAATATAATTCACTATAAATTTTAAAACAGTTTTTAGAGTTTGTACTTTAAAATAGGAGAGGAGAGGGCTAATAATAGCCTATAACGTTTAAAATAATACAAAAAGGGATATTTTGGTTTGAAACAGCCACTATCTTTGTGATAAACAATTAAAAGTTCAAATAAAGAACAATTTAAAACCTACATCCAAGGTAAAAATAATATGAAACGCATAAAGTCTATAAATGGATGTCGGTCATCATCTTAGTGCAAGCGACATGGATTAAACAGTATATTACACTGAAATAGCATGTAATTAATAAAAGAGTTGTTCAGGTGTTATACAGGCCAGATCTCAACGACAACATAAATATTGTAAGTTTGATGGGAAACCCCATAATTACTGTTAAAATAAAAGAATTGCTAATAAATAGTACATCACTAAACACAGACATGGAATTACTGTTTTAGTTTTCCTATCACAGTCTGTTGACTTTAAATACTAATTGTCATAGTTACTTTGAATAGTATCTCTAATACTATTTAAATTTGTTTGCAATTGAAATAATGAACCTCTGTTTACAAACAATTGGCTGTAATCCATAATTATAAAGGATCACCTTTTTCACAGTACAAGTGCATAGGAACCTGACACGATGATTGCTACATCGTTCAGTTGGAAATAGACAGATGGCTCTTGAATGAGATTCACACTACCGGCTGAACGGTCTGGCTGTTACGGACTGAAATTAATTGGTCAGTAGTAATCTGCGTGAAGATAATTAAATTCAAATTTAACAGGAAACAAATAAATACTGTTTCATTAATCGGAGCCTCGCCCGAAGGTCACAGAGTGTTTGGTTCTCTAAGCTCTGACACCTTATCAGTCTGTCTTGAGTTACAAACACCTTTAAAAATTGCTAAAGCTATTTTACAATAGTCCCCTTTAAATTATAAGCCATTAAATTAAAGTTTATGTAACGATGTGATCTAACTTTATTTATTTACTCGGGTTATCAATTATTGAAAAGTTATCTAATAAGTACGATGATACAATTATTAGCTTTATTTGCAGTATTCTAAGAGTATTTTTTAACCACAAACGCGAGCTGAAATAAAATAGTTTACCATTACAGGCGATCAGTGATTATAAATGCTTAATATTTACTTACGTCACATAGATACACAATTTATGGTATAGCATTTCTGTTTAAATCATGCAGCGGATTTTGTGGCTATTATATTAGTGTTTTGATATTATCACTCCTAAAACCATAAGTTGAACAACAAACAATAAAAAGTTAAAATACGCTTATGATTATAAAAGTGAAACCGAGCGAACAAGCGAAGCTATTGTGTTAATCAATTATTGACAAAAGGCCATAAAAATATCATTATTGGTAATAACACTCTAAATCACATAGAAATACCCCCGCAGCAGCAAACCTGCGTACTCAGCGAATTTCCGATGCATAGATATGTTTCTTAACACCACATAAAGCCACATACAAAGTTTCATCAACATACGTTCATGAATAAACGATTTATGACATTTTAATTTTTCTCCATAAGAACAACATGGCGGCTGAGTATGCAGGGTTGCTGAAGCAAGGAACACAAAAAATGGGGATTTATACAAATATCAATATAACTAAAGAAGGTAAAGCCACATACCAAATTTTATTAATTTATGTTAATAATTAAGGGAGATAACACGTTACTTATTCTCCATAAGAATAACATGGGAGCTGAGTACGCAGGTTTGCTGCTACGGGAACTATCAGCCAACAAATATTTTTTAGTGAAAATATCAATAGACCACAACTATATGAAGCAATATACCAAGTTTCAACAGGATAAGTTGATAAATAAGCGAGATGTACAATTTTTCTTATTCTCCATAAGAATAACATTGGACAACGTACTGTGTTTAGCATTTTCAATATCTCTGTAACTATTTGACGCAGAGCAATGATCGAAACACCAAATTGTGCGTCTTTTTAAGCTGATTCAAATAGAAAACACTACCATTTGACTTTTTCAAAAATTATACGTAAAAAACTCAAAAAAAAACATTTTTGGGGTACAAAACCCCCCCAAAATACCCCTTGGGGTAGGTCGATCCGTCTGGTTTTTGAACTTAAGTCATAAATGCTGCTTTAAACGTTTATACCAAATTTCATTAAAATCGGATTTTACGAGAGTTATCGTGCTCACGGACACACACACACACACACACACAGATATATATATATATATATATATACAGTTTCGAACGAATGGTGTTTTTGGGGTCTGGGGACCTCAAAACGAAAAGTTATCATGGTCCCGGGCCTAGGTCTTACCATGCCGACTACGGCAATAGCTTCTTCCCTATAGGGGAAATTCGCTAAAAAGAACAACAGTTAAAGTTAGATGTTGTAAATGTTACGTATTAACTCATATTTAATTAAATTAGTAATTAATTATCTTTCTATATAATTCTGTAAGCGAAATTTTTAGTTAAAATCGTTAGAGTTTAGCAAATAGCAGGATAATGGGAGACATCTCAAATTTAAGGCCTTGATCCCAGGGACTCAGGAAAAATAGCAGTATTTTTAAATACCCCCGTCGTAGCAAACCTGCGTGCTCAGCGAATTTCCAATGCATAATATTTGTCTGAATTCCACATAAAGCCGCGTACCAAGTTTCATAAAAATATATTCACATATAAGCGATTTTAATTATTCTCCATAAGAATAACATTGGTAATGAGTACGTAGGTTTGCTGAAACAAGGAACACAAACAATTGATTTTTATGCTAATATAAATATAATTTAACTAGGCGAAGCCACATACCAAGTTTCATCAATATTCAATCATAATTAAGCGCTATATAACATTTTAGTTATTCTCCATAAGAATAACATGGGGGCTGAGTAAGCACGTTTGCTGCAACAAGGAACAAAAAAAGGGTTTTTATGCAATTATCAATATAACTCAACCATGTGAAGCTACATACCAAGTTTTATTAATTTATGTTCAAAATTATGGGAGCCATTACATTTTATTTATTCTCCGTAAGAATAACATGGGGGCTGAGTACGCTGCTACGGGAATAACCAACAAAAAATCAATTTGTTGTGCAAATATCAAACCAGCACTACGTGAAGCCACATAACAAGTTTCATCAACATACATTCATAAATAATCGAGATATCAAATTTTATTTATTCTCCATAAGGATAACATTGGACAACGTACTGTGTTTAGCACTTTGAATATCTCAGCAACGGTTGGGCGTAGAATCACAATTTAAACACCAAATTGATTTTTTTGTGGAACTGAACAGATTTCTAAAAGCAAATGTGAAGTTTAAATTAAAATAAACTGAGGAAATGCCAAAAACCTTTTTCCTATAAGATTAACATGGGAGATTTTATGAGTAGGTTTTTTTGGATTTTCTCCGCAACCACTTAAGCTAGGTTAATAATTCAAAATGCTATATTATTTGTTTGTTTTTAGCTCTATAACATGGTCAAACCAAAAATTAAGTTTAAAAAAAATTGTAGGTGAAAAATGCAAAAAACTGATTTTTGGAAAATTTTAAACCCCCATAAACCCCCCTTCCCATTGTCCGATTTTTCTGTTTTAAAGTCATGAATGTCATTTTACACATTTGAGCAAAATTTCATCGAAATCGGACGTTTTTTACTCAAGTTATCGCATTCAAGGACACACACACATATATATCTATATATATATATATATATATATATATATATATATATATATATATATATATATATATATATATATATATATAAATTTGAACTAATAGTGTTTTTGTCATCTGGGGACCTCAAAACAAAGAATTGTCATGGTCTCGGGCTTAAGTCGTACCATGAGACCTACCGTAATAGTTTGTTCCCTATAGGGGAAATTCGCTAAAAGTAACCAGAAACCGAGAAATAACGTAAAACGTCCCCCAAAACAAAATCATGGGGATTTAAAAACGATTGCATTGTTTACACTAAAACGTGTGATTAAGTGTCTCTTTGTTCACGAACTGACATGTGTTCCTATAATAATATTATTTACCTCAGCAAGTAAGGAGTAAGCAACTCAGATGTGGCACAGTATTTGAGTAGGATTAGGGGCTATGGCCCCTTCAAGCCACTAGTAAAATTTAGGTCTACATTTTTGGTAGGATAAACCTTAACTCTCAACAAACGATTAAACGCCAGTATTAAATTGGTTTATCTCGAAGACAAACATTGAGGAATGTCCCCCCTCCAATAACGATAATACCCAGTAATACAATAATACAATAGCTCAGCCTGACTATTGCCGGCTGTTGGTAGCTGTTGAAATGTGATGAGGGATCAAGAATAACGAACGATTAAGGTCAGACTCAAGACTCAATGCACTAGACTTGCGGGGGAGAGGCAAAAACATCACTTTGTCAGCATTTAATTGAATTCGTATGCCAACGTTTCGATTAACATGTTTAGTTTTTGTAAATAGTCACGTATTTTAGACTGTTATAATAACGTTTATCCAAGCAATTCATTAAAGATTCGGAAAAAATATACTCCACATAAATTGAGTGGTGAATAACAACATTTCCTTCGCTTTAACGATATTATTGTACAATCAAATATTACTGGAACAAATGTATTGTTATTAACTGTACTCTAAAAAAAAATAACTCCAAGAATACCTCCACGAAATGCTTTAGTAGTTTGTTTTAGTTTACGGCGGCGATAACTTTAATTAATGTTTACAATGAGCGAGAAGAATTTAATTTGAAGCCGGCACACGATGGATACTTGACATCAGCGCACGTTCACGGCCGGGTCTTACGTTGGATAATATCTTGCGACTTGATAGCTTTGGAAATGGGATATCGAGCCTGCGAATAACTTCGGGCAAGATTAGTGGGGCACTGCAGTGACTGACTGCCTAGGTCAGGGTGGATTAGGATACGATAATTACCGTACACTACGATAGTTTCCTAGGAGCGTATGATTGACAGAACTACTTTCGGTATGAACGGAGTGGGAACGAGGGCGTGGCTTGTTGGTACAGTACTCGCGGCAGTTGGGAGGAGAACTGCACGAATTCTAGCGCAAAACATTATTAACTGAACGAGTTTCGTGCTGAATCGATTCCAGACTGAGCGGTTTCCATCGTCTCGTCGAGTTGCGTATGCATGCTAGCGCCTGGCCAGGGTGTGCTGCAGCGCTGACCTACTGCAGGCGTCAGCGTGTCGCAAGACCGGAGAAGTGCATCAGGCACATGCATCTCGACATAACCATCAATACTGTTGAAATAGAAGATGAAATATTAGATTGATTGTCTGCTATATTAGACTGATTGTCTAATTTTCGAGAACAGTTTTAGATTAAACTCACCACAACCAGTAGGTAAATACTTAAACAGAGGCAGATTGACGAAAGGAAGACGCACTGATGAAATACAGAACACTGCTCTGATGATTAATGGTATGTAGAAAAATTAACGATATTAAGATAAATCAACCGTGGTGTCGCGTTGACAGGAAATATAATTTCCCAATCTTGCAGTGGTTTAGGCTGTGCGTTGTCTGTAGTCAGTGTTAGAATTGTATTACGTAAAATATTGACTACAATGTTGTTTTGATGATATTTCACTTCTTTAAAAAATCTTATGTTTACAAGAACTATTGCGGTCGGTTTAAGATCATTGGCATATCAAAATACAGATAAAAAATAATTCCAAAATCAACTGAACATTTGTGTTTGTTACGTCAAGTAATATAAGGTGAAAGAGCAATGTGAAGAGGAGAAATAGTGAACACTAAGTGCAAAGTCAAGAGAACACTCGACAACGTCCTAAGCGGGAACAGCATTAACCCTCTCTCTATGGTGTTAGTTCCATCGGTCGAGCAGAGACCAAATATACTGGACTAAACTCTGATAACAAAACTACGATAGTTACTTTTAGAAATCAATACGTTTCAATTTCTATTTATTATGCATTTTCCAAGTCCGTTGCTTAATTTTATAGTGCGCATTAAACATTCACACACACTACAAAAGTCCGATAATTTTTAACATTTTAAAACGGAATCCTTAACCTATCAATTGAACATTGCGGATTGATAATATTGACGCTTTCAATGCCTTAATAAGCACACAGATCCTGATAAAATTTTAATTAAAGGACAATATTACGATGGTTTTATACTTACTACTATTTATTCTTACTTAATAGTTCAAATGAGCTTGATGGCTTGATGCTAGCAAAGATTTAATCTGTCAACAAAGTTCTATGCACATTGTCGGAGATTCAACTGAATAATTTGTTTATTTTTTACTTGCAAAACATTATTAACAACTGATGGTACCACGAATCAAACAAATAGCGTTTTCTGAGCAGCATAATGACCTAAAGTAATTAATTACACATCAACGCTTTATGAAACTATCGTAATTTTACGGCGGCAAAATACAGGAATGAACTTTTGGTTTCATTATAGTACCATACTTTAACCAAGACCATCCACTAAAATGACAAAAAAGGATAATATAAACTTCATCTTTACAGATATAAAATACAGGTTTTAAAAACATTTAACGGTAACATAATCCACTAGATAATTTTGTATGTGCAAAACAATAACAGAAAAAATATAATTACTTTACACATTAAGAAATGAGCACGTAAGAAGCATTAGTGTTTTGGATGGGCCAATGTTAAGGTGGCAAACGGTGTTCTGTGTAGAACATTCCTTAGTATTCTTACAGCGCAGTTTAAAAGCGATTTCATGAGCGATTCAGCAGCCTACCAATATAAAGAAGCTAGTTCCTTTAGATTTCTTTAAAAATGTTTATAATTTTGAATTTGTGATTTTTTAGTAATTTGCTTTGTAAATGTTAGCAGTAATAATAACTATTACTAATAAAAAATATGTCAAAATAATTGCATTAATAACGTACACTGTATATAACAGACACGAAACTTTAAAACACAAAATAATATTATCGCTTTCTTATTAATGTTGTATCGTAAAAAAATTCAATCCGTACGAACGTACTTGCCCACTTAAGATTTGTTTGACAAGCAATTACATGTTATGTCCTCACTAAGTATTCTAGTTTCTTGAATTCTTCATTGAGTATGTGCTGCAAAAAGGAATATAAAATAAGGATATTGAAATAACGCTAATAGAAAACTAACTTGCAGTATGACGGGATCGAAACCTATTTCAGAGAATGCAGAATTGTCACTCGCTGAAGCAATTATTCCCGTGACAAGGTTAGCACCAGAATAGATTGGATTTGTCAGTTTGTTTGAAAACAAATAACTGTCTGATAAGTTGCTGGAATTGGAAACCAGTAGATACTAGATGAAAAAACCTCGTGCACCTATTGCACCTGCAGAATAATGGGCGATGAGAATAACACCACGACAGAAACGCGCTGAGATGTTGATACTGGTCAAGGTATGTTTCAACAGAGGGCAAAACAAACCAATTTATTTATTTTTTAATATACAAATATATTAATATTATCATCTTAGAAAACAAAACTCAACCAACATGATATATAAATAATATTACATTAAAAAAATTCAGATTAAATTAAGTATATTGTAATTTTCAAAGTGTTTGTACTGTATTTATTTTAATATTTTTTAAACATGCCAAATGGGTTACACATTTTTATCTGTTAATCTTTCCTCTTGCATTTGTTATAAATGAAGATGTTACAAATACGTGTATATTGAGTTTATAATCGAGACTCAACTGCAGTGTTTTACTTTTCATCTTGAAATATAGTCCAGTAAAACGTTAATACCACAAAAACAACTTTGACTAATTTTAATATATATTCGTCGCTCACGAACACTGTTTTACAAAATAATTTATAAGCGAATAAATTGTAATTAAAATTGTGTTAATGTAACGCAGTTCCATGAAATTTGGTTTAATGATGTACAAATTCAAAACCAAATAAAGGCTTGGTTAAATAAAAATAAAGGAAGGTTTGCAAAAATATCTAATCCAGCGGTTTGCAACAAAAAATCCACTTGTGTCTTTGATCAACAACTTAAATAAAACAAAGAAATCAACAAAATAAAAGGGGAATACCATATACGGGAGAAAAATAAGCAAGTCAAGAGGTACAGTTCTAATGAAAAATTAACGATATTAAGATAAATCAACCGTGGTGTCGCGTTGACAGGAAATATAATTTCCCAATCTTGCAATGGTTTAGGCTGTGCGTTGTCTGTAGTCAGTGTTAGAATTGTATTACGTAGAATATTGTTTCAGTAATATCTAATAATAGGCAAACAAATCATATTAATGCCACTGTTTCTTACATTTATTACACCGTACAATTAGTGCATGTAAAATGTTATTAAATTTCATTATATTTTTACACGTGTGAATCTACTCAAGAAATTGGGACAAAATAACAAACTTTTGATAGATTAAACTTTTAATGAGTTATGTAGTTTAAGGTTTCCATTAAGTACGCTGAGGTTTTTGAATGCATTATATAATTTTCGTAAATCAATTATTAAATAAAAATTTTCTTACATGAAGCACAAAAACAATGTAAACTTATATTATTTAAAAATGTCATAAAAGGTATTCATAAAATAATGTGCGTAATAAGGCTATCATTGTCAATGCATCACTAAAATTCATAAACTCGAAAGTCTTTTACATTTTTCAACAATTAAATTTTGCAAACAAAGAAAAATAAAACTAGGCTGCAACGGCTAAATATAATTAAGCCTATAAACTAGAATTTTGTTCACTTAGTCGGTCATTGTCTGTTAGAGAGATATATTGGCACGAATATCCTAAAGAACAGAACAGAAGAAGCGATTGAACAACAGAGAAGAGAAACAATAACTTGTACGGCAAGAACTTCTAGATTAATGTGTATATCGTATTCAGGGATATTAAACATGATGTCAGCATGGTTAATCTTAGAGGTTTTTACGCGTCAAAGTGAGCGAGAAGTGATCGATAGAAACGAGAACCTAATGCAGTCAAATTATAATTTTAAATGTGAGAAAATAAAGTGAGAAGAACTCAAGTTTAATCACAACGTAAATATGGAAGGAGGACCTGGCTCTGAACCAAATATGAATCTTCTTAAGCGGCCGATAACATAAAATCTGGAAACCGTCTGGCTCACTGTTTCCTTTTTATCTTGAATTTTAATTATAACAAAAAATACTTTTATGGCTTAAACAACGTAATGATATAATGTGACATGAAAAAAGAAAACAGTACGTCAGCAATGATGAATTGTAGTCCAATTCTAAATGGTTTAAATTCTTCAGCGGACTAAATTACCTTCACAACAATGGTAAAAATCATTCTTTAAATCATCATGTAAATAAATATACTGCTGGTTTTAAGTGATGAATAATTATTGTTAAAAAGTATAACAATCCACTTATATATAATTCAATTGAAGAAAAAAGTATGTTGATGAATGGGATATATAAAAATAAAGCATTTGGATAGCTGTAAATAGTAAAGAAAAAGGCAATTGAAACAATTACATTTACATTGGGGAGCTCAGATGTGTCAGTGCACCAAGGTTACGGTCGGTTCTTTGATCTGTTTCCAAGTTTACTTTTCTATATTTAAATGAAATTGAAGTTCAAATTTATTTGCTTAGCTGTTAAAAAGGTAAACCGTTATAAAAGCTGTTCCCTAATTTGTTTTCTAAAAAGCATTAATAATATGAGAGTGGTTTTGGTAATATACAATCAAACGCAAAAATACACTGTTATCTATAGACTATTTAACTTTATTTTCAACTGCTAAACATTATCATAACATGTTTAACGAAAAGGGAGCTATTATGCTAAGGTATCACCTTTATTTTCAAATGTTAAACATTATCTTAACATTTTTAACGAAAAGGGAGCAGTAACTCCTGTATGCTAAGGTATCACCAGTTATGAGGGGGCGTGGTTAGCTTATTCGGTTCTAACTTTAAAGCATAGCGTTACATGGCCTCTCCATTATCTATAACCTATGGACCAACCACGCACAACTCATTAGACATAAGAATATTAGGTGTAACAGAAAACTGCAAAATAACACAATCGAGACCCTTGTTATGTTTTAGGCCCTGAGTACCTAACCTGGAGCTGCTACTGGAGGCCAAACTGAACATATTTTGAAACGTAAGCAAAATTTGTGTTACGGTATTTCTTTTAGGTCGTAGTTTTTTATCGTTTTATTTTTAGTTTTAACCTTAACATAATTACTAGACTTCAACCAATCTATCCTTAATAAGGACAACAAGTCTGGTTTTAAAATAATTTTTTGACGATTTTACGCTCATAACAACACAAAAATTAGGAAAATGCAGTAATAATAAGAGGTCGTTTGACAATAAAAGTAAATTATAAGTGACTGTTGTAACGTCAGAGATTCAACTACGTTACGCCTGTCGGTGACGGCTCTGCGACTACTGTCGTCCAACTATTGAGTGATTTTGAGTAACATTTCGCGATATCAATTAATATGTTTAACACAAGTTTTGGTATATTAAGTATACTACATTTTCTTATAGAATAACTCAAAATAATATTAAGAAAGTATGTGATAGAAATAAATTACATGTTTGATCAGCCATTGCGAGATGGTCTACACCGACATCTTTAAACAAATTAAGGTTTTGTGTTAAACATAAACACAATGTGAAACAATTTCACTAACATGTTGAAATCCTTATCTATATAATCTATACAACCCTTGATCATAGCTGGGGAATCTCAATACATTTTGTATTACATTAACATGTGTGAGTATGTGAATACGTCTCAAAATACATAGGATATATAAGTCAATTAAATTTCAAGTAAGGAAAAAATTTACAAGTCACTTGCATATAAACTTATGTGCAAAATTGACCCACCGGTTGAGGCTGCACGTTGTCTGTAGTCATTGTTAGAAATTTATCAAGAACAAAATTGGTTTAGTAATATCTAATAATTGGCAAACAAATCAGACTAGTGTTACTGTTTCTTACATTTATTACACCGTACAATTCGTACGTAAAGTGTTTATGTAAAGTGTTATTAAATTACAATTTTTTTCATTGACATTTGTTGGCTTGATGATTACTTCCCTTGTATTTATTTTGTTGTATTTTGTTTTATGTATTTTTAAACGTTTTATTTTTATACCATCAAAGAGACAAAATACCACAAGTATGTCCAACAGTAAGAGCTCGGTGTTTTTTAATGATGCATTAACAGATACAATAATACAGTTTTGTCTTTAAACACACTGTACATTGCAGTGCACATTACACACTGTTTGTTAATTATTACATCAAGAACCGGAGATTTCGGAGTAAAATACTCTTATATTTTCTGCCTTTCGTAAAATTACTCCCTCAATTCAACGTCTCATTGTCTCTGCTGCGGCTGAAACCTAAGAAAGACAATCGGGACCGCCGAACTAAAGACCAGGATTGCAGCTCTAATTGGATTGGTCAATTCCATAAAGTGTCTTTTTATTTTATCCTAGTTATTTCGCACATAATTATTTCAGTTTACATGAATATCGGTGTTTCTATGAACAAAAGGGATTTTTAAAATTAGTTTTATTTTTAATATTTACAGTAATATGTATTGCTTGTGATTATGTACTGCGAGCATCTATAAAAGCTTTCATCTAAATAGTAATATATTATGTCGAATGCATATTTGAAGATCAGAAGGTCGACGACCGGCGACACCGTTATGATTAATGTCGCCAAACAAGGCTTGCATTTTGACGTAACTTAGTGACAACTTGTTGTTTGTTGTTGTATGAATATAGATTGCTAAATCAGAATTATGGTTTGTTGCAATCACATTTAAAACATTTAATATTTTGAAGTCCCGTTTAATAACGCTTCATTTTAATAAAACTGAGTTTTAAAGTTTCAGTTATACCTAAAAGGCCCCGACATATATTGCAATCGGTAGTGTCCAAGACTTTAAAATAAAAGAGCATGGTTCCATTGCTTGCCACAATCGTAAACATTGCATTGCTTCTGACTTGAAAGAGTGTCTCAATCAATTGCGGTCTTTGGATAAACTGTTCTACATCTTGCTCAGAACGACTTCCCTATGACTCAACAAGTGATCGAAAAAGTCAACGGCGGTCAAAACCCATAGCGACCGAAATCAATAAATACCAAGAGGTCAGCTGTTCCTGTGTGCCCACCTCACTGATAACAGGAAACTAGAAGATCATTCACAAGGCAAACGTCTCCTGGACAGCCACGATGACATTGGAGGTAATGGCGTACCCGGTGATCAAGATTAGGAGGGAGTCAGGCAAGTCACACAATACTCAAGTGATGGAGCATCCACATTAAAATCGCCAGTTAATACCAGCTTAGGAACAAATAGTTAACTATGTTGGGTGAAGTTCTACTTAGAATCTACAGATTCAACACTTAATATTTCCCCTATATTTCAGGAACTTTTAGGACGACTTTACATAATAAATCATGTAAGGCAAGAGAAGCTAATCACACCGATTGTATGGAATATAAAAGGATTCTCCCAACTTTGAGGCTAAATGAACTAATTGAACTTAAGTTTAAGTTCCCTTGGTAAATTTAAGTCTTCTGATCAACAAAGATGCATTAACGTAAAGCGAAAGACTATGATTATACATTCATACATATGCCCTTTTAATGAAAATCAAATATAAGTCATATAAAATTGTCGCTGGGCAAGTTTTTATGACTCCTACGTCTAATCTCGTCAACCGGTCTTGTACCCGATTGTCGCATGCGCCCGATTGCCACCGTACCCGATTGTCGCATGCGCCCGATTGCCACCGTACCTGATTGTCACGGAACCAATGGGTTTAGAGAAACCCCTAGTAAAATATTATCATTTTTTCTTCATAAAATGATTCCTAAATGTGCATTCTCATTTAAAATAGGAAACTCAATTGCATTATGTTTTAAAACAAAATGCTTATATTTTATGAAACAAAATGTCAACTCAATCAAATAACCACATAACTTACAACATACTCCACAACAACCAACACTTAACCGACGTAACTAACTACTAACACGTGGTGTTATACATTTTACTGCCCCGTAGGGATGTACTAATTTTAGGATAAATGTTGTATGAAATATATTTTGTTCTACATAAATGACCATTGAACCTTGTGATGGCACAGTCAGATATCGTGGTGCCATGTTCAGTGAGTAAAATAACGACATGATACATGTAAAACTCTTTGTATTTGATGCAGCGGTAGGATTTGGCTGCCGCAACATAACAACCTTTTTTTTTTTTTTTTTGAAACTCATAATAGCGATGGATTTGAATTTATTTTTTGATTTATTTGGACTTTACCTATCGCTTCTAGTGTTTAAAACTACACTACGTTTCGGGAGGTAAGGAAACTCCTCCCGTTATCAAGTGAACCCTACTTACATCTAAATATCAAACTCTTACACCTAACTAACCTACATTTTTTTGGATTTTTTTGATTTTTCTTTTACATTCTAATTTACACTAACACAAAGATAACAAAAAAATCAAATACAATACACTAACACAAAATTTATATACACACCTAACTAACCTACATTTTTTTGGATTTTTTTGATTTTTCTTTTACATTCTAATTTACACTAACACAAAGATAACAAAAAAATCAAATACAATACACTAACACAAAATTTATATACACACCTAACTAACCTACATTTTTTAAATATTTTCCTTTACAATTTAATTTGACTAACAGAAAGATAACAAATATATATACAAAAAATCGAATACAATACACTAACACAACATTTATATATACGAACAAATGAAAAACTGACAATACATTACCTGTTCTGCATCGTGGCCTCCAAGCTAGGAGGAATCGTGCAGTTTTTGGTTTCCGTGTCATGTTCCCGTCGACAAAGACGTGTGGGTAGCCACAGCTGTGTCGTCACGTGCCCCTGTCGGTAGGTGGGGGTAACGGCTCTCCCCCCTCCACTGCCGCTAACCACTAGTCTAGTGTGCGGTTTGGTTGTGGATGGACGTGAGCCCGTTTCCCGTGTTTGCCCGTCAGCTTGGAGGCCACGATGCAGAACAGGTAATGTATTGTCAGTTTTTCATTTGTTCGTATATATAAATGTTGTGTTAGTGTATTGTATTCGAGTTTTTGTATATATATTTGTTATCTTTCTGTTAGTCAAATTAAATTGTAAAGGAAAATATTAAAAAAATGTAGGTTAGTTAGGTGTGTATATAAATTTTGTGTTAGTGTATTGTATTTGATTTTTTTGTTATCTTTGTGTTAGTGTAAATTAGAATGTAAAAGAAAAATCAAAAAAATCCAAAAAAATGTAGGTTAGTTAGGTGTAAGAGTTTGATATTTAGATGTAAGTAGGGTTCACTTGATAACGGGAGGAGTTTCCTTACCTCCCGAAACGTAGTGTAGTTTTAAACACTAGAAGCGATAGGTAAAGTCCAAATAAATCAAAAAATAAATAACAACCTTGTTAGTTATACGTCTGTCTGCCTCCTTATTTCACTTTTACTTATTGTGACGAAAATATATCATCTGCATCAATGATCAGTTAAATAGTTAAAGTACAGTGGGAGGCGTTCAAAGAGGTAATGTTTCATATTGGTAAGATTTGTAACTGGTAATAGGCCTGTCACTTCCCCCAGTCGCACTGAAGTAGGCCCTTCTCACCAGCAATAATTTATTTTAAGAGGGGGTTCCAGCGAAGTAACATTTTGAGCTTCTCCCACACAGACGTTGTTAACTTTCAAATCCCGTCCTTCCTCAGCGAATTATCTTAAATAGTTGATTTATGTATAATTTTATATATCAAGTCATAATCAAACTGTACATAATATATTCACCTATATGGCTCATGAATTAATTTCAATGGAGTTAATTTATGAATAGTAGTGTTAACTATGTGCAGATTAAATAATAAGAGAAAAGTTCAGAGTATTTCAGTGATTTATGGCTTCCAGAACACAACTTGCATTTTAAGCTCTTAGCCAAGACTGCACTGAATTAAGGTTTTAGAATTGATTGAAGAAATTTTCATCTGAACAAAACGATAAAGCCCTTCAATCAATTTGGTTTATTATTCATTATGGTTCCAGTTTGAATACTAAAACTGAAAATTTTAAATACCTGAATATTTTACAATTTCCAAAATAATCGACATTAGCGTTTGTTTTTAACACCTTATTTGATTCAGTATCTAATGCGGATATATGCAATCCTCTATTACGTCAGCACGCTGCATGCAAACTAGTTTATTTATATGACTTTTTCAGCAAGAAAATTTATAGGGCTGTGAAGTGGAACGTAGAAATATAAAACGTGATCGTATGAAATTCACAGATACTAATAAATACATATTTTCCTAGCTAGATACATGACCTGATACGTAAGACCATTTAGCTAAACAGTGTTGTTTATTTTAAGTTCATGAGACAGCAGCGGCGGCCGTGCGGAATCTACTAGTTGTGTTTTAGTCTAAATTGAACGCAACATAAACAGTCTAATTGTGCAGTTTCAGCGAGTCAGGTACGAGTTTAACTCCTCTAATTGTGCAATTATCATTGGCCAGCATCGTAATGGAGACTGCATCTGGAGACAAGGCTGTACTGAGTCTTATAACGACATACTTGTTACTTTACGAGGATGAACCGCTGTCAAGAATAACTCTGACGGTTTTTAAAGCTATCCAAACATTATCGGTTCGACCGTGGATGAACAAAATGTGTCGACATTAAGGCATGTAGATCACTACGATATATGATAGACTTTACCTGAGTAGCCTAAAGGTATTTTGATTTCAATTGCCTGCTAAAGCTTTTTGATTATAGGTTTTAACCTACAACAAATTATATCCAAGAAATTCAGGTTAATGACATAAATTATCATGAGGCAATCTTTAAAACAATTTAAAATTCTCTAAATGCTCCCATTGAAAATACTAAAATCTAAACTTGTTGTTCAGATATTCTGCAATCAAAGAACAGTGCATACAATTAAAAAAGTGATACATTTAGATACATGACAAGGTAAAAACGAGGATGGGATTCTCACCGGGCACAGCGTCAATATTAATCCAATCTTTGTATCAAGTCCCCATAACATAATATATACAACTGCAAGTTTGAAATAACACTAAGAAGCTAACGTTAAAAACAATTTGTGTTGAACTATTATAATAAATGCAACTGTGATCCTCAAACTATGGTATAGGCATACACTGGCTCGGGGAACCAAGATTTGAGCAAACGAAGCCGTGACTCTTGGGACTTGTTAACCAACCCTGTGAGCCGTGCCGAACGGGAATCGCTTATTAAAATGATTAAACCACTTTATATAATGGCAGAGCATTTCTCGTACATGTGGATTATTAACACCAATCACGTAATAATAACTGTTTACGAAAAACGTTAACGATATTATATTAGTGCCAATCCTCTTTGTAAGTGGTTTGCTAACTTTGCAAACAATTCTCCTTACTTTAACTTTTGAAAAATTATATGGGTCAACTCTTTAAAAGGATCGAACAGATAAGAACCGGGGTTGCGTTATCATCTCTTTATTTATATAAAATTCGGATTGTAATAAAGTGAAAAATATATTGTATTACAATCCTTTCAAAGCTTTAAAGCTGCTATATAACCACAAACTTTAAACACAAAGTCAGTTTACATTTACATCGGTATCTAGTGTGCAAAGAAAGTTTAACTGGCTTAACAAATAAACTCGTACGAAATGAAACTAACTATGGACCTATATTTAGAAAGATTCTTTGATTATGCTGTTTAGACATTTCATTTCTCGTATTGTGCACAAGGAAATGTTTAATAGTTTAAATAATACGACACACTTAATGTTCCGAATCAGTTGAAATAGCGCGACAGGCCTAAAATAGGTCTTCGCATTATTTATTTTTATGACTGCCTCAACGAAAGATTAACGCTGCTGTGAACTGGAACGCGAGATTACTAAACGTACCCAAGCGAAAAATAATTTACAGTTCCTTATAAACAAGCATCAGCGTTAAAACTTTCTTTAAGGAAAATCCAATAAACTAATTTTTTTTTATAATATAAACTAGTTTTTTTATATTTTTATAAGAGTAAAATGTACTTTTTGTAAAAAAAAAACAAAACAAAAAAGACCAGAAAAATTAAATATTGCTCGAAAACCGAAAAGCGGTCAGCTCATCACATCAGCATCAACATGTTTAAATTGGTCGATAAATTAAATAAAAAAAAGAATGAAAAATTGGAAAACCAAGAAGATTAACACCTTAATTCATTACCTACGTTATTTCGCACATCTAGTACTTCAAATAAGGTCAAATCGTAAGTATTAATGGCACCTCAACCCAGCTATTATTAATCTTTCTTAGCACGTGCAGAGAATTGGGTCGAATTCCCACCAGTTCTGTTATCAACAATAACACTCGCTACAACAAACAGGGTATTTATTCACCTCAATTGTAAGCATCAAATGAATATTGTCTCTTTATCCAATCGCAATTGAAATAATAATATTATTAGTATTATGTAAGCTTTATGATTTTGTTACGTGTCCGATTTGATGACGACACAACTCTGAGTTGGTCATTTATAGTTACCACTCTTTATATGGCCTAACTCACTGTTCTATCCTCTCTCCTGATAATGAACAATCAGTGAAAACAAAACTATATTGTGTTGAACAAATGACTCAAAGCGATATTACTAAGCAATTACCTTTAATACACGATTGATATTCATATTTTTATTTAGTTTTTGATATTTCGTTTTTTCATAATATAAAGGTGTAATATATGTATTTTAAGTAATAATAAAACGTAATTATCTTTTAATGAGCATACAATCTTGCCATAATGACTTGGATGACGATTTATTATAATTGTAAACTATGTAAGCAAGTTGTAAGTTAAAAATAAAGAACATTAAAACACGCAAAAAACATCAAATCACAAAACGCCAAACGACGCAACACTGCAACAATTAACTTGAAATAACAGCCCGTGTACAGGGAATACACAATAAACATGAGCCGTTTGTATTGCAGCCTAAATTGAACGCAATCTAAACAGCCTAACTGTGCAGGTGTAGCGAGTAAGTTAAAGTGTAACTTGTCTAATTGAGCCAATTATCATTAACCTGCATCGAAGTGAAGACTGTATCTAGCTAGATAAAAGGATGTAATGCAACTTTCGTATAGTGCCTTAACGCATTTAAATTATGTTGTTTTGGCGTAGATGACTCGGTCGAACTGCTGTTTATACCGATAATTCTGAAAATTGTTTTTTCGTCGCCACATCAATTTTGTATAAGAATTTTATTTTTGAAATACATATGACAATGTATTATTTTAGTAATGTACCTTTTTTCGTTGTGATATTAGATTTGGATTGAATAACCTAAATATATTTTAGAGCAGATTAATTCATAGAGTATGGTGTTACTTCTTTTAAACCAACGCAAAAAAGGAATTAATTTTTACAGCTAGGTTAAAGAAACGTGATAATAATTACATAATTAAGTAATTTTCTTGTTCAATAATTTAAAATATAAAAACATACTTTTCTTTCAAAATATGTAAAAGTCCATATAGTCTATACTTTCTTTCGGCACATTCTGAATAAAAACAGCAGCTGATAACATTAAACCTTAAAACAATATGTAAATTATGATGATCCAAACGTTCTTCTCAGATTAAGGGTAAAAACGAGGGCAGGATTCTCACTGGGCGCCGGGCCAACGTTAATCTAAGCTTTCAATCGCGTCCTCGTCGGAACGCTCGGTTCTCTTTATTTCTGATAGTAGTATGCACAACTAGGTTTTCCGATTTAGCAGTAGAAAGGTTTGATTCATCAAGGTTCGGTATTAACAAAAGTTTAGGAATCTGACCGAAACCCTATGACCATCCACGAAAAGGCGCAGCAAAATATAACTTGAGGTAATTGAACAAATGGTATGATTCATTACCAATAACCGCTGACTTCAGTATATGAGTAACCTTGGTTCAGGAGGTTCAGGTTCGACCCCAGATGTTACTATTGGGCAACCAATTCTACGAACCGAATCTTATGATTTTCACCAAAGTAAATTTGAAGTGGACAAGTCTTGAAGGCTTATTTATACATTGTTGCTTAAATAATGAAATATTACTAATCAATACCCCCGTCGCAGCAAACCTGCATACTCAGCGAATTTCCAATGCATAATATATGTCTTAATACCACATAAAGCCGCAAACCAAGTTTCATAAACATATATTCATATTTAAGCGATTTTAATTATTCTCCATAAGAATAACATTGGTAATGAGTACGTAGGTTTGCTGAAACAAGGAATAAAAACAATTTGTTTTTATGCAAATGTAAATAGAATTTATCTAGGCGAAGCCACATACTAAGTTTCATCAATATTCAATCATAAATAAGCTCTATATAACATTGTAGTTATTCTCCATAAGAATAACATGGGGGCTGAGAAAGCGGGTTTGCTGCAACAAGGAACAGAAAAATGGGTTTTTATATAATTATCAATATAACTCAACCAAGTGAAGCTACATACCAAGTTTTATTAATTTATGTTCATAATTACGGGAGTCATTACATTTTACTTATTCTCCTTAAGAATAACATGGTGGCTGAGTACGCAGGTTTGCTGCTCAAAATAAACTGAGGAATAGCCAAAAACCTTTTCCTATAAGAATAACATGGGAGATTTTATAAGCAGGTTTTTTGGATATTCTCCGAAACCACTTAATCTAGGTTGATAATTCAAAATACTAAATTATTTGTTTTTTTAAGCTCTATAACATGGTCAAAACCAAAGTTAAGTTTTTTAAAAATTGTAGGGTGAAAAATGCAAAAAACTGATTTTTGGAAAATTTAAAACCCCCATAAACCCCCCTTCCCATGGTCCGATTTTTCTGCTTTTCGAACTTAAAGCCATAGTTACTCTACAAATTTGGGCCAAATTTCATCAAAATCGGGCGTTTCTTTCAAAAGTTATCGCGGTAACGGACACACACATCCAACCGCAACAAAGATATATATATAAATTTGAACGAATAGTGTTTTTGGCATCTGGGGACCTCAAAACAAAAAGTTATCATGGTTTTGGGCTTAAGTCTTACCATGACACCTACGGTAATAGCTTCTTCCCTATAGGGGAAATTCGCTAAAATAAGAAAGACATTGTTTTCGCAATTAAAAATTAGTTTAATTAATTCATTGAATACATAAAGAAATAGTATAACAAGTCCAATTTTAAATGTCTCTAAATAAAAATTTAATATCCTATAATATACAACGGCAGGTAATTTTTTTCTGTAAGAAAAAACTTTTTAGATGAAATTCCAAGCAACCTCGAGAGCTATACATAATGAAATATTAATACGAATTTCATAAAGTAAACAATAAATAACGGAAGTATATATAAGTTTCTATCATTCCAACGATGTCGTAACTTTTGAAGTTGCTAACATATCCTCACATTAGGTTTAAACTACGATGTTCTAGCGATCTTTCGAATGTGGTATCGTAACTTTGTCCGACACAATCATAAAGTTTCATGATTCGCTTATGATGTCCCATTACGGAGAGTTTATGTCGGTTTGATGATTTGTTACATCGCAAAATCATGAATGATGTGGACTTTATCAGCGGAATCATATATCAGATTTATGATTGCCAATATTTGTACATATATCGTTTGGATACACCGTACAGCTAAAGTTAATATTCTGACAAACTGACTTCAAAATAGATAGAAAATCGGAAAATAATGGATAATGCCACCGGTTTTACTCCATTTGCCAATCGAATCCAAAATTTTATTTTTATAATTTGAGGAGTAAATAAGTAGATGATTATTTAAAATCAAGTGTTTAAAACTCAGTGAGACGAACGAGTGAAGTATTATTATACTCACGGTTAGGAAAACACTTCTATATTCTTTATGTTATTCTTATTCTTATAATATTCTTACCCAGTGGCCTATCGTAAATATTTTTTAGCTAATTTCCCCTATAGGGAAGAAGCTATTACCGTAGGTCTCATGGTCAGACTTAAGCCCGAGACCATGACAATTTATTGTTTTGAGGTCCCCAGATGATAAAAACATTGTTCGTTCAAATTTACATATATGTTTATATATATCTATCTATATATATATGTGTGTGTGTGTTGTGTGTGTGTGTGTGTGTGTGTGTGTGTGTGTGTGTGTGTGTGTGTGTGTCCGTGAATGCGATGACTTGAGTAAAAAACGTCCGATTTCGATGAAATTTGGCTCAAATGTGTAAAATGACATTCGTGACTTTAAGTTCGAAAACCAGAAAAATCGGACCATGGGAAAGGGGGTTGATGGGGGTTTTAAATTTCCAAAAATCAGTTTTTTGCATTTTACACCCAACATTTTTTTAAAAGCTTAATTTTGGTTTTGATCATGTTGTAGAGCTTAAAAAACAAATAATATGGTATTTTGAATTATTAACCTAGGTTAAGTGGTTGCGGAGAAAATCCAAAAAACCTACTCATAAAATCTTCAAAATACCCCCCCAAAATACCCCTTGGGGTAGGTCGATCCGTCTGGTTTTTGAACTTAAGTCATAAATGCTGCTTTAAACGTTTATACCAAATTTCATTAAAATCGGATTTTACGAGAGTTATCGTGCTCACGGACACACACACACACACACACAGATATATATATATATACAGTTTCGAACGAATGGTGTTTTTGGGGTCTGGGGACATCAAAAAGAAAAGTTATCATGGTCCCGGGCCTAGGTCTTACCATGCCGACTACGGCAATAGCTTCTTCCCTATAGGGGAAATTCGCTAAAAAGAACAACAGTTAAAGTTAGATGTTGTAAATGTTACGTATTAACTCATATTTAATTAAATTAGTAATTAATTATCTTTCTATATAATTCTGTAAGCGAAATTTTTAGTTAAAATCGTTAGAGTTTAGCAAATAGCAGGATAATGGGAGACATCTCAAATTTAAGGCCTTGATCCCAGGGACTCAGGAAAAATAGCAGTAATTTTAAATACCCCCGTCGCAGCAAACCTGCGTGCTCCGCGAATTTCCAATGCATAATATTTTTCTGAATTCCACATAAAGCCGCGTACCAAGTTTCATAAAAATATATTCACATATAAGCGATTTTAATTATTCTCCATAAGAATAACATTGGTAATGAGTACGTAGGTTTGCTGAAACAAGGAACACAAACAATTGATTTTTATGCTAATATAAATATAATTTAACTAGGCGAAGCCACATACCAAGTTTCATCAATATTCAATCATAATTAAGCGCTATATAACATTTTAGTTATTCTCCATAAGAATAACATGGGGGCTGAGTAAGCACGTTTGCTGCAACAAGGAACAAAAAAAGGGTTTTTATGCAATTATCAATATAACTCAACCATGTGAAGCTACATACCAAGTTTTATTAATTTATGTTCAAAATTATGGGAGCCATTACATTTTATTTATTCTCCGTAAGAATAACATGGGGGCTGAGTACGCTGCTACGGGAATAACCAACAAAAAATCAATTTGTTGTGCAAATATCAAACCAGCACTACGTGAAGCCACATAACAAGTTTCATCAACATACATTCATAAATAATCCAGATATCAAATTTTATTTATTCTCCATAAGGATAACATTGGACAACGTACTGTGTTTAGCACTTTGAATATCTCAGCAACGGTTGGGCGTAGAACCACAATTTAAACACCAAATTGATTTTTTTGTGGAACTGAACAGATTTCTAAAAGCAAATGTGAAGTTTAAATTAAAATAAACTGAGGAAATGCCAAAAACCTTTTTCCTATAAGATTAACATGGGAGATTTTATGAGTAGGTTTTTTTGGATTTTCTCCGCAACCACTTAACCTAGGTTAATAATTCAAAATGCTATATTATTTGTTTGTTTTTAGCTCTATAACATGGTCAAACCAAAAATTAAGTTTAAAAAAAATTGTAGGTGAAAAATGCAAAAAACTGATTTTTGGAAAATTTTAAACCCCCATAAACCCCCCTTCCCATGGTTCCGATTTTTCTGTTTTAAAGTCATGAATGTCATTTTACACATTTGAGCAAAATTTCATCGAAATCGGACGTTTTTTACTCAAGTTATCGCATTCAAGGACACACACACATATATCTATATATATATATATATTTGAACTAATAGTGTTTTTGTCATCTGGGGACCTCAAAACAAAGAATTGTCATGGTCTCGGGCTTAAGTCGTACCATGAGACCTACCGTAATAGTTTGTTCCCTATAGGGGAAATTCGCTAAAAGTAACCAGAAACCGAGAAATAACGTAAAACGTCCCCCAAAACAAAATCATGGGGATTTAAAAACGATTGCATTGTTTACACTAAAACGTGTGATTAAGTGTCTCTTTGTTCACGAACTGACATGTGTTCCTATAATAATATTATTTACCTCAGCAAGTAAGGAGTAAGCAACTCAGATGTGGCACAGTATTTGAGTAGGATTAGGGGCTATGGCCCCTTCAAGCCACTAGTAAAATTTAGGTCTACATTTTTGGTAGGATAAACCTTAACTCTCAACAAACGATTAAACGCCAGTATTAAATTGGTTTATCTCGAAGACAAACATTGAGGAATGTCCCCCCTCCAATAACGATAATACCCAGTAATACAATAATACAATAGCTCAGCCTGACTATTGCCGGCTGTTGGTAGCTGTTGAAATGTGATGAGGGATCAAGAATAACGAACGATTAAGGTCAGACTCAAGACTCAATGCACTAGACTTGCGGGGGAGAGGCAAAAACATCACTTTGTCAGCATTTAATTGAATTCGTATGCCAACGTTTCGATTAACATGTTTAGTTTTTGTAAATAGTCACGTATTTTAGACTGTTATAATAACGTTTATCCAAGCAATTCATTAAAGATTCGGAAAAAATATACTCCACATAAATTGAGTGGTGATTAACAACATTTCCTTCGCTTTAACGATATTATTGTACAATCAAATATTACTGGAACAAATGTATTGTTATTAACTGTACTCTAAAAAAAAATAACTCCAAGAATACCTCCACGAAATGCTTTAGTAGTTTGTTTTAGTTTACGGCGGCGATAACTTTAATTAATGTTTACAATGAGCGAGAAGAATTTAATTTGAAGCCGGCACACGATGGATACTTGACATCAGCGCACGTTCACGGCCGGATCTTACGTTGGATAATATCTTGCGACTTGATAGCTTTGGAAATGGGATATCGAGCCTGCGAATAACTTCGGGCAAGATTAGTGGGGCACTGCAGTGACTGACTGCCTAGGTCAGGGTGGATTAGGATACGATAATTACCGTACACTACGATAGTTTCCTAGGAGCGTATGATTGACAGAACTACTTTCGGTATGAACGGAGTGGGAACGAGGGCGTGGCTTGTTGGTACAGTACTCGCGGCAGTTGGGAGGAGAACTGCACGAATTCTAGCGCAAAACATTATTAACTGAACGAGTTTCGTGCTGAATCGATTCCAGACTGAGCGGTTTCCATCGTCTCGTCGAGTTGCGTATTCATGCTAGCGCCTGGCCAGGGTGTGCTGCAGCGCTGACCTACTGCAGGCGTCAGCGTGTCGCAAGACCGGAGAAGTGCATCAGGCACATGCATCTCGACATAACCATCAATACTGTTGAAATAGAAGATGAAATATTAGATTGATTGTCTGCTATATTAGACAGATTGTCTAATTTTCGAGAACAGTTTTAGATTAAACTCACCACAACCAGTAGGTAAATACTTAAACAGAGGCAGATTGACGAAAGGAAGACGCACTGATGAAATACAGAACACTGCTCTGATGATTAATGGTATGTAGAAAAATTAACGATATTAAGATAAATCAACCGTGGTGTCGCGTTGACAGGAAATATAATTTCCCAATCTTGCAGTGGTTTAGGCTGTGCGTTGTCTGTAGTCAGTGTTAGAATTGTATTACGTAAAATATTGACTACAATGTTGTTTTGATGATATTTCACTTCTTTAAAAAATCTTATGTTTACAAGAACTATTGCGGTCGGTTTAAGATCATTGGCATATCAAAATACAGATAAAAAATAATTCCAAAATCAACTGAACATTTGTGTTTGTTACGTCAAGTAATATAAGGTGAAAGAGCAATGTGAAGAGGAGAAATAGTGAACACTAAGTGCAAAGTCAAGAGAACACTCAACAGCGTCCTAAGCGGGAACAGTATTAACCCTCTCTCTATGGTGTTAGTTCCATCGGTCGAGCAGAGACCAAATACACTGGACTAAACTCTGATAACAAAACTACGATAGTTACTTTTAGAAATCAATACGTTTCAATTCCCATTTATCATGCATTTTTAAGTCCGTTGCTTAATTTTTAGTGCGCATCAAACATTCACACTCACTACAAAAGTCCGATAATTTTTAACATTTTAAAACGGAATCCTTAACCTATCAATTGAACATTGCGGATTGATAATATTGACGCTTTCAATGCCTTAATAAGCACACAGATCCTGATAAAATTTAAATTAAAAGACAATATTACGATGGTTTTATACTTACTACTAATTATTCTTACTTAATAGTTCAAATGAGCTTGATGGCTTGATGCTAGCAAAGATTTAATCTGTCAACAAAGTTCTATGTACATTGTCGGAGATTCAACTGAATAATTTGTTTATTTTTTACTTGCAAAACATTATTAACAACTGATGGTACCGCGAATCAAACAAATAGCGTTTTCTGAGCAGCATAATGACCTAAAGTAATTAATTACACATCAACGCTTTATGAAACTATCGTAATTTTACAGCGGCAAAATACAGGAATGAACTTTTGGTTTCATTATAGTACCATACTTTAACCAAGACCATCAACTAAAATGACAAAAAAGGATAATATAAACTTCATCTTTACAGATATAAAATATAGGTTTTAAAAACATTTAACGGTAACATAATCCACTAGATAATTTTGTATGTGCATAACAATAACAGAAAAAATATAATTACTTTACACATTAAGAAACGAGCACGTAAGAAGCATTAGTGTTTTGGATGGGCCATTGTTAAGGTGGCAAACGGTGTTCTGTGTAGAACATTCCTTAGTATTCTTACAGCGCAGTTTAAAAGCGAGTTCATGAGCGATTCAGCAGCCTACCAATATAAAGAAGCTAGTTCCTTTAGATTTCTTTAAAAATGTTTATAATTTTGAATTTGTGATTTTTTAGTAATTTGCTTTGTAAATGTTAGCAGTAATAATAACTATTACTAATAAAAAATATGTCAAAATAATTGCATTAATAACGTACACTGTATATAACAGACACGAAACTTTAAAACACAAAATAATATTATCGCTTTCTTATTAATGTTGTATCGTAAAAAAATTCAATCCGTACGAACGTACTTGCCCACTTAAGATTTGTTTGATAAGCAATTACATGTTATGTCCTCACTAAGTATTCTAGTTTCTTGAATTCTTCATTGAGTATGTGCTGCAAAAAGGAATATAAAATAAGGATATTGAAATAACGCTAATAGAAAACTAACTTGCAGTATGACGGGATCGAAACCTATTTCAGAGAATGCAGAATTGTCACTCGCTGAAGCAATTATTCCCGTGACAAGGTTAGCACCAGAATAGATTGTATTTGTCAGTTTATTTAAAAACAAATAACTGCCTGATAAGTTGCTGAGATTGAAAACCAGTAGATACTAGATGAAAAACCTCGTGCCCCTATTGCACCTGCAGAATAATGGGCGATGAGAATGACACCACGAGAGAAACGCGCTGAGATGTTGATACTGGTCCAGGTATGTTTCAACAGAGGGCAAAACAAACCAATTTATTTATTTTTTGATATACAAATATATTAATATTATCATCTTAGAAAACAAAACTCAACCAACATGATATATAAATAATATTACATTAAAAAAATTCAGATTAAATTAAGTATATTGTAATTTTCAAAGTGTTTGTACTGTATTTATTTTAATATTTTTTAAACATGCCAAATGGGTTACACATTTTTATCTGTTAATCTTTCCTCTTGCATTTGTTATAAATGAAGATGTTACAAATACGTGTATATTGAGTTTATAATCGAGACTCAACTGCAGTGTTTTACTTTTCATCTTGAAATATAGTCCAGTAAAACGTTAATACCACAAAAAACAACTTTGACTAATTTTAATATATATTCGTCGCTCACGAACACTGTTTTACAAAATAATTTATAAGCGAATAAATTGTAATTAACATTGTGTTAATGTAACGCAGTTCCATGAAATTTGGTTTAATGATGTACAAATTCAAAACCAAATAAAGGCTTGGTTAAATAAAAATAAAGGAAGGTTTGCAAAAATATCTAATCCAGCGGTTTGCAACAAAAAATCCACTTGTGTCTTTGATCAACAACTTAAATAAAACAAAGAAATCAACAAAATAAAAGGGGAATACCATATACGGGAGAAAAATAAGCAAGTCAAGAGGTACAGTTCTAATGAAAAATTAACGATATTAAGATAAATCAACCGTGGTGTCGCGTTGACAGGAAATATAATTTCCCAATCTTGCAGTGGTTTAGGCTGTGCGTTGTCTGTAGTCAGTGTTAGAATTGTATTACGTAGAATATTGTTTCAGTAATATCTAATAATAGGCAAACAAATCATATTAATGTCACTGTTTCTTACATTCATTACACCGTACAATTAGTGCATGTAAAATGTTATTAAATTTCATTATATTTTTACACGTGTGAATCTACTCAAGAAATTGGGAAAAAATAACAAACTTTTGATAGATTAAACTTTTAATGAGTTATGTAGTTTAAGGTTTCCATTAAGTACGCTGAGGTTTTTGAATGCATTATATAATTTTCGTAAATCAATTACTAAATAACAATTTTCTTACATGAAGCACAAAAACAATGTAAACTTTTATTATTTAAAAATGTCATAAAAGGTATTCATAAAATAATGTGCGTAATAAGGCTATCATTGTCAATGCATCATTAAAATTCATAAACTCGAAAGTCTTTTACATTTTTCAACAATTAAATTTTGCAAACAAAGAAAAATAAAACTAGGCTGCAACGGCTAAATATAATTAAGCCTATAAACTAGAATTTTGTTCACTTAGTCGGTTAAATTGTCTGTTAGAGAGATATATTGGCACGAATATCCTAAAGAACAGAACAGAAGAAGCAATTGAACAACAGAGAAGAGAAACATTAACTTGTACGGCAAGAACTTCTAGATTAATGTGTATATCGTAATAAGGGATATTAAACATGATGTCAGTATGGTTAATCTTAGAGGTTTTTACGCGTCAAAGTGAGCGAAAAGTGATCGATAGAAACGAGAACCTAATGCAGTCAAATGATAATTTTAAATGTGAGAAAATAAAGTGAGAAGAACTCAAGTTTAATCACAACGTAAATATGGAAGGAGGACCTGGCTCTGAACCAAATATGAATCTTCTTAAGCGGCCGATAACATAAAATCTGGAAACCGTCTGGCTCACTGGTTCCTTTTTATCTTGAATTTTAATTATAACAAAAAATACTTTTATGGCTTAAACAACGTAATGATATAAAGTGACATGAAAAAAGAAAACAGTACGTCAGCAATGATGAATTGTAGTCCAATTCTAAATGGTTTAAATTCTTCAGCGGACTAAATTACCTTCACAACAATGGTAAAAATCATTCTTTAAATCATCATGTAAATAAATATACTGCTGGTTTTAAGTGATGAATAATTATTGTTAAAAAGTATAACAATCCACTTATATATAATTCAATTGAAGAAACAAGTATGTTGATGAATGGGATATATAAAAATAAAGCATTTGGATAGCTGTAAATAGTAAAGAAAAAGGCAATTGAAACAATTACATTTACATTGGGGAGCTCAGATGTGTCAGTGCACCAAGGTTACGGTCGGTTCTTTGATCTGTTTCCAAGTTTACTTTTCTATATTTAAATGCAATTGAAGTTCAAATTTATTTGCTTAGCTTTAAGACCGTTCACTGCTAGGCATCTATATATGTTTTACTGTTAAAAAGGTAAACCGTTATAAAAGCTGTTCCCTAATTTGTTTTCTAAAAAGCATTAATAATATGAGAGAGGTTTTGGTAATATACATTCAAACGCAAAAAATACACTGTTATCTATAAACTATTTAACTTATTTTCAACTGCTAAAGATTATCTTAAGATGTTTAACGAAAAGGGAGCTGCAACTCCCTACTAAGGGAGCTGCAACTCCCTACTAAGGGAGCTGCAACTCCCTACTAAGGGAGCTGCAACTCCTGTATGCTAAGGTATCTCCAGTTATGAGGGGGCGTGGTTGGCTTCATCGGTCCTAACTTTAAAGCCTAGCGTTATATGGCCTCTCCATTATCAATAACCACGCACAACTCATTAGACATAAGAATATTAGGTGTAACACAAAACTGCAAAATAATACAATCGAGACCCTTGTTATGTTTTAGGCCCTGAGTACCTAACCTGGAGCTGCTACTGGAGGCCAAACTGAACATATTTTGAAACGTAAGCAAAATTTGTGTTACGGTATTTCTTTTAGGTCGTAGTTTTTTATCGTTTTATTTTTAGTTTTAACCTTAACATAATTACTAGACTTCAACCAATCTATCCTTAATAAGGACAACAAGTCTGGTTTTAAAATAATTTTTTGACGATTTTACGCTCATAACAACACAAAAATTAGGAAAATGCAGTAATAATAAGAGGTCGTTTGACAATAAAAGTAAATTATAAGTGACTGTTGTAACGTCAGAGATTCAACTACGTTACGCCTGTCGGTGACGGCTCTGCGACTACTGTCGTCCAACTATTGAGTGATTTTGAGTAACATTTCGCGATATCAAATAATATGTTTAACACAAGTTTTGGTATATTAAGTATACTACATTTTCTTATAGAATAACTCAAAATAATATTAAGAAAGTATATGATAGAAATAAATTACATGTTTGATCAGCCATTGCGAGATGGTCTACACCGAAATCTTTAAACAAATTAAGGTTTTGTGTTAAACATAAACACAATGTGAAACAATTTCACTAACATGTTGAAATCCTTATCTATATAATCTATACAACCCTTGATTATAGCTGGGGAATCTCAATACATTTTGTATTACATTAACATGTGTGAGTATGTGAATACGTCTCAAAATACATAGGATATATACGTCAATTAAATTTCAAGTAAGGAAAAAATTTACAAGTCACTTGCATATAAACTTATGTGCAAAATTGACCTTCCGGTTGAGGCTGCACGTTGTCTGTAGTCATTGTTAGAAATTTATCAAGAACAAAATTGGTTTAGTAATATCTAATAATTGGCAAACAAATCAGACTAGTGTTACTGTTTCTTACATTTATTACACCGTACAATTCGTACGTAAAGTGTTTATGTAAAGTGTTATTAAATTACAATTTTTTTTCATTGACATTTGTTGGCTTGATGATTACTTCCCTTGTATTTATTTTGTTGTATTTTGTTTTATGTATTTTTAAACGTTTTATTTTTACACCATCAAAGAGACAAAATACCACAAGTATGTCCAACAGTAAGAGCTCGGTGTTTTTTAATGATGCATTAACAGATACAATAATACAGTTTTGTCTTTAAACTACCATTACACACTGTTTGTTAATAATACATCAAGAACCTGAGATTTCGGAGTAAAACACTCTTATATTTTCTGCCTTTCGTAAAATTACTCCCTCAAATCAACGTCTCATTGTCTCTGCTGCGGCTGAAACCTAAGAAAGACAATCGGGACCGCCGAACTAAAGACCAGGATTGCAGCTCTAATTGGATTGGTCAATTCCATAAAGTGGCTTTTTATTTTATCCTAGTTATTTCGCACATAATTATTTCAGTTTACATGAATATCGGTGTTTCTATGAACAAAAGGGATTTTTAAAATTAGTTTTATTTTTAATATTTACAGTAATATGTATTGCTTGTGATTATGTACTGCGAGCATCTATAAAAGCTTTCATCTAAATAGTAATATATTATGTCGAATGCATATTTGAAGATCAGAAGGTCGACGACCGGCGACACCGTTATGATTAATGTCGCCAAACAAGGCTTGCATTTTGACGTAACTTAGTGACAACTTGTTGTTTGTTGTTGTATGAATATAGATTGCTAAATCAAAATTATGGTTTGTTGCAATCACATTTAAAACATTTAATATTTTGAAGTCCCGTTTAATAACGTTTCATTTTAATAAAACTGAGTTTTAAAGTTTCAGTTATACCTAAAAGGCCCCGACATATATTGCAATCGGTAGTGTTCAAGACTTTATAATAAAAGAGCATGGTTCCATTTCTTGCCACAATCGTAAACATTGCATTGCTTCTGACTTGAAAGAGTGTCTCAATCAATTGCGGTCTTTGGATAAACTGTTCTACATCTTCCTCAGAACGACTTCCCTATGTGATCGGAAAAGTCAACGGCGGTCAAAACCCATAGCGACCGAAATCAATAAATACCAAGAGGTCAGCTGTTCCTGTGTGCCCACCTCACTGATAACAGGAAACTGGAAGATCATTCACAAGGCAAACGTCTCCTGGACAGCCACGATGACATTGGAAGTGATGGCGAACTCGGTGATCAAGATTAGGAGGGAGTCAGGCAAGTCACACAATACTCAAGTGATGGAGCATCCACATTAAAATCGTCAGTTAATACCAGCTTAGGAACAAATAGTTAACTATGTTGGGTGAAGAATCTTAGAATCTACAGATTGAACACTTAATATTTCCCCTATATTTCAGGAACTTTTAGGACGTCTTTACATAATAAATCATGTAAGGTCGTGCAAGAGAAGCTAATCACACCGATTGTATGGAATATAAAAGGATTCTCCCAACTTTGAGGCTAAATGAACTAATTAAACTTAAGTTTAAGTTCCCTTGGTAAATTTAAGTCTTCTGATCAACAAAGATGCATTAACGTAAAGCGAAAGACTATGATTATACATTCATACATATGCCCTTTTAATGAAAATCAAATATAAGTCATATAAAATTGTCGCTGGGCAAGTTTTTATGACTCCTACGTCTAATCCTCGTCAACCGGTCTTGTACCCGATTTTCGCATGCGCCCGATTGCCACCGTACCTGATTGTCGCATGTGCCCGATTGCCACCGTACCTGATTGTCGCATGCGTCCGATTGCCACCGTACCTGATTGTCGCATGCGCCCGATTGCCACCGTACCTGATTGTCGCATGCGCCCGATTGCCACCGTACCTGATTGTCGCATGCGCCCGATTGCCACCGTACCTGATTGTCGCATGCGCCCGATTGCCACCGTACCTGATTGTCACGGAACCAATGGGTTTAGAGAAACCCCTAGTAAAATATTATAGTTTTTCTTCATAAAATGATTCCTAAATGTGCATTCTCATTTAAAATAGGAAACTCAATCGCATTATGTTTTAAAACAAAATGCTTATATTTTATGAAACAAAATGTCAATTCAATCAAATAACCACATAACTTACAACATACTCCACAACAACCAACACTTAACCGACGTAACTAACTACTAACTCGTGGTGTTATACATTTTACTGCCCCGTAGGGATGTACTAATTTTAGGATAAATGTTGTATGAAATATATTTTGTTCTACATAAATGACCATTGAACCTTGTGATGGCACAGTCAGATATCGTGGTGCCATGTTCAGTGAGTAAAATAACGACATGATACATGTAAAACACTTTGTATTTGATGCAGCGGTAGGATTTGGCTGCCGCAACATAACAACCTTTTTTTTTTTTTTTTTGAAACTCATAATAGCGATGGATTTGAATTTATTTTTTGATTTATTTGGACTTTACCTATCGCTTCTAGTGTTTAAAACTACACTACGTTTCGGGAGGTAAGGAAACTCCTCCCGTTATCAAGTGAACCCTACTTACATCTAAATATCAAACTCTTACACCTAACTAACCTACATTTTTTTGGATTTTTTTGATTTTTCTTTTACATTCTAATTTACACTAACACAAAGATAACAAAAAAATCAAATACAATACACTAACACAAAATTTATATACACACCTAACTAACCTACATTTTTTAAATATTTTCCTTTACAATTTAATTTGACTAACAGAAAGATAACAAATATATATACAAAAAATCGAATACAATACACTAACACAACATTTATATATACGAACAAATGAAAAACTGACAATACATTACCTGTTCTGCATCGTGGCCTCCAAGCTAGGAGGAATCGTGCAGTTTTTGGTTTCCGTGTCATGTTCCCGTCGACAAAGACGTGTGGGTAGCCACAGCTGTGTCGTCACGTGCCCCTGTCGGTAGGTGGGGGTAACGGCTCTCCCCCCTCCACTGCCGCTAACCACTAGTCTAGTGTGCGGTTTGGTTGTGGATGGACGTGAGCCCGTTTCCCGTGTTTGCCCGTCAGCTTGGAGGCCACGATGCAGAACAGGTAATGTATTGTCAGTTTTTCATTTGTTCGTATATATAAATGTTGTGTTAGTGTATTGTATTCGATTTTTTGTATATATATTTAATATCTTTCTGTTAGTCAAATTAAATTGTAAAGGAAAATATTAAAAAAATGTAGGTTAGTTAGGTGTGTATATAAATTTTGTGTTAGTGTATTGTATTTGATTTTTTTGTTATCTTTGTGTTAGTGTAAATTAGAATGTAAAAGAAAAATCAAAAAAATCCAAAAAAATGTAGGTTAGATAGGTGTAAGAGTTTGATATTTAGATGTAAGTAGGGTTCACTTGATAACGGGAGGAGTTTCCTTACCTCCCGAAACGTAGTGTAGTTTTAAACACTAGAAGCGATAGGTAAAGTCCAAATAAATCAAAAAATAAATAACAACCTTGTTAGTTATACGTCTGTCTGCCTCCTTATTTCACTTTTACTTATTGTGACGAAAATATATCATCTGCATCAATGATCAGTTAAATAGTTAAAGTACAGTGGGAGGCGTTCAAAGAGGTAATGTTTCATATTGGTAAGATTTGTAACTGGTAATAGGCCTGTCACTTCCCCCAGTCGCACTGAAGTAGGCCCTTCTCACCAGCAATAATTTATTTTAAGAGGGGGTTCCAGCGAAGTAACATTTTGAGCTTCTCCCACACAGACGTTGTTAACTTTCAAATCCCGTCCTTCCTCAGCGAATTATCTTAAATAGTTGATTTATGTATAATTTTATATATCAAGTCATAATCAAACTGTACATAATATATTCACCTATATGGCTCATGAATTAATTTCAATGGAGTTAATTTATGAATAGTAGTGTTAACTATGTGCAGATTAAATAATAAGAGAAAAGTTCAGAGTATTTCAGTGATTTATGGCTTCCAGAACACAACTTGCATTTTAAGCTCTTAGCCAAGACTGCACTGAATTAAGGTTTTAGAATTGATTGAAGAAATTTTCATCTGAACAAAACGATAAAGCCCTTCAATCAATTTGGTTTATTATTCATTATGGTTCCAGTTTGAATACTAAAACTGAAAATTTTAAATACCTGAATATTTTACAATTTCCAAAATAATCGACATTAGCGTTTGTTTTTAACACCTTATTTGATTCAGTATCTAATGCGGATATATGCAATCCTCTATTACGTCAGCACGCTGCATGCAAACTAGTTTATTTATATGACTTTTTCAGCAAGAAAATTTATAGGGCTGTGAAGTGGAACGTAGAAATATAAAACGTGATCGTATGAAATTCACAGATACTAATAAATACATATTTTCCTAGCTAGATACATGACCTGATACGTAAGACCATTTAGCTAAACAGTGTTGTTTATTTTAAGTTCATGAGACAGCAGCGGCGGCCGTGCGGAATCTACTAGTTGTGTTTTAGTCTAAATTGAACGCAACATAAACAGTCTAATTGTGCAGTTTCAGCGAGTCAGGTACGAGTTTAACTCCTCTAATTGTGCAATTATCATTGGCCAGCATCGTAATGGAGACTGCATCTGGAGACAAGGCTGTACTGAGTCTTAGAACGACATACTTGTTACTTTACGAGGATGAACCGCTGTCAAGAATAACTCTGACGGTTTTAAAGCTATCCAAACATTATCGGTTCGACCGTGGATGAACAAAATGTGTCGACATTAAGGCATGTAGATCACTACAATATATGATAGACTTTACCTGAGTAGCCTAAAGGTATTTTGATTTCAATTGCCTGCTAAAGCTTTTTGATTATAGGTTTTAACCTACAACAAATTATATCCAAGAAATTCAGGTTAATGACATAAATTATCATGAGGCAATCTTTAAAACAATTTAAAATTCTCTAAATGCTCCCATTGAAAATACTAAAATCTAAACTTGTTGTTCAGATATTCTGCAATCAAAGAACAGTGCATACAATTAAAAAAGTGATACATTTAGATACATGAGAAGGTAAAAACGAGGATGGGATTCTCACCGGGCACAGCGTCAATATTAATCCAATCTTTGTATCAAGTCCCCATAACATAATATATACAACTGCAAGTTTGAAATAACACTAAGAAGCTAACGTTAAAAACAATTTGTGTTGAACTATTATAATAAATGCAACTGTGATCCTCAAACTAAGGTATAGGCATACACTGGCTCGGGGAACCAAGATTTGAGCAAACGAAGCCGTGACTCTTGGGACTTGTTAACCAACCCTGTGAGCCGTGCCGAACGGGAATCGCTTATTAAAATGATTAAACCACTTTATATAATGGCAGAGCATTTCTCGTACATGTGGATTATTAACACCAATCACGTAATAATAACTGTTTACGAAAAACGTTAACAATATTATATTAGTGCCAATCCTCTTTGTAAGTGGTTTGCTAACTTTGCAAACAATTCTCCTTACTTTAACTTTTGAAAAATTATATGGGTCAACTCTTTAAAAGGATCGAACAGATAAGAACCGGGGTTGCGTTATCATCTCTTTATTTATATAAAATTCGGATTGTAATAAAGTGAAAAATATCTTGTATTACAATCCTTTCAAAGCTTTAAAGCTGCTATATAACCACAAACTTTAAACACAAAGTCAGTTTACATTTACATCGGTATCTAGTGTGCAAAGAAAGTTTAACTGGCTTAACAAATAAACTCGTACGAAATGAAACTAACTATGGACCTATATTTAGAAAGATTCTTTGATTATGTTGTTTAGACATTTCATTTCTCGTATTGTGCACAAGGAAATGTTTAATAGTTTAAATAATACGACACACTTAATGTTCCGAATCAGTTGAAATAGCGCGACAGGCCTAAAATAGGTCTTCGCATTATTTATTTTTATGACTGCCTCAACGAAAGATTAACGCTGCTGTGAACTGGAACGCGAGATTACTAAACGTACCCAAGCGAAAAATAATTTACAGTTCCTTATAAACAAGCATCAGCGTTAAAACTTTCTTTAAGGAAAATCCAATAAACTAATTTTTTTTTATAATATAAACTAGTTTTTTTATATTTTTATAAGAGTAAAATGTACTTTTTGTAAAAAAAAAACAAAACAAAAAAGACCAGAAAAATTAAATATTGCTCGAAAACCGAAAAGCGGTCAGCTCATCACATCAGCATCAACATGTTTAAATTGGTCGATAAATTAAATAAAAAAAAGAATGAAAAATTGGAAAACCAAGAAGATTAACACCTTAATTCATTACCTACGTTATTTCGCACATCTAGTACTTCAAATAAGGTCAAATCGTAAGTATTTATGGCACCTCAACCCAGCTATTATTAATCTTTCTTAGCACGTGCAGAGAATTGGGTCGAATTCCCACCAGTTCTGTTATCAACAATAACACTCGCTACAACAAACAGGGTATTTATTCACCTCAATTGTAAGCATCAAATGAATATTGTCTCTTTATCCAATCGCAATTGAAATAATAATATTATTAGTATTATGTAAGCTTTATGATTTTGTTACGTGTCCGATTTGATGACGACACAACTCTGAGTTGGTCATTTATAGTTACCACTCTTTATATGGCCTAACTCACTGTTCTATCCTCTCTCCTGATAATGAACAATCAGTGAAAACAAAACTATATTGTGTTGAACAAATGACTCAAAGCGATATTACTAAGCAATTACCTTTAATACACGATTGATATTCATATTTTTATTTAGTTTTTGATATTTCGTTTTTTCATAATATAAAGGTGTAATATATGTATTTTAAGTAATAATAAAACGTAATTATCTTTTAATGAGCATACAATCTTGCCATAATGACTTGGATGACGATTTATTATAATTGTAAACTATGTAAGCAAGTTGTAAGTTAAAAATAAAGAACATTAAAACACGCAAAAAACATCAAATCACAAAACGCCAAACGACGCAACACTGCAACAATTAACTTGAAATAACAGCCCGTGTACAGGGAATACACAATAAACATGAGCCGTTTGTATTGCAGCCTAAATTGAACGCAATCTAAACAGCCTAACTGTGCAGGTGTAGCGAGTAAGTTAAAGTGTAACTTGTCTAATTGAGCCAATTATCATTAACCTGCATCGAAGTGAAGACTGTATCTAGCTAGATAAAAGGATGTAATGCAACTTTCGTATAGTGCCTTAACGCATTTAAATTATGTTGTTTTGGCGTAGATGACTCGGTCGAACTGCTGTTTATACCGATAATTCTGAAAATTGTTTTTTCGTCGCCACATCAATTTTGTATAAGAATTTTATTTTTGAAATACATATGACAATGTATTATTTTAGTAATGTACCTTTTTTCGTTGTGATATTAGATTTGGATTGAATAACCTAAATATATTTTAGAGCAGATTAATTCATAGAGTATGGTGTTACTTCTTTTAAACCAACGCAAAAAAGGAATTAATTTTTACAGCTAGGTTAAAGAAACGTGATAATAATTACATAATTAAGTAATTTTCTTGTTCAATAATTTAAAATATAAAAACATACTTTTCTTTCAAAATATGTAAAAGTCCATATAGTCTATACTTTCTTTCGGCACATTCTGAATAAAAACAGCAGCTGATAACATTAAACCTCAAAACAATATGTAAATTATGATGATCCAAACGTTCTTCTCAGATTAAGGGTAAAAACGAGGGCAGGATTCTCACTGGGCGCCGGGCCAACGTTAATCTAAGCTTTCAATCGCGTCCTCGTCGGAACGCTCGGTTCTCTTTATTTCTGATAGTAGTATGCACAACTAGGTTTTCCGATTTAGCAGTAGAAAGGTTTGATTCATCAAGGTTCGGTATTAACAAAAGTTTAGGAATCTGACCGAAACCCTATGACCATCCACGAAAAGGCGCAGCAAAATATAACTTGAGGTAATTGAACAAATGGTATGATTCATTACCAATAACCGCTGACTTCAGTATATGAGTAACCTTGGTTCAGGAGGTTCAGGTTCGACCCCAGATGTTACTATTGGGCAACCAATTCTACGAACCGAATCTAATGATTTTCACCAAAGTAAATTTGAAGTGGACAAGTCTTGAAGGCTTATTTATACATTGTTGCTTAAATAATGAAATATTACTAATCAATACCCCCGTCGCAGCAAACCTGCATACTCAGCGAATTTCCAATGCATAATATATGTCTTAATACCACATAAAGCCGCAAACCAAGTTTCATAAACATATATTCATATTTAAGCGATTTTAATTATTCTCCATAAGAATAACATTGGTAATGAGTACGTAGGTTTGCTGAAACAAGGAATAAAAACAATTTGTTTTTATGCAAATGTAAATAGAATTTATCTAGGCGAAGCCACATACTAAGTTTCATCAATATTCAATCATAAATAAGCTCTATATAACATTGTAGTTATTCTCCATAAGAATAACATGGGGGCTGAGAAAGCGGGTTTGCTGCAACAAGGAACAGAAAAATGGGTTTTTATATAATTATCAATATAACTCAACCAAGTGAAGCTACATACCAAGTTTTATTAATTTATGTTCATAATTACGGGAGTCATTACATTTTACTTATTCTCCTTAAGAATAACATGGTGGCTGAGTACGCAGGTTTGCTGCTCAAAATAAACTGAGGAATAGCCAAAAACCTTTTCCTATAAGAATAACATGGGAGACTTTATAAGCAGGTTTTTTGGATATTCTCCGAAACCACTTAACCTAGGTTGATAATTCAAAATACTAAATTATTTGTTTTTTTAAGCTCTATAACATGGTCAAAACCAAAGTTAAGTTTTTTAAAAATTGTAGGGTGAAAAATGCAAAAAACTGATTTTTGGAAAATTTAAAACCCCCATAAACCCCCCTTCCCATGGTCCAATTTTTCTGCTTTTCGAACTTAAAGCCATAGTTACTCTACAAATTTGGGCCAAATTTCATCAAAATCGGGCGTTTCTTTCAAAAGTTATCGCGGTAACGGACACACACATATATATACATATATATATATATATAAATATATATATATATATACATATATATATATATATAAATTTGAACGAATAGTGTTTTTGGCATCTGGGGACCTCAAAACAAAAAGTTATCATGGTTTTGGGCTTAAGTCTTACCATGACACCTACGGTAATAGCTTCTTCCCTATAGGGGAAATTCGCTAAAATAAGAAAGACATTGTTTTCGCAATTAAAAATTAGTTTAATTAATTCATTGAATACATAAAGAAATAGTATAACAAGTCCAATTTTAAATGTCTCTAAATAAAAATTTAATATCCTATAATATACAACGGCAGGTAATTTTTTTCTGTAAGAAAAAACTTTTTAGATGAAATTCCAAGCAACCTCGAGAGCTATACATAATGAAATATTAATACGAATTTCATAAAGTAAACAATAAATAACGGAAGTATATATAAGTTTCTATCATTCCAACGATGTCGTAACTTTTGAAGTTGCTAACATATCCTCACATTAGGTTTAAACTACGATGTTCTAGCGATCTTTCGAATGTGGTATCGTAACTTTGTCCGACACAATCATAAAGTTTCATGATTCGCTTATGATGTCCCATTACGGAGAGTTTATGTCGGTTTGATGATTTGTTACATCGCAAAATCATGAATGATGTGGACTTTATCAGCGGAATCATATATCAGATTTATGATTGCCAATATTTGTACATATATCGTTTGGATACACCGTACAGCTAAAGTTAATATTCTGACAAACTGACTTCAAAATAGATAGAAAATCGGAAAATAATGGATAATGCCACCGGTTTTACTCCATTTGCCAATCGAATCCAAAATTTTATTTTTATAATTTGAGGAGTAAATAAGTAGATGATTATTTAAAATCAAGTGTTTAAAACTCAGTGAGACGAACGAGTGAAGTATTATTATACTCACGGTTAGGAAAACACTTCTATATTCTTTATGTTATTCTTATTCTTATAATATTCTTACCCAGTGGCCTATCGTAAATATTTTTTAGCTAATTTCCCCTATAGGGAAGAAGCTATTACCGTAGGTCTCATGGTCAGACTTAAGCCCGAGACCATGACAATTTATTGTTTTGAGGTCCCCAGATGATAAAAACATTGTTCGTTCAAATTTACATATATGTTTATATATATCTATCTATATATATATATGTGTGTGTGTGTGTTTGTGTGTGTGTGTGTGTGTGTGTGTGTGTCCGTGAATGCGATGACTTGAGTAAAAAACGTCCGATTTCGATGAAATTTGGCTCAAATGTGTAAAATGACATTCGTGACTTTAAGTTCGAAAACCAGAAAAATCGGACCATGGGAAAGGGGGTTTATGGGGGTTTTAAATTTCCAAAAATCAGTTTTTTGCATTTTACACCCAACATTTTTTTAAAAGCTTAATTTTGGTTTTGATCATGTTGTAGAGCTTAAAAAACAAATAATATGGTATTTTGAATTATTAACCTAGGTTAAGTGGTTGCGGAGAAAATCCAAAAAACCTACTCATAAAATCTTCCATGTTAATCTTATGGGAAAAAGGTTTTTGGCTTTTCCTAAGGTTATTTTAATGTAAACTTCACATTTGCTTTTACCAATCTGTTCAGTTCCACAAAACAATCATTTTGGTTTTTAAATTGTGATTCTAAGCCTAACCGTTGCTGAGATATTCAAAGTGCTAAACACAGTACGTTATCCAATGTTATCCTTATGGAGAAAACTAAAATTTGATATCTCGATTATTTATGAATGTATTATGTTGATGAAACTTGGTATGTGGCTTCACGTAGTATTGGTATATTGATATTTGCACAAAAATTGATTTTTTGTTGATATATTCCCGTTTTTGTTGTTGGAATATCCCGTAGCAGCAAACCTGCGTACTCAGCCCCCATGTTATTCTTATGGAGAATAACTAAAATGTTATATAGTGCTTATTTATGATTGAATATTGATGAAACTTGGTATGTGGCTTCCCCTAGCTAAATTATATTTATATTTGCATAAAAACCAATTGTTTGTATTCCTTTTTTCACCAAACCTACGTACTCATTACCAATGTTATTCTTATGGAGAATAATTAAAATCGCTTATATATGAATATATTTTTATGAAACTTGGTATGCGGCTTTATGTGGTATTAAGACAAATATTATGCATTGGAAATTCGCGGAGTACGCAGGTTTGCTGCGACGGGGGTGTTACAATTATACATTTATATATTAAGATGTTACAGCTATATATTTTCCTATGACAACTTTGGTGAGTTAATGAAATTAAATTAAATTTTAAAACGATTGAAATATATTTTGGCATTAAACAACTATTATTTCAATACCAAAATACCTAAATCTTAAAATATTTTAAACTTTAAATCCAATTGAAGAAGATTTGATTTATTATCAATTTGGATTTTCTGCTTTGAACTACATTGTTAAATGGATTATTTAACCGCTATGTTTATCTGACGTGATAAAATAAGTTGACTTACCCCACCGGACATCTCAGTACGACATTCACATACGATTGGCTGAGTGAGACTTACCTGGAAACAAAGCATTGAAATTAGTTATTATGTAAAAAAGGTAATGTTCACAAGGAACTCGTATGCATTTAAATAATATTAAAAAGCTATTTAACCACTTGAACACTTCAGGAAAAGTAGGTCAATGTTACAATTTTATAGATAATTTCCTATTTAGTCAAGTTAATACGGCCAACTTTCCGATACAAAATATGGTTAAAATTGATCTGTGTTTAGGAATAAGTAAAATTGTCTCTCTTGTCGGTCAAAACTGTACAATGTTAATTTCAAAAATAAAAATAATATTTTAATAATAATTTTAATTTATAATAATTTAAACAAGATGTTCTTAAGAATCCTATTTTCAACTCAAACATAGTTAATTTTTACGATTACATCCGCAACTTCATAATTTCCTAAAGGAAAGCAATTGCGCTTCAAATTGAGTATTTCAGAACTAAAATTTGATCTTGGCATTAAAGATTTAGTGATGCAGTTAACCTACATTCGATACAATAGCGAAGGCTGAATATAATGCCCACTATGACTGGAATTGCCTATTGGTTTGGCAGAGCAACAACACATAAGATTATAGTTGATGATCATAAAATATAATAAACCTTCGGTGCAACTAATTTCTTCCTTAACTTCACCAGAAATCTAAAAAAAATGAACGCATAATTTTATAAGAGTATTTCCTAGTGACTATATTCCTGTTTTTTTTGTTAACCCTACTTACTATCTAAGTATTATCTATTGTCATTACTTTTAGGAATTCAAAACATCAATACTAATAGATAGTCAGGTAAATACAAATATATGAAGTTATATAAAAGAAACATAGGAATGTTTAAACACCGACGTCTGTTGGAATGAAGTGTTTTATAAGAAAAATAATAGTAAGGTATAAAAAACGTACAAAATTAAAATAAAATGAATAACATTCAAACATATGTATATGTTGATGAGTAAAACATGAATAAACGAATGTCTGAAGGACGTTCAAAAGAAGACAAGTGACGCTGATATCCTCCACAATACTAACGAATCTAAACAACAACTTTCCTACAACTGTTGTTCAACTTTTAGTTCTCGGTGTCTGAACCTACTTTCTAACTTCTGTGACGTGGGGTCTTAAAATGAGATTTCGCGAAAAACTCCAAAACTCATCACCTTACTCCCCCACCTCTTATCCACCAGTTATTGTAAGAAAGTAATTCTAATATCGAGTAATTAGTTGATTACTGCCCTGGGCCGTACCAGCTAGGGCCTCGTGACACAAAACTATTTTGCCACAGCCATATCAAGTAAAGAAAGAATGCCACTAAGTAATTTTTCAGTTTTAATGATTTTGAAGTCCACTGAATACTGACGACTAAAACTAAGGGTACCAGCTCATGATGAATCCCCAACAAGAGTAACACGGTATTCCAATAACTGAAGCGGAAAGAATGAAAGCCTTAAAACAAAGTGAAATGTGATAAATTTACGAGAGCGACTCGACGGCAAAAGACCAAGTGTCATTGTGAGAAATGGTCCTGGTAAGGCATACCAGCGAGTACTGTTAACATATCAGCAACCGGCGCACGGTGAGGGCGTTCCTATTGTCACCAGGTGTGAATGATAGTCTGGATACTTTTTCGTATAATTTCTTAAGGTTATGTAACCAAATATGTTTACAACAAACTAACTAAGATTAACAGCTAATAACAAAATAAAATCATATCAAAACACTTAAACAACTTGTAAGCGAGTGCTTAACAGTTTCGTATATTTTACTGACATTAGTTGTATAATAAATAAAATAAAAATACTAAAACTGAAGAAATTACTTTAACGATATGACTAGGTTGAGCGAGTAAAATATATTGAAATGCGACTGTTTGAGATTAAAACGTTTCGTGACGATGTAGCTTAGAAGCAGTGCGCCTTAGAAAATAAAGGGTGGCTTTAATAGGTAAACGTTTCTCGGAATGACATGTTAAACAATACTGTAAAAGATGCATACACATTGACTTGCATCATATTCTTACTGTTGGTAGAAAATATAAGCATACAAAGATGCATACACATTGACTTGCATCATATTCATACTGTTGGTAGAAAATATAAGCATACAAAGATGCATACACATTGACTTGCATCGTATTCATACTGTTGGTAGAAAATATAAGCATACAAAGATGCATACACATTGACTTGCATCGTATTCATACTGTTGGTAGAAAATATAAGCATACAAAGATGCATACACATTGACTTGCATCGTATTCATACTGTTGGTAGAAAATATAAGCATACAAAGATGCATACACATTGACTTGCATCGTATTCATACTGTTGGTAGAAAATATAAGCATACAAAGATGCATACACATTGACTTGCATCGTATTCATACTGTTGGTAGAAAATATAAGCATACAAAGATGCATACACATTGACTTGCATCGTATTCTTACTGTTGGTAGAAAATATAAGCATACATTACCGGAGTAATTAATCATCTTAGTGGAAAAAAGTTCTTTACTTTCTGAGCTATTGCTTTCGGCCGTTGTAATGTATAGAATGTAGTTCTCAAAATGTCAACGTGCCTAATTTATAATTCACTTTAAATTTTAAAACTGTTTTAAGAGTTTGTGCCTTAAAATAGGAGAAGGTAGGGATAAGAATATAACGTTTAAAATAGTACAAAAAGGGATATTTTGGTTTAAAAAGGCACTTGCCTTCTGATTAACAATAAGGAGTTCAAAGTAAGAGCAATTTAAGCTATAAATAAGAAGTCTTGCAGACATTTTTTAAACCTACATCCAAGGTAAGAATAATGTGAAACGTATCTCAGTCAATAATTATATGCCGGTCAACATCGTACAAGAGACATGGGCTAAACAGTACTTCACTGAAATAACATGTAATCAATAACATGGTAGTTCAGCTTTTATACAGGCCAGATCCCAACGACAACATAAATATTGTAAGTTTGATGGGAAACCCCATAATTACTGTTGAAATAAAAGAATTGCTAATAAATAGTACATCACTAAACACAGACATGGAATTACTGTTTTAGGTTTCCTATCACAGTCTGTTGACTTTAAATACTAATTGTCATAGTTACTTTGAATAGTATCTCTAATACTATTTAAATTTGTTTGCAATTAAAATAATGAACCTCTGTTTACAAACAATTGGCTGTAATCCACAATTATAAAGGATCCCCCTTTTCACAGTACAAGTGCATAGGAACCTGACACGATGTTTCCAACCTACATCGCTCAGTTGGAAATAGACAAATGGCTCTTGAACGAGATTCACGCAAACGACTGAACGGTCTGGCTGTTACGGACTGAAATTAATTGGTCAGTAGTAATCTGCGTGAAGATAATTAAATTCAAATTTAACAGGAAACAAATAAATACTGTTTCATTAATCGGAGCCTCGCCCGAAGGTCACAGAGTGTTTGGTTCTCTAAGCCACCTTATCAGTCTGTCTTGAGTTACAAACGGCTTTACAAATTGCTAAAGCTGTTTTACAATAGTCACCTTCCAATTTTAAGCCATTAAATTACAGTTTTTGTAACGATGTGATCTAAATTTATTTATCTACTCGGGTTATAATTATTGAAAAGTTATGTAATAAATACGATTATATAATTATTAGCTTTATTTTCAGTATTCTAAGCGTATTTTTAAACCACAAACACGAGCTGAAATGAAGTAGTTTACCATTACAGGCGATCAGTGACTATAAATGTTTAATATTTCCTTTCGTTACATAGATACATAATATATGGCATATCATTTCTGTTTAAATCATGCAGCGGATTTTGTGGCTATTTTACGAGTTTTTTTGTAGCTATTATATTAGTGTTTTGATATAATTACTTCTAAAACCATAAACTGAACAAAAAAAGTCTAAAGCTGAAACACGCTTTTAATTATAAAACTGAACAAACAAAGGTAATGGGCTAGTCAAGTATTGACAAATACCCCCATTGCAGTAAACCTGCATATTCAGCGAATTTAAAATGTACTTCACTAAGTCATGAACCCTCTTACCAACTTTAATCAAAGCAAATTTTTAATTAAGCTAGATATGACATTTTATTTATTCCCCATAAGAAAAACATTACGACTGAGTATGCAGGTTTGCTGCATCCAGGACCACAAAATCTGGTTTTTATGCAAATACCAATAGAACACCTCTAGATAAAGCAACATACCAAGTTTTATCAATTTATGTTTATAAACAAGCAAGATTGATCACATGTTTATTATTCTCTATAATAACATTATATAAAATAACATTATAGCTGCTGAGTACGCTTCTTTGCTGCCATGGGACCATAAAAAATGAGTTTTGAATGCAAATAGCTTTAAAACCCAACCATATAAAGCCACATACCAAGTTTCATTAATATATGTTCATTAATAAGCGGGATATACAAATTTACTTATTCTCCATAAGATTAACATTGGACAACTTAGTGTGTCCAATATCCAATATCTTAGTGCACTCTCAATATCTCGGTACGGTAACCAATTGATGTCGAGCGATGATCAAAATACTAAATTGTTTGTTTGTTTAAGCTTAATTTAATGGTTTTAACCAAAATTTCGATTTAAAAAGAATTATATGTAAAAAGTTCAAAAAACCCATTTTTGGGGTACAAAACTCCCCCAAAACCCCCCTTAAAGAGCGACCTGTCTGGTCCTCTAACTAATGAAAATAGATGCTGCCTCATTTCATGAAAATAGATGTTTATACTCATTTTCATCAAGATCGGACCATTTTTACGAAAGTTATCTTGCCTACGGACACACACATATATATATACCTATATGTATGAATTTGAACCAATGGTATTTTTGGCATCTGGGGGCCTCAAAACGAAAAGTTATCATGGTCCCGGGCCTAGGTCGTACCATGCCACCTACGGTAATAGCTTCTTCCCTACAGAGGAAATTCGCTAACAGACATAAGAATATCGTTATTGGTAATAACACTCTAAATCATATAGAAAAAGAACGACAGTCAAATTTATATGTTGTAAATGTTACGTATTAACTCATATTTAATTAAATTAGGAATGAATTATCTTTATATAACATTCTGTAAGCAAAATTTTTAAGTTAAAATCTTTAAGAATTTAGAAAATAGCAGGATGATGGGAGACGTCTCAAATTTAAGGTCTTGATCCCAGGGACTCGGGAAAAATAGCAGTATTTCTAAAAAGTAACCAGAAAACGAGAAATTGCGTTAAACGTCCCCCAAAAGAAAAGCATGGTGATTTAAAAACGTCTGCTTTCTTTACATTAAAACGTGTGATTAAGTGTCTCTTTGATCACGAACTGACATGTGTTCCTGTACTAATATTATTTACCTTCGCAAACTCAGATGTGGCAGAGTATTTGAGCAAGATTAGGGGCTATGGCCCCTTTAAGCCACTGGTAAAAAGTACGTCTACATTTTTGGTAGTATAAACTTTAACTCCCAACGATTATAAGCCAGCATTAAATTGGTTTATCTACAAGACAAAATTGATGATTGTCTCCCCTTCAATAACGATTAACACAAGCAGTCTGCGCCCAGGAATACAATAATACAATAGCCTGACCAAATTAATTAATTAATTATTTAATTGTTTTTAGCCTGACGATTGCCGACTGTTGGTAGCTGCTGAAACTTGATGAGGGATCAAGATTAATAAACTATTAAGGTCAGACTCAAGACTCAATGCACTAGACTTGTGGGGGTGAGGCGATAACATCACTTTGTCAGCATTTAATTGAATTCGTATGCCAACGTTTCGATTAACATGTTTACTTTTTGTAAATAGTCACGTATTTTAGACGGTTATAATAACGTTTATCCAAGCAATTCATTAATGATTCGGAAAAAATATATCCCACATAAATTGAGTGGTGAATAACATTTTTTTCACTTTAACAATATTTTTTTAATAATAAAATATTACAGGAACAAATGTTTTGTTATTTACTGTAATCAAAATAATTATAATAACTTAAAGAATACCTCCACGGAAGGCTTTAGTAGTTCGTTTTAGTTTACGGCGGCGGATAACTTTAATTAATGTTTACAATGAGCGAGAGGAATTTAATTTGAAGCCGGCACACGATGGATACTTGACATCAGCGCACGTTCACGGCCGGGTCTTACGTTGGATAATATCCTGCGACTTGATAGCTTTGGTGTCGAGATATCACGCTTGCGAATAACTTCGGGCAAGATTAGTGGGGCACTGCAGTGGCTGACTGCCTAGGTCAGGGTAGATTAGGCTATTATAATTGCAGAACTGTACAATACACGATAGTTTCCTAGGGTCCCATAATTTTACCCTGGATGCTGGAAAGAACTGCTTTCGAAATGAATGGAGTAGGAACGGAGAGGCTTGTTGGTACATACTCGCGGCTGTAGGGTGGGGTACTAGGCGAATTCTGGCGCGAAACAGTATTAGCTGAACGAGTTTCCTGCTGAATCGATTCCGGACTGAGCGATTTCCATCGTCTCGTCGAGTTGCGTATTCTTGCTAGCACCAGGCCAGGGTGTGCTGTCGCGCTGACCTACTGCAGGCGTCAACGGGTCGCAAGACCAGAGAAGCGCATCAGGCCAGGGTGTGCTGTCGCGCTGACCTACTGCAGGCGTCAACGGGTCGCAAGACCAGAGAAGCGCATCAGGCCAGGGTGTGCTGTCGCGCTGACCTACTGCAGGCGTCAACGGGTCGCAAGACCAGAGAAGCGCATCAGGCCAGGGTGTGCTGTCGCGCTGACCTACTGCAGGCGTCAACGGGTCGCAAGACCAGAGAAGCGCATCAGGCCAGGGTGTGCTGTCGCGCTGACCTACTGCAGGCGTCAACGGGTCGCAAGACCAGAGAAGCGCATCAGGCCAGGGTGTGCTGTCGCGCTGACCTACTGCAGGCGTCAACGGGTCGCAAGACCAGAGAAGCGCATCAGGCCAGGGTGTGCTGTCGCGCTGACCTACTGCAGGCGTCAACGGGTCGCAAGACCAGAGAAGCGCATCAGGCCAGGGTGTGCTGTCGCGCTGACCTACTGCAGGCGTCAGCGTGTCGCAAGACCAGAGAAGCGCATCAGGCCAGGGTGTGCTGTCGCGCTGACCTACTGCAGGCGTCAGCGTGTCGCAAGACCAGAGAAGCGCATCAGGCCAGGGTGTGCTGTCGCGCTGACCTACTGCAGGCGTCAACGGGTCGCAAGACCAGAGAAGCGCATCAGGCCAGGGTGTGCTGTCGCGCTGACCTACTGCAGGCGTCAACGGGTCGCAAGACCAGAGAAGCGCATCAGGCCAGGGTGTGCTGTCGCGCTGACCTACTGCAGGCGTCAACGGGTCGCAAGACCAGAGAAGCGCATCAGGCCAGGGTGTGCTGTCGCGCTGACCTACTGCAGGCGTCAACGGGTCGCAAGACCAGAGAAGCGCATCAGGCCAGGGTGTGCTGTCGCGCTGACCTACTGCAGGCGTCAACGGGTCGCAAGACCAGAGAAGCGCATCAGGCGCGTTCAACTCGTTAAATAGCCATCAATACTGTTGAAATTAAAGATGATATATAAATGCTATATTAAATTGATTGTCTAATTTACGAGGACAGTTTTAAATAAAGATTACCACAACCAGTAAACACGTAAACAGAGGCAGAATGACGAAAGGAAGACGCAGTGATTAAATACAGAACACTGCCCGATGCATTCGAGGACTAAAATGCTATTTTTATGATATTTCACTACTTTAAAAAATCATAGGTTTACAATAACTATTGCGCTCGGTTTAATAGCATTGGCAGGTCAAAAGGCAAATAAAAAAATAATTCCTAAGTCAACTGAACAATTGTGTTTATTAGGTCAAGTAATATACACAAGTTCACGAGTGATTTAGCAGCCTACCAATATGAAGAAGCTGGTTTCTTTATATTTACAGGCTTTTATAATTTGTTTTGTCATTTATAAATTTTGCAGTAATATTAACTATTTACTAATAAAAAATATGTCATGTTGGATAAGTAATATAACGTGAAAGAGCAATGTGAGCAATGTGAAAAAGAGCATTAGTGAACACTAAGTGCTAAGTCAAGAGAGCACCCGACAGCGTCCTAAGCGGGAACAGCATTAACCCTCTCTCTATGGTGTTAGTTCCATCGGTCGAGCAGAGACCAAATACACTGGACTATACACAGACAAAAAACTACAATAGTTACTTTTGGAAATCAATACGTTTAAATTTCTATTTATTATGCATTTTCCAAGTCCGTTGCTTAATTTTATAGTGCGCATTAAACATTCACACACACACTACAAAATTCCGATAAATTTTAATATTTTAAAATGGAAACCTTAATTTATCAATTGAACAATACGGATTGATAATATTGACGCTTTCAATGCTTTAATAAGCACACAGATCCTGATACATAAAACAGGTCTTCGATGGAAAATTGTCAAAAATTAAATCAGTGATATTTGTGGCATTTTTACAGTGATTAAGGAAAAATAGGGAACAAATTCCATCACATAAGGTTTGGTTGCAAATTACATATTTACTTTGTATGTAGATTTCTTTGTTATGATATTTTATGTAAGCATGTACATATGAAATAATCAATGAAATATGATTGTTGAGCTGTGTTTACTTAAAATTAAATTAAATGCAAAGATACTTAAAGTTGTTTCAGTGAAGAGATAATTATTCATTTATCAGACGATGGTAAAACAGGATTAAAATATAAAAATAATGTTAAATGCAATATCTATGTTATTTGGTCACCAGAGTGGATGTACTAAAAACCTAGTTTTCCTATGCGAATGGGACAGACGTAATGGAAATAACATTAGGAAAGATTGGCCAGTTAGTAAAACAATAGACAGATAACAATAACATGGAGAGAAAGAGCCTTGTGGACCCCAACAGTTACATCTCCCACTGCATGTTTTATTGGAACTTATTAAACAATTTTTGGGGCATTTCCAAAAGAAGGAGATTGTTTTAAGAACCTTTCCGAGCAGTTTCCTGGGTTGTCTGAAGCAAAGTTAAAAGAAGGTGTATTTGTTGGAACTGTCATCCAAAAATATTTCTGGGATAGAAGCCTCTTTACGAAAATGAATGAAAAGGAAAAAGCAGCTTGGTTGTCTTTCAAGCTTGTTTTAACTGGTTTCCTTGGGTACAAAAAGGATCATAACTACAAGTCTATTATAGTCGACATGTTGGATAACTTCGAGCAGTTAGGCTGGAACATGAGCCTACAAGTCCACTTTTAATCTCTTCTTGACTACTTTCCAGAAAATCTTAGTGCCGATGCCGTCAGCAAAGAAAAAGAGGAGAGATATCATCAAGATATTAAAGAAATTGGAAAAATATATCAAGGACGATAGAACGCAATCATGATAGCCGATTACTGTTGGATGAAAACAGGGACGATCCACAACGATCTCATAACAGATAGCAATAGCATTAATAACAATTAGGGAGATATGACGTTTTATTTATTCATCATAAGAAAAACATTACGACTGAGTATGCAGGTTTGCTGCATCAAGGACCACAAAATCTGGTTGTTATGCAAATACCAATGCATCACCTCCAGATGAAGCGACATTCCAAGTATTATCGATTTATGTTCATAAACAAGCAAGATATCACATGATTATTATTCTCCATAAGAATAACATTAAAGCTTCTGAGTACGCAGGTTTGCTGCCATGGGGACCACAAAAAATGAGTTTTGTATGCAAATAGCATTAAAACCCAACCATATAAAGCTATATACCAAGTTTCATTAATATATGTTCATTAATAAGCAAGATATACAATTTTTCTTTTCCTCCATAAGATTAACATTGGACAACGTACTGTGTTTAGCACTCTCAATATCTCGGTAACCAACTGATTGACATAGAGCGATGATCAAAATACCAAATTGTTTGTTTTATAAGTTTAATTTAATGGTGTAAACTATAATTTGGGTTTAAAAAGAAATATATGTAAAAAGTTCAAAAAACCCGTTTTTGGGGTACAAAACCCCCCTCAAAGTAGAGCGACCTGTCTGGTTCTCGAACTCATGAAAACAGATGATGCTTTACACGTTTATACCAAATTTCAACAAGATCGGATCATTTTTACGAAAGTTATCGTGCCTACGGACACACATATACATACAGACACACACACACACAAACATATATATATATATATATATATATATACACACACAAAAATATAAATCTGAACGAATGGTGTTTTTGGCATCTGGGGGCCTCAAAACGAAAAGTTATCATGGTCCCGGGCCTAGGTCTTACCATGCCACCTACGGTAATAGTTTCTTCCCTATAGGGGAAATTCGCTAAAAAAGATGTAATTACTATACACATTAAGAAACGAGCACGTAAGAAGCATTAGTGTTTTGAATGGGCCATTGTTAAGGTAGCAAACGGTGTTCTGTGTTGAACATTCCTTTGTAATCTTACAACGCAGTTCAAAAGCGAGTTCACGAGTGATTTAGCAGCCTACCAATATGAAGAAGCTGGTTTCTTTATATTTACAGGCTTTTATAATTTGTTTTGTCATTTATAAATTTTGCAGTAATATTAACTATTTACTAATAAAAAATATGTCAAAATAATTGCATTAATAACGTGCACTGTATATAACAGACACAACACTCTAAAACACAGTATAATAATAGTCTCTTACTTGCTTAATAGTGTTTTATATAAATGAAATAAACCAGTACGAAAGAAAACCAACTTAAGATTTATTTAAGAAACAATTACACATTATGTTGCTACTCACTATGTATATTAGTTTCTTGTATTCTTCATAGAGTATGTGCGGAAAAAAGGAAATAAAATATGGATATTGAAATAACGCTAATAGAAAACTAACTTGCAGTATGACGGGATCGAGACCTATTTCCGAGAATGCAGAATTGTCACTCGCTGAAGCAAATTATTCCCGTGACAAGGTTAGCACCAGAATAGATTGGATTTGTCAGTTTATTTGAAAACAAATAACTGTCTGATAAGTTGCTGAGATTGAAAACCAGTAGATACTAGATGAAAAACCTCGTGCCCCTATTGCACCTGCAGAATAATGGGCGATGAGAATGACACCACGAGAGAAACGCGCTGAAATATTGATACTGGTCCAGGTATGTTTCAACAGAGGGCAAAACAAACCAATTTATTTATTATTTGATATACATTTATATTAATATTAACAGCTCAGAAAATAAAACTCAACCTTTATGATTTCTAAATAATATTATAGATGTAAAGCAATATTCAGATTAAATATATATTATATTACATCTTCAAAGTGTTTGTATTATTTATTTTAATCACACAGCAAATAATATTTTTAAACATGCTTATTGTGTTGCACATGTTAATTTTTCGTCTTGCATTTGTTATTATATTATTATATTTGTGATTTGTTATTGCATGAAGATGTTGCAAATACTTCTGTGATAGAGTTTATAATTAAGACTCAACTGCAGTGTGTTGCTTTTCAGCTTGAAATATAGTCCAGTAAATCGTTAATACCGCAAAAACAACGTTGACTAATTTTAAAATAAATTTATCGCTCACGAACACTGTTTTACAAAATAATTTATATGCAAATAAATTGTAATTAAAGGTGTGTTAATGTTACGCAGTTCATGAAAACATGGTTTGATGATGTACTAATTCGAGAAAAATAAAGGCTTGTTTAAATTAAAATAAAGGAAGTTTTGCAAAAATATCTAATCCAGCGGTTTGCAAAAAATTGTAATCGGTTGATTTTTTTCACTTGTGTCTTCGAAAAACTTTTAAAAAGTAAAGAAATCGCCAAAATAAAAGGGGAATATCATATACGGGAGGTCAATGAGCAAGTCTGATAGGTAGAGTTCTAATACAAAGTGAACGATATTAACATCAAGTGGTGTCAACCATGGTGTCGCGTTGACAGGAAGTATCATTTCCTCAATCTTGCAGTGAGGCGCCGCCGCGTCGTTCACACAAAACTGAGACGTCATGACCTCGATAGTCATCGCATTAAATATGTCAGCCACATCCTTCCTTTCTAAAATGCATTTATCACAGAAACAATTTCGGTGTGTATCTCATAACAAATACACAACTAAACTAAAGCCTACACTGTTGTCATTCAAACTATTCCCATATATGTTTTTTGTTTATATAAAATAAACCTCCCCATAGTTCAAAAGGCCGGTTTGGCAAACTAAAGATAGCGAGACAGTTAACGAAAATAGTCACAAGAACACGCCATTGGTGACCGCTTGTGAACAAGTATCATGGCAGCCGGGATCGAACCTACGCTTGACCACGGCTGACTTGTGAGGTCAGCGCCCGGGATGGAACCTACGCTTGACCACGGCTCACTTGTGAGGTCAGCGCCCGGGATCGAACCTACGCTTGACCACGGCTCACTTGTGAGGTCAGCGCCCGGGATCGAACCTACGCTTGACCACGGCTGACTTGTGAGGTCAGCGCCCAGGATGGAACCTACGCTTGACCACGGCTCACTTGTGAGGTCAGCGCCCGGGATCGAACCTACGCTTGACCACGGCTCACTTGTGAGGTCAGCGCCCGGGATCGAACCTACGCTTGACCACGGCTGACTTGTGAGGTCAGCGCCCGGGATCGAACCTACGCTTGACCACGGCTCACTTGTGAGGTCAGCGCCCGGGATCGAACCTACGCTTGACCACGGCTCACTTGTGAGGTCAGCGCCCGGGATCGAACCTACGCTTGACCACGGCTCACTTGTGAGGTCAGCGCCCGGGATCGAACCTACGCTTGACCACGGCTCACTTGTGAGGTCAGCTCCCTACCGTGATCGGTAATTTCAACGTTTTACTTGTGATTCCCCGAAATGATACTGACAAGTAAAACATCGAGCACGGAGTAATGAATATATTAGGTAATAATTAATATACGGCTATTTTACCGACCACCACATTTAACAATCATTTTACTTTTGATACGGTTGGAAAGAGGAAAAAACTTATACATTTTGTGTTTCTAACATGGCAAAAGACGCATAGTAATGAAGGGGATTTAATTTTGAATACTGGGTCGTCTATCTCAGAGAGCTCTTGAGATAACAAGTGTGAGGCTTCAGTCCCGGCTAGGACGCGTAACCTCGATCTGCCTATTATGTTTCGTACAAAGTATAAGTGACAATAATTATGAAAAGACACCTTGGATGTTAGGGGTGTCATTCACGCTAATACAAAACAATCTGGTTTTGGTAAATTAAACTTAAATTATCAAGTAATTTTTTTCATATTTCCAACTAAACTTTATTCAATGCAAAATTAATAAATTAGACATTCGGAATCTGTCACATTTTACGTCTTTATTTCTTTGGTTTCAACTTAATATTGAGCAGTTATATATATAACGTATTTTTGAGCTAATTAAATTACTTTATTTTATGTCAAGTATTTATTCTTGTAATAGAAGATTTATTTATTTATTTAAAGAATATGGAAACAACAATAATTCAATATATAAATAACGGACACTTCTCACTTAAAAATAATAGCTATTTACTATAACAAAGAAATGTGAGGGCAACCATGGGTTTATCTGTATGTTGAAAAGATCAACTTTTTACCAAATACAAATAAATAAATAAATAGTTAAAATACTGAGAATTTACGCTTAAAATAAAATCTGTTTGTACTCAAATGCGACGAATTACTAGGTTAGGGGTCGGAAGTATGTACATGTTGGAAATGCATCTCACACTTCATACTTCACATGTTGGAAATGCATTTATTGCTTCATACTTCACATGTTGGAAACGCAACTCAGCATTATTGGAATAAACCGTGTGTATTACGGAGTATATAAGATTGATGCAGATAATATGCATCTTAATGTTCCGCTATAAAGTAGGCCTAACGTAATACATACAATTTGTTCCCGGTGAAAAAATTGCAGTTGGTTTATTCGATAAGAACACTAGTTTCTGAAAAATGTAAACATAGAAATAGGCGTTTTAAGATACAGTCAAATAGTACATTTTTATTTTATTTTACAATATCAAGCATGGATTCAGAATTACGATGAATTACGATTGTTAAAAATTTGTGTCATGTATTTATTACAGATATTGTGGGAATTGTACTATTAAGGGAGCACTGAAAAAGATATGGATTCAATATCAATATTTTAATATCAGTATTATTATTTAAAGCAGCGACTTAGGTTATTTTAAATAATCCATGTATTATATAAGTGAATTTAGAATATTATTCTTTGTTTATTTTTCACAAAATACCAATCAAGAATGAGTATACAAGGGGAGGAGGACTGCTGCAGGTGGATTTGACAAGAGTATAAAGAAAATTTAGTCGTCCTAGATTTCGCCTTTATAAAAAAAGATAGTTTATATTTTATTAAATTGCATATGAAACGGTTATACATTCTTTGTACGGGATTTCCTTTCTAAATGTAGCGGAAGTGTAGGCAATAATCCAAGTCATTACGTTATAAAATCAGTCAAATCTAATCTGAAAATATTTATTTTCTTTATTATATTCCATACACAATTTTTTTGTTATATATTAATCATCTTTATATATAATTCTGTAAGTGAAATTTTTAAGTCCAAATTGTGGGAGTTTGGCAAATTGCAGGATGATGGGGGGCGGCTAAAATTAAAGGTATTGAACCCAGGGACTCGGGAAAAATAGCAGTACAGTATTTTTTTAAAGTTACCAGCGAGCGAGAAATAACGTAAAACATCCCATCCCCCATAAGAAAAGCATGGGGATTTAAACACGTCTGCTTTGTTTACATTAAAACATGTGATTAAAAACTTTGTTTACGTGCTGACATGTGTTCCTACTTATACATTGCTTTGTTTTCCTCAGCATATAAAGAGTATTGGAGACAGGTTAGGGGCTGTGGCCCCTTCAAGCAACTAGTAAAAAATATTACTGTTTGAATAACAGATTTTATAAACGTGTTTGAACTTAACTTTATATATTTTTTGTATAATTTGTATTTAAACTATTTCTACAGTTGTATTTGTTCAAACCAATTGTTGAAACCATAATGTAACTTTTTGCATTACAAATTCAAAATAATTTTCAAATACTTTTAAAATCGTATTGAATAGACCTACCAATAGAAAAAGGTTGCGGGTTATTAATGGGTTGATTTCTTTCATACTTTAATCAATGCTAATATTAGTAATAACAACCAACCTGCAAACGTGGAAAAATGTCCACTCGAAATGAGTTTGCTGGTTTTCTTTCTAAAAAGTGAGTTTACGGCGTGAAATCTTTTAACCTCCACTAATTCCTTTCGGTTTGTAGCCTACTACTTTGACGAATAACCGTCATAATAATAAAATTTTAATATTTTAAAAGAAAACGATTAAAACGCGCAGTACAACTTAAAAACTAAAATCAAAGAAAACCCGTTGCTAGAGGTAACATTAGAGATAGTCAGAAGTACCCTTGCATGAAAGTCCTCCGCTGGCAGAGTGGGTTTGTGACTTTGAAACAAGAGTTAAATATAGAACAAGGAAAGACATCTAATTTTACACATTACAGCTTTATTTATAGAACTGGATTGTAATTACTAACGATTGTTTTGTTATTACGGAAGGTACGAATTACTACTATTACAAGGATTATTATTATACATGTTATAATGTTAAACTGCACAAAAGTACACAGAAAACCTGGGCGTATTCCTCAGGTTTTGTGTCTCCTTGACGACGTAATCGTCCTGTTCACGTGCACCAATGGAACGTGTCGTCAACGCTGATAGACTGTCATCTCAGGAGGAGAGTACACAGAAAACCTGGGCGTATTCCTCAGGTTTTGTGTCTCCTTGACGACGTAATCGTCCTGTTCACGTGCACCAATGGAACGTGTCGTCAACGCTGATAGACTGTCATCTCAGGAGGAGAGTACACAGAAAACCTGGGCGTATTCCTCAGGTTTTGTGTCTCCTTGACGACGTAATCGTCCTGTTCACGTGCACCAATGGAACGTGTCGTCAACGCTGATAGACTGTCATCTCAGGAGGAGAGTACACAGAAAACCTGGGCGTATTCCTCAGGTTTTGTGTCTCCTTGACGACGTAATCGTCCTGTTCACGTGCACCAATGGAACGTGTCGTCAACGCTGATAGACTGTCATCTCAGGAGGAGAGTACACAGAAAACCTGGGCGTATTCCTCAGGTTTTGTGTCTCCTTGACGATGTAATCGTCCTGTTCACGTGCACCAATGGAACGTGTCGTCAACGCTGATAGACTGTCATCTCAGGAGGAGAGTACACAGGAAACCTGGGCGTATTCCTCAGGTTTTGTGTCTCCTTGACGACGTAATCGTCCTGTTCACGTGCACCAATGGAACGTGTCGTCAACGCTGATAGACTGTCATCTCAGGAGGAGAGTGACGGGTTGATATTGCCAATCATTTTATCAAGGTTGCAACAGTCAATGGCCCTGTTACATCAGGAGCGTACATTAAACTTCAACTCTATCTCAATGCAGCAAGTTATTAGTCTCAGCATTCAATTATTTTGGACATACTTTGCACATACCGGTACTTAGATAAGTTCTTAAGACTGTACGTACATAAATTAAGTTGTTACACATTATTCATCATTAAATAAGACCACATTTGTAGCACATTTTATTATGTTATGAGTACTATACCCTTATGTAAGTATCAATTTTGAAATTGTCGAAGCAAGCAATAGGAACATGCTAAATTCAATGAGACAGCAGAAATTAGTATATTTTTTATTTGTGAATTACGTAATAAAAAAAATCCTTATGTGTACGGTAGATGTAGATTTTACTTAACGAGTTTAACATATGTTTAGACTTTAGTAAGTATAGCTGTATTTATTTACAAGACATAGTATTAAAAGGCAACAAATGCAAATTGTATATCAATCTCATTATACATAAAGCAATTTGTAGTTTCATTTTTGAAGATTGATTCTGTTTTCGTGCTTTTATAAATATAATACAATTGAAAATAACCAAATAGACAAAAAATCCATTTTACAATTATTGCTATACTAATAATGAAACTGCAGTTACATTGGTTAATTTTAAGTTCAATTAGTTACAAATAAAAAGGATTGTTCGGTAAACCAGGGAGGGTATAAGTCTGTGTATATGACTGTTGTTAAAAGGCGAAACTTTGACCCGAATATGCCAGGGAACAAAGTAAGAAAGTGTGTTTGGTTTCACCAGAGAAACAAATCACTGCCAAACCTTCCGGGACAAATGGATTGGCCACGGGATTTACTTATTTTTCTGGGGATTCTCTTTCAACCCTTCTTCAATCTAGGTCAGAAACTCCGTGTTTACAGGTTTAAAGGATCCTCCATTCAATTTTGTGGGAAAAATTTTAAAAGGTGAAAACACGGAAGATGCAATGAACTCCAGTGAGTCTGAACTCCAGATCTGGGGCTGTAGGTAATAAATGTTCGTTACAGAGCCTCTTAATGTAAAAAGCAACATTCATTCAACTGGTGATATTTCATTTCCAGAGACCCACTCACACATCCAACCCCGGCCCACTCACACATCCAACCCCGGCCCACTCACACATCCAACCCCGGCCCACTCACACATCCAACCCCGGCCCACTCACACATCCAACCCCGGCCCACTCACACATCCAACCCCGGCCCACTCACACATCCAACCCCGGCCCACTCACACATCCAACCCCGGCCCACTCACACATCCAACCCAGGCCCACTCAACACCCGACAACCGGCAGCCGATTAGATCAAAAATGCACGACTCAAGTTCGATAACTAGTTCCCATTAAGCAAGGCTTTATGTTAAATCTGTTTTATATATTTACAAAAATCAACATTTACTACTATCATCTACAGTGATTAATCTTAACAAACGCTACCCGTTATTGTTATGGCAACTGAGACTTATTGTGGCCCCAATGTTTGATTTATTAAAAAAATTGAAGATTTCAATGTACACTAACAAAAGTAAATAGCATAAAAGACATTTTGACCAAATCATGACATGGAGAATAACTTCTGCTGAGGCAGTGGTTTGACTTTTATAGTGTAACTGTAGAAAAAACTGACAATGATGCGTTGAAACACTTGAAACGTTAAAAAACACTTTTAAACGTAAGAAAATAATTTAGTAAACTTAAGAAAATTATAACTCATCGACTAAGAATTAATTTAACGGGGATGAACAATGTAACAATAAAGCGTTTGAAGGGTTGTAAAAGCGAGAGTGATGGCAGATAAGGATAAAATGAAGCGTAAACCGTCGCCAACAAACGTCAAACAAGCAACAAACACGTCCTTTACACTAGCACGTCTGCGGCTTGTTAAAATGTCAATGACTGAATTACATGTGATTTTTTAACTTCCGTCATTTTAATAATTATCGGATGCAATTAATTTAATAGAAAAATAAGGAAATAAATATTAGTAGAGCAGGCTAACACAAATCTGCATCTAAATAATAGGATAACAGTGTAACAGTGTATCTAATATTCATAATGGTCATAAAAGGTATTCTAATTTTATTAATTAGAAAACTATTGAATAACAAATTATAACTATTTTTGGGTTTTAAAAGCCAACAACTTTAATATTTATAAAAGTACAACCTCGCCTATTAGTTGGTAAGTTTAAATTTGCAATAGCTCCGTTTGTAGCTCAGCAGACGACATATTTGTTATGTATAGTACGATGACACTCCGTTTGTAGCTCAGCAGACGACATATTTGTTATGTATAGTACTATGGCACTCGGTTTGTAGCTCAGCAGACGTCATATTTGTTATGTATAGTACGATGACACTCCGTTTGTAGCTCAGCAGACGACATATTTGTTATGTATAGTACGATGGCACTCGGGTTGTAGCTCAGCAGACGACATATTTGTTATGTATAGTACGATGACACTCGGGTTGTAGCTCAGCAGACGACATATTTGTTATGTATAGTACGATGACACTCCGTCTGTAGCTCAGCAGACGACATATTTGTTATGTATAGTACTATGGCACTCTGTTTGTAGCTCAGCAGACGACATATTTGTTATGTATAGTACGATGACACTCCGTTTGTAGCTCAGCAGACGACATATTTGTTATGTATAGTACTATGGCACTCGGTTTGTAGCTCAGCAGACGACATATTTGTTATGTATAGTACGATGACACTCCGTTTGTAGCTCAGCAGACGACATATTTGTTATGTATAGTACGATGGCACGCGGGTTGTAGCTCAGCAGACGACATATTTGTTATGTATAGTACGATGACACTCGGGTTGTAGCTCAGCAGACGAAATATTTGTTATGTATAGTACGATGACACTCCGTTTGTAGCTCAGCAGACGACATATTTGTTATGTATAGTACGATGGCACTCGGGTTGTAGCTCAGCAGACGACATATTTGTTATGTATAGTACTATGACACTCGGGTTGTAGCTCAGCAGACGACATATTTGTTATGTATAGTACGATGACACTCCGTTTGTAGCTCAGCAGACGACATATTTGTTATGTATAGTACTATGGCACTCGGTTTGTAGCTCAGCAGACGACATATTTGTTATGTATAGTACGATGACACTCCGTTTGTAGCTCAGCAGACGACATATTTGTTATGTATAGTACGATGACACTCCGTTTGTAGCTCAGCAGACGACATATTTGTTATGTATAGTACGATGGCACTCGGGTTGTAGCTCAGCAGACGACATATTTGTTATGTATAGTACTATGGCACTCGGTTTGTAGCTCAGCAGACGACATATTTGTTATGTATAGTACGATGACACTCCGTTTGTAGCTCAGCAGACGACATATTTGTTATGTATAGTACTATGGCACTCGGTTTGTAGCTCAGCAGACGACATATTTGTTATGTATAGTACGATGACACTCCGTTTGTAGCTCAGCAGACGACATATTTGTTATGTATAGTACGATGACACTCCGTTTGTAGCTCAGCAGACGACATATTTGTTATGTATAGTACGATGACACTCCGTTTGTAGCTCAGCAGACGACATATTTGTTATGTATAGTACGATGACACTCCGTTTGTAGCTCAGCAGACGACATATTTGTTATGTATAGTACGATGGCACTCGGGTTGTAGCTCAGCAGACGACATATTTGTTATGTATAGTACTATGGCACTCGGATTGTAGCTCAGCAGACGACATATTTGTTATGTATAGTACGATGACACTCGGGTTGTAGCTCAGCAGACGACATATTTGTTATGTATAGTACGATGGCACTCGGGTTGTAGCTCAGCAGACGACATATTTGTTATGTATAGTACGATGACACTCGGGTTGTAGCTCAGCAGACGACATATTTGTTATGTATAGTACGATGGCACTCGGGTTGTAGCTCAGCAGACGACATATTTGTTATGTATAGTACGATGACACTCGGGTTGTAGCTAAGCAGACGACATATTTGTTATGTATAGTACGATGACACTCGGGTTGTAGCTCAGCAGACGACATATTTGTTATGTATAGTACGATGGCACTCGGGTTGTAGCTCAGCAGACGACATATTTGTTATGTATAGTACGATGACACTCGGGTTGTAGCTAAGCAGACGACATATTTGTTATGTATAGTACGATGACACTCGGGTTGTAGCTCAGCAGACGACATATTTGTTATGTATAGTACGATGGCACTCGGGTTGTAGCTCAGCAGACGACATATTTGTTATGTATAGTACGATGACACTCCGTTTGTAGCTCAGCAGACGACATATATGTTATGTATAGTACGATGGCACTCGGGTTGTAGCTCAGCAGACGACATATTTGTTATGTATAGTACGATGACACTCGGGTTGTAGCTCAGCAGACGACATATTTGTTATGTATAGTACGATGACACTCCGTTTGTAGCTCATCAGACGACATATTTGTTATGTATAGTACGATGGCACTCGGTTTGTAGCTCAGCAGACGACATATTTGTTATGTATAGTACGATGACACTCGGGTTGTAGCTCAGCAGACGACATATTTGTTATGTATAGTACGATGGCACTCGGTTTGTAGCTCAGCAGACGACATATTTGTTATGTATAGTACTATGGCACTCGGTTTGTAGCTCAGCAGACGACATATTTGTTATGTATAGTACGATGACACTCCGTTTGTAGCTCAGCAGACGACATATTTGTTATTTATAGTACTATGGCACTCGGTTTGTAGCTCAGCAGACGACATATTTGTTATGTATAGTACTATGGCACTCGGTTTGTAGCTCAGCAGACGACATATTTGTTATGTATAGTACTATGGCACTCGGTTTGTAGCTCAGCAGACGACATATTTGTTATGTATAGTACTATGGCACTCGGTTTGTAGCTCAGCAGACGACATATTTGTTATGTATAGTACGATGGCACTCGGTTTGTAACTCAGCAGACGACATATTTGTTATGTATAGTACTATGGCACTCCGTTTGTAGCTCAGCAGACGACATATTTGTTGTGTATAGTACGATGGCACTCGGTTTGTAGCTCAGCAGACGACATATTTGTTATGTATAGTACGATGGCACTCGGGTTGTAGCTCAGCAGACGACATATTTGTTATGAATAGTACGATGGCACTCGGTTTGTAGCTCAGCAGACGACATATTTGTTATGTATAGTACGATGGCACTCGGTTTGTAGCTCAGCAGACAACATATTTGTTATGTATAGTACTATGGCACTCGGTTTGTAGCTCAGCAGACGACATATTTGTTAGGTATAGTACTATGGCACTCGGTTTGTAGCTCAGCAGACGACATATTTGTCATGTATAGTACGATGGCACTCGGTTTGTAGCTCAGCAGACGACATATTTGTTATGTATAGTACGATGACACTCCGTTTGTAGCTCAGCAGACGACATTTGTTATGTATAGTACGATGACACTCCGTTTGTAGCTCAGCAGAGGACATATTTGTTATGTATACTACGATGGCACTCGGTTTGTAGCTCAGCAGACGACATATTTGTTATGTATACTACGATGGCACTCGGTTTGTAGCTCAGCAGACGACATATTTGTTATGTATAGTACGATGGCACTCGGTTTGTAGTTCAGCAGACGACAATATTTGTTATGTATAGTACTATGGCACTCGGTTTGTAGCTCAGCAGACGACATATTTGTTATGTATAGTACTATGGCACTCCGTTTGTAGCTCAGCAGACGACATATTTGTTATGTATAGTACGATGGCACTCGGTTTGTAGCTCAGCAGACGACATATTTGTTATGTATAGTACGATGGCACTCGGTTTCATTCAACGGTTGTAAACACGTTTTGCGTGCTGCTTTCTATTGTTAACTTATTTAACCGTTTAAAATAATGAACATCCAACAAATATAATATAATAAATATATAATAGTATATAATAAATAATGAAAATCTCAATCTTAATATCTCTTTAAGACGCTGACACAACTAGGACTATTTTTAGGCGAATATGAATAAATAATGAGTGTACAAAGGGTGAGATGCCAAGGCGCAAGGTGTACGACTGATTCTTTAGCCATTTGTAATTAAATGGAATAAATATCCACAAGAATAACACTGCGAGTGTAAAGACCCGTAGAGAATTGCCCTGAGACAAAATTAGAAACAAAACGCTTTACATTTCCTATTTTTTAAACCTATATAATTTTGTACAAAATTGCACCACTTCAGAATATCAGAAAACAAGCTAGGGTGTTATAAATTATTAATATTTACCTATTTCAAAAAATAAAAAAGTAAAAAAGACAAATACAAATTAATCAGTGTCCGGTATGTTAGAAGTCACTTATTAAAATGGACAAATATCATGTTTAGAAAAACGCCCAATATAATATTTTAATCCTACGTCACCTCGAACTTCAATAAACACTAAAGATTGGGAACCCCAAGAAAATTATTTTTCACTCACAAGACACGTGTTATAAAATTGGTTCCATTAGTTCTCGTAATTCAATATGGATCAATCTCAACCCAATCTTGTTACAGCGTTTCAATATCGGATTGATTCCAGCAAATCTTTTGGGGCTTCAATATTTTGATTGTTAACTTTAAAAGTGTAACCATAAATGTCAAGATATATTACACAAATCATCGGTCTACTGTTTTAGTTTCTGAGACAGTCTTGTTAAAGAAACGGCTATATTTCCTAATAACATTAAAGCGATTATTGAAAGACTATATAAAATAAGTATTGAACATTCGCCACATGATAAAATAAACGCTCGTTGTGACAGAATTGTTTACCCCCATATCGTAAATTCTCATTAATCGACATGCAGTAACAATGGTTTCAATTAGAGATTCCGATGGTTCCGATGGAGATTAGAGATGGTTTGATTAGTAACGTAAAATGTGATGGTTTAATGCCTTAATATCTCCATCGTCTATTGAAACTGGAAAATATTGTTAGGCGAGGTAACTCTTCTACATTTGTGTTTAACCAAACCAAGCTAGGTGAAATAGGGTAATTACACAGTAAACTATGACAATATTGTAGACTGATAACAATCTAAACTACGTGTAGCAATTATGGTTAACCAGAGGACACGGTAATAAATCCGAAGATGTTATACATTTTTCCAAACGGTTTGATAAATTTCCCTGGTAAATTTATAACACAAATGACCCAAGTCTTGCAAACAATTTCATATGTTTTAATTTACGCGTTCTATGAATATCTATACGTAAGTCTATTATTAAAATCAAACATTTGACTAAAAGCTTAGCAAGACATAAAAACCTTATTTTTGAAAACTGAAGATATAAAACGTTGTTAAATATCAACTCGTCTCAAGAAAACTAAAAACATAACCCAAAAGACGAGATAATATAAATATGTTCATGCAAAACAACTTGTAATTTGACATGTAATAATTATATAATGATTAGCATAACAGTGGTAACGTTGTAAGGTTCGCTACAGTGAAACAGGTGTGTAAAAATATTGAATTTCCAGGTTTTTCTTTAATGACATTGTGCAATACATTTTACAAGATCAAAGGGTTTGATTTAGTTATTAATATTTAAGATAATTTTTTACGATATTTTAATTAAGTATACAGTACCTACTTTGTAAAATGAAAACATTTGTGTTTATTTAATTTTTGGAACGTTGTTTGCTAATGGAAAAATCTTTATTAAACAAATATACTATACCCTAAAAACTAAGCGCTTTACAATATCCATAAGCAAAAACATTTTTTTTTAAATCCTTGTTATTATGTTCAGAAGAATGTGTTAAGATTATGAAAAAGAGAAAATATAATGTGAATTCAAATCCATGCAAGATCACAACGTTAATCATAACTTGCACAAATCAGCATCAATAGTAACCAATATAAAAAAACTGCAATACTAACGAAAGCGTAAACATGTTTCAACATAGGGCAACTGAATTAAAACAAAAAAATATTATTCAATGATTTGTTTAAATCACACGTAAGAATATTATGTTCTTATGGAAATTTTTTGTTATTTATCGGGGTCCACGTTTAAAGACAGTGCAGAACCGAACTGCAGCATCTCAGATAGGCCTACTACTAAACGGATTTAGTAGACCTTCAACTAATGACATGTTAAACTGAATATCTAACTTGTTAAAGTTAGTCAGCTATCGAACTCATAGCCCTTTGAAAGCTGCTCACTTTATGGATTACTAACGTGATAAATTAAAATGTCAGCGGCAAAATATCCTTCCCAACTATATCTATATTTATATATATATATATTAATAATAATCAAATGAAACATTTTTTCAACTGAGTACCCTTAAGGATTTTCTTTATTTTTATTTTTAAGACTGCATGTTTCGGGACATAAGCGCATCATCATGGTCAACAAATACCTAACCTCGTTTTACGATAATACAAATATTACAAAAATAGACATATGAGGAAATTACTTAGCAGATGTTTCACTTTGATGAAAAAGTTTTCTACCTATCTATTCTCATTTTCCTTAGCTTTTCAAATATTGTATTAATTTGAGTATTTAGTAATTCCTGAGGCATTTCTTTGTGAGCAACAAAGATATTCAATTCTTCTGCTGAGTTCATTTTCTCACTATATATATATATATATATATATATATATATATATATATATATATATATGTATTACTAGACCAATTTAATGCTATCTTTAGTTTAATATTATTTGTTATATAATGGTAATTTATTCAATTTTTCGTTTGTAAGGGTATATTTCAAGTAATCTTACTAATCACATAGACACATATACTTAAACACACACATATCCTTACACACACACATATTTTTACTTGGTCTGGGCACTTACGTCTGAAAAACCTCATATAGTGAAACTAAAACGAAAGACAAAATCCGCCAAATACGTCTTTACGTGATTTATAAGCAGTAAATTAGTAAACGTTAACAAAATTTTAAAATAAAATTTACGTCAAACTCTTGCAGTTAATCACAGAAAATAGAAGGGAAAGCACGAAACGATCGGTCTTCAACAGCAGCCAGCTGTAACTAATACTACGCTGTAGATTACAGCTATCCCGTGGTGGGGCGAGCTGTAACCGATGGTTAGTGATTGCCGCTATGTCTCAGTGTAGAACACATGCGGCAACCCCTGTGTTTCTTCGCATCTCATTAGTTTACTTATAAACATTTTAAAACGTCAATAAATATTGATTGACGATATTTCGAGAGTCGCAAGGTCAATACAACAAAACAAGGAGGAATCAGAGAGTCTCAGATAAATACAATAACTAATACATTTATGAAAAGTAAAAATATGTGTGTTATATTATTTAATAACAGCTGAAGAAAGTTCGATTTATGTACAAAAAAACAACAGAAAATCGATTTAACAAAATAACACATGTTACTCTTGACATTCAGTTTGTATATAACTATACCAAGAGTTACACTTTTACTAAATCTAGTTTTCTCACAAAATACACAATACAACCTTGTTTATTGATTTACAAAACAACTATGCGTATTGTTTTGGTTTTCCAGGAAGCGTTTATCTGACTCATAATTCGAACATTTAACGAGGAACGGCAAAAAGTCAAAAGACAGGGATAGGTTATAGTAGATATTGCAGCTACTACAAGTTACAAAGATTATGAAATTTCTAGGTGCTATCGGATTGATGAAAATAAGGAAAAACACGTGAGAGTAAAAAACTGTCCTTTACAGGAATGAACGACTTAAAACACTTGTCACGTGGAATCATAAATGTTACATCGCCATAACTAACGCATGTCTATGTTGGATTATTACCTTGATTGAAAATGTTCGTCTACAAAAGAACGTTAGTAGGAAAGAGAAGCAGACTGGTCGATATCATTAGTCAAGATTCACCGGACGCCTTTAATATGTTCCAACTTTATTTTCCACAAACTATTTCTGGATGTTTTCTTCTAAGATTAATCACCTTCATAACTTATTTTATAATACGTTTTACCGAATGAAATATTGAAAAACTGTTAGTAATGAAAATACAATACTTTCTTTAAGTGTTTAACGTATTGATTTATACGTTTTATCTCACTTTACACTCCTCTGAACGCTATGTAGTTAGCATTTTATGATAAATTCGATGACATTTGGTGACATTTTAAACGTCAGTCGCGAGTGTGATATTTCAGTATTGTCAGAGGCGGGACTGGAATGGCGAGGAAGCTTATCTGCGGAGCCGCAGGCTTCCTTGGTAGTAATTGGGTTAAGCTATAGAGGCCGCTCTATCTCTTTGACATTCCCGAACCCGTTAAAAGATACTAAAGTGGCTACAAAATTATGATAAAATATTAAAAAAATTGTTTAAAAAATTTAATATTATGAAAACAAATAGATTTGAAGATTTATTTAATAAACGAAATTGTAAATAACCAAAACTATTCAACAAACCATTTCGTAGGTACCGGTTATTTGATACCTAAATAAATCACAACTAAGACAATAATACCAAAGAAATACACAGGTCCTTTTAATGTAACTAAATTTACCAAGTCATTTACAGGAATAATTATTTACAGATTTCTAAGTAAAGTGTAAACAAATACATGTATTAGTATGAAAATTAATATCTATACACAGGATATGCTACTTATATCAATCCACCAATTAACATTGGGTCTCGTGTTTTGTAAAGTCTGGAAATTATGAGTAAAATTAAATTATAATTTTTGCCCAGAGTGAAATACATTAATACATTCACTTGAGTAATTTGGGAAATAAACCGAACATACTTTGATCTTAGAAATATAATTTATTAATACTGCTGTAATATTATCGAAATTCAATTACAGTTTTAGCAAATTAATTTTACTCAAAAGACCTTTTCAAACGTAAATACAGCGAAGGAAAAAGTATTTTAACCTTACTTGAAAGTCAAAATTTGAATTACTAATCCCCAAAAAAGGAGAATAGAGTTTTCTGACTGTTTTTCCCAATGAACTTGTACAACCGATAATAGAAAGGAATGGCTCTACCAAATTTGAAGTGATTTGAAGTGACGACCCCCCAACACATATTCAGGGGGTCACTTTAGGAACTTCTGGTGGTCTCGGGCATAAGTTTCAGTTTCACCGTGCAGTTCATGCTACTAGTTCACTTTTCCATAGGAAATTCACTAATAAGCCTAGCAGTCATTCCAAAATCTTATTTTGAAGAACAAGACACAAAGTAAAAAAAATACTTTTTCGGATTTAGGTTGTTTTCTATATATATATATATATATATATATATCGTTAGCAACAAGTTTCTAATGGAAATAAAGGAAATACAAATAGTTGAACATCTGAAAATAATTCGTACAAGAGTCATAGAAGTTATGATACAAATTACATCAGCAACATCTTTTACACCTCTCGCGCCGAGTTAGTGGAGTGATCTGTAGAAACGCTAATTTAAAGTTTATCAATCGATGCTGCTGATGTCAAGTTACGATTTGTCCATGATATATTATGTCATTTAAATTAAAGACCGTACCAAATACTTTGGTTTTTATATAATTTTAGAAATTACAAATAATAAATATATGATCAACAATAAATAAATGATCAACACCACATTTTACAAAATTAAACTGATTCCAGAAATAAATAAATACAAATTATTTTCTATTACCAACCAAAACGTCTGCTGAAATCCTAATATCAAAGGATACAACTCTTACCTACGTTTTTGAGCCAAGCACCAAAATCGGGAAATGTGTTTTGTGACTTCACTGCAGGAGTAAATCGCTGTCACACCTTCTACGAGAATGGATTGGGCACGAAATTTACTAACCTCTTTTTGTGCGAACATATTACTACATTATAATAATATTATTACAGTTATAATATATACTATTTATAAAGGTAGTAAAAATTAGGACTTTTAAAGTTCCTATCAACAGATTCATTTTTTTGGTATCCTCACTAAGCTCCTGTAAAAAGGTCTTAATCTACAAGTACTTTAAATAAACTTTGTTCTCAGATTAGTAGTTTAAGTAAAAAAGTCAAAATTTCTTTGGCATTACGTGGAGGGAGATCTCGAAAGACCTAACCTTAACTAACCTTGCCCTAACTGGCAATGATTTTTTAGATTGTTGTATTCAAAAACACGGCGGAATTTCTATATAGCTAATAAAAAGCCATTGGTGACTGGTGGTAGATCTAACATGGAACATGGGACTACAGAGACCACAGTCACGTACTATTACCACTTTACAAGTCCGCTTTAAGACGTAAATGGGGAAAACCATTTTGTTTTTACGTAAACCAAAACTTGCTGATTTCCTCTCCATTTTCTAAATTACTAGGAACTCAAAGCGAACGAATCAACCTCATGTAAAGTAACACTATTTAAACAGCCGAAATTGACTAAATCAGCGATAAAAAGGATTAAAGAAAACTCAAGTATTGGATTGAATTCACTTACGCCATTCAAACGCTGGCAGAGTACCAATAGGAACAGAGAGTTTAAAGGGCTGTAAAAGCGCGAGTAACTGCAGATAAGGATAAACTGCCGCGTAAACCGTCGCGAACAAACGTCGAACGAGCTGCAAACCGGCGCGTCGTTAATAGGTGATTACAATCTCTGCGTTTCATTTCAAATATCGTTTGGACTTCAAAACTGTTATTGGATTATTAACCTGCTGAGACGACCAAAGAATGAAACGTTTCACAGTTTTATACTAATTTATGCATTTTCTTTGAAACAGTCCAGACATCCTACAAATAAGTGATGGAAATATGTAGTTAACGATGTCTATATTCGTGTAGATCGTTTTTGTTTCTGTGATAATAAGTTTGTATCAAATCAATAATTGGAAGTAATATGATATGTTGAGATTTTAAAGTTGAATGGATTACTAAAAAGATATTAAACAATAAAGTCATAAACGCAGAATCTTAAAGTATTTCCACTTTTTATGGATCTTTCGTATTGCTTATTGGCAGTAAACAGATAAACCTTTTTTATATATATCGGCAATACGTTAACTGTGTGCGAGTGGCATGCACAGCTAAATATACAAACATGCCACTATGGCCGTAAGAGATTGGGCATCAAGGGGGGACGACGACACTAATAAATTAAAATTATTAATTTCTTAATCTGGATTAATTAAAGATTGTTCAAAACTAAATACACTTTCACGTTTACGATTTATTTAAATACTTGTAAAGGAAAGTTAGCCTAATTTATGTACAATCTAAAACAAATTTAAATAACACCATAAAATCATGCATCCCTGTAGAGTTTAAGGAACACGTTAAAAATATATATGTTTTATGAATCTATCTAATAGGTCATAGTTTTGCCCGAGTATTAAATGTGTAAATAACCTGTCGCTAAATTTAATCGAGATTATTGGTTAGACTGAGCATACAGAATAATTATATATTTTGGAAATCGAATTATTCTATGCAATTTTGTCTTGTAGTTATCGATATTTGATGGGTGAATTCACTTCAAGGAAGTTACACGGTCGTGTTCACATTTTAATTGAGATAAACAACGATATTTTATTACAATAACCATTTACGTGATTCAAAATGTAAAGTTAAAAATATATTTCCGACGAAAAAGGTTTTTTAATTTTTAGATTTTTCATATTTATATACAAAAGGTCATTGAAGTCATATTGATTAATTAAGAATAACCAGTCCTCTACTGGTCTTAAGAACCATACATACATAATTAACAAGGCAATTTATATGCGACAGGGCTTCGGAAACACACTACACGACAAGCAATAATATGAGGTGAAAACGTGTTATAAAGGTGCTGGCGGCGTTGTAGCGATAAAAGCTTACACGGGTCCTGAATGTGACGCGACCCGTCGATGGATTAATGGCTTTCTTGTAAAAATAACAAAAAGGTATTTTAGGGTAATGCGTAACTCCTTTTAATTCACTTTCGCAACTTTTAACTTATTGTGAGCGTTGCGTTGTTCAGCTTTATAGAATATCACGACTGATTAAATACTGAAAATGTCAAAACCAACACTTTTCAATGAGTATTACTCGAACCCGTTATGGTGACAGCGCACCAGTCAATTGTGATCCGTCTTCGACAAACTAAAGGCTAATCTTAATCCACGAATTCAAAACTCAAGATGAAACTCGAGGGCGCGAGTTATTTCTGGTAAACATTTGGGTACTCCGAACCGAGTGGGCCTGGGCAAGGCGGAAATATTACGATCGGGTAACAGGTGACGTTTATCTTCACGGCGAAGAGACGAAGAGGAGACGAATCACAACAAGCTCCTCCGTACACATTCGTAAACTTCCTGCAAAAATTTGATAAAAACAAAATGTTGATTCTAAAAAACAAAATCTTGACTTTTTCAATTCGTAACCAATCCAGAAAAGAATTAAAATTGTAACTGATCAGGCCGGTAACGTTAGAAACACCCGTTATACTACACCAACGTGAGATTAAAGGTGTTATCACAACATTGGTAAAACATCTGATTTATTTGTAATATATTGGTTGGAATTGATACGTGTCGTACAGTAGAAAAATATATCATATTGTGTAAAATGCGAGGTTCAAAAAGTAAAAATCTTAAAAACAACTCAGCGATTCTTTAACGTGACACTTAAATGAATTAATTTAATATATATTACATTTAACAAAATTGTGTGCTAAATACAAAAGAAAATATATAATTAATGCTAATGCACTGAGCGTTTTGTTAATATTAAAATTTCCGGCCACCAAAAAATAACCAAACGGGAACAATAAATAAGCAATTAACAAAATGACGGAAGGTTACTTAGCGTGGTAACGGAAGCAGTTAATATGTAAATTTGTTACGGGACACAACATACAAACTGTTTAAATGCAGTCTGATGTTGAAAATAAAACAGAATTTACATTTTAATATGAAATACAACTCTTAAGTAAAACCTAGTTACGGTCGTCACGTATTAATGCAATCCAAGATTACATAAATGCTGTGCATAACGTATGACAAACTGTCAAACAGGAAATATTACACACATAAGTTCTCACGCTCAACTTATCATTAATTAACCTTTTTTTGATATGTATTACGTTTGCGTATAAAGTGAAAAGTAAATACCATATTTTTGATCACTGTGAGGTAATTGTAAGGAATATTAAAACATGTTAAATTATTGAAAAGGTAGGTGAACAAACATTTTCCATTATATTATATATATTTATGAACAACATTTTAAAACAACTGCATATAATTTAAAAACACACATTTATTTATATTGTTTAAATATTCACTCAACGCTGCTGTTTAAAGAGCTGCTGTTCCAAAGCATTTTATGAGGTCGAAGCTCGATCAAGCTCCGCGTCCATTAGTCGGCTCGTTTATTTCTCCGCTGGACTTAATACTCTTTCTTTGTCGTTGGCTACAATGAAGACGCATTCTTGTATTTATTACTGTGGCACTCCTTTAATAGCCCAGTCATTTTAAGGGAAAAATTGTATGTTTTCAAAAAAAATTGGCTAACTTGTGGGGAACTTTGCACACAACTTACCAGATACCATCTCTTTAATACCTCAAAATTTCCCAAAAATTAAAGTTATGCTCAAGCCGTCATCTTGGAAAATGGCGGCCAAAGATGGGGTTTTAGGTTGTAACTTCTTCATCGATGGGTTTCTGAAAAAGTGTTGGGAATAAAAGTTGTTTGTTTTGCAATTTTCTACAACTTTTGTATCATTTTTATGTGGGACCATCTTCAGAACCGCCATCTTGGAAAATCGCGGAAATTTTAAGTTTGTAAGCAATAACAACTTTTATGTGGGTTTACAAATATGTGTTATAAGCAAAAGATATTTCTACTAAAGATTATCTAAAAGTTTTAACTTTGGTGTTTATGGGCATTTCTAACAATGGAGGTGCCATCTATGAAAATGGAAGCCAAAAATTAGCTTTTAGGTTGTTAATCGTTGAATTTTCAAAACATGTCAAATATATAAGTTGTTTGTTACAATATTATCTACAACTTTTGTACTTATATTGTTTATGTGAGACCACCTACAGAGCCGCCATCTTGAAATATGGCGGTAATTTTAAGTTTTATCGAATTTCCTTTATAGGGAAGAAGCTATTACCGTAGGTGACATGGTAAGACCTAGGCCCGGGACCTTGATAACTTTTGGTTTTGAGGCCCCCAGATGCCAAAAACTCCATTCGTTTAAATTCCTATATATGTACATATGTGATATATGTGTCCGTAGTCACAATAACTCTCGTAAATATGGTCCGATCTTGATTAAATTTGGAAAAAACCTGTAAAGCAGCATCTATTTACATGAGTTCAAAAACCAGACAGATTGCACCACTAGAAGGGAGGTTTTGGGGGGGTTTGTACCCCAAAAATGGGTTATTTTAACTTTATACATATAATTATTTTTATTTTTAAACTTGAGTTTACACTATTGGATTCAGCTTAAAATAACAAACAATTTGGTATTTTGATCATCGCTCAACGTCAATTTGTTACCGAGATATTGAAAGTGCTAAACACAGTACGTTATCTAATGTTAATCTTATGGCGAATAGGTAAAATTTAATATCTCGCTTATTAATGAACACATATTAATGATTCTTGGGATGTGGCTTCATATAGTTGGGGATTGGAGTTGAGGTTTGTATAAACCCATTTGTTGTGTTCCCCATGGCAGCAAACCTGCGTACTCAGCAGCTATAATGTTATTCTTATGGAGAATAAGAAACATGTCATATCTTGATTGTTTATAATCATAAATTGGTAAAACTTGGTATGTTGCTGCATCTAGAGGTGATCCATTGGTATTTGCATAAAAACCAGATTTGTGTGGTCCTTTATGTTTGACACTGTTTGGTAAATTTAAAAAAAATCAAGCAGTTACAGATTAAAAACTCAAAATTACCGCCATTTTCCAAGATGGCGGCTCTGTAGGTGGTCTCACATAAACAATATAAATACAAAAGTTGTAGATAATATTGTAACAAACAACTTATATATTTGACATGTTTTTGTAAATTCAACGATTAAGCTGAAACAGCCTAAAAACTCATTTTTGGCTTCCATGTTCAAAGATGGCACCTCCATTGTTAGAAATGCCCATAAACACCAAAGGCAAATATTTTAGATAATCTTTATAGATACATCTTTGGCTTATAACACATATTTGTAAACCCAATATAAAAGTTGTTATTGCTTACAAACTCAAAACTTCCGCGATTTTCCAAGATGGCGGCTCTGAAGGTGGTCCCATATAAAAATATTAAATACAAAAGTTGTAGAAAATTGCAAAACAAACAACTTTCATTCCAGCACTTTTTCGATCAAGAAATTACAACCTAAAAACCCATCTTTGGCCGCCATTTTCCAAGATGGCGGCTTGAGAACAACTTTAATTTTTGGGGAATTTTGAGGTATTAAAGAGAAGGTATCAGGTAACATGTGTGCAAAGTTCCCCACCACTTAGCCAATTCTTTTGAAAATGTTTAAAATAGACGAAACTGTTTGAAACAATAATTAAATAAATCAAAACTATACAAACTATTAGATCAACACTTATTTTGCTAAGAATTCGATCAATATCTTAATACAAATCTGAATGTGATTTCAGACTAACATATGATTGATTATTGATTAATTGCCCTTCCCTTGAACGATACAAAGGATCCATCCATCACCACTCGCTGTTTTCTTTTCTGAGTTATTTATTAAAACTCCACGAGAGGTATCGACGCGTGACTAACAAAGAAATGTACTCGATCACAGGTTTACGTACAAAAGAGTACATTTCACGGTCTACAACATTATTACGAAAACTTTACATTTGAAAACACTCAGTGGTTATCTTTAACATTAGTTAGTTTAAGGTAAATGTAATGTGTAAGGGAATAGTGTATAACGGTCGATACAATTCAGGCTAAAACTACGTGAAAGGTTTAGTTGATCGTGGGAGTAATAGATTAATATTCAATAGATATAATCAAAACAGAGATTAAAATATCAGAAACAAAAAGTTAATTCGTCTAAAATGCATGGTCATGTTTATTAATATCAAAACAAGTAAACACTCTTATTTGTTTGTTGTGCGAAAGAAACTACAGTAAACAAATGTGTCAAAATATTTTAAGTGTTGGAAATACGAAGTAAGTACAAGGCCACACCCTCTTAGTCTTTCACGCGACTCATCAAAACCATTCGAAGACATAAACAGTTTTCAGTTTTACCAATATGATCTTAACATAATTCGTCTTATGCTATTCAAACACTGATTGTTATTCAAAAGATGGGAAAGGTTATGCAAGAGAGTAAAATGTGTATCCGTTTAACACGGGCTTGTAAAGGAATGCCCCGAAGCCACTGGCACTACACGAGCCACAGCTGGATCCCATACACCAAGCGGCTGCGTCACATTGCATCTGAAGCACAAACGTGTCTCCGCTGTCGGGGCTGCAATTTGTTATTACCAATAGTAATTAGCAGGACACTTTAAACATCATCTCAAGAGTGACATTCATCAACAATATATCCTTTCAACGAGTAATGGAGAAGGGGCTATACAATTTGTTATAGTTTTCTTATTGTTTTTTCTAGTAGGCCATGTTTAAAATGCTGTGGATTTATTGACTAAAACCATAAATAGGAAATTCGTGGATTTATGTACTTCAACTAGTACAGTACAATGCTGAGTGTATGATTTTAAATTTCTTTGTTGATCTACCACGCACAACTTCTGAACTGCTAGAGGACTGCTTTAAAAGTCCTATAGGGTCATACCCTAAAGCAGGCGTGAACTTTAAGCCTTTCACCCTATAGGCCTTTTAAGGTTCCATAAATCTTTTACGGTACTGTATCACCCTAAGGGGCATTTAAAGTTTCCGTGTTTTATGTTAGGGTACCACTCTATGGGACTTTTAAAGTTTCCATGTTAGCCTTTTAAGGAACCACTCTAAATATTTCGAAAATATATTTGGAAATTAGATTTTTGTATTACATTTGAATAAGTTAATACTATACGAAATGTCGAAAAATTACGGTTACTTTACTGTTAGCAAACTTACTATAAAATTCGCCCGCCCTGAAGTCGAATAAGCGTATCAAACAGGCTCATTCCCTCAAAAAAATGTAATTGAGCACAACCGATTAGCACCAAATAAAATGCATATAGGGAAAAAGCTATTACCATAGTCGGCATGGTTAGACCTAGGGCCGGGACCATGATAACCTTTTGTATTGAGGTCCCCAGATTCCGAAATGATATATATATATGTCCACGGGTACGATAACTCTTGTAAAAATGGTTTAATTTCGATGAAATTTGGGTCAAACATGTAAAGCAACATGTATGACTTTAAGTTCGAAAACCAGCCAGATCGATCTATCCCAAGGGGTATTTTAGGGGGGTTTGTACCTCAAAAATAGGTTTTATGAGTTTTAGCGAATTTCCCCTATAGGGAAGAAGCTATTACCGTAGGTCTCATGGTAAGACTTAAGCCCGAGACCATGATAACTTTTCATTTTGAGGTCCCCAGATGCCAAAAACACCATTCGTTCAAATTTTTATATGTGTTTGTACATATATATATATATATGTCCGTAAGCACGATAACTCTCGTAAAAGTGGTCCGATCCTAATGAAATTTGGTACAAATGTGTAAAGTACCATTTATTTGAACGAGTTCGAAAACCAGATGAATCGCACCATCCGAAGGGGGGTTTTGTACCCCAAAAATGTGTTTTTTGGGGTTTTCACATGTAATTTTAATTTAAATCAAATTTTAATTTATACCATTGAATTCAGCTTAAAAAACAAACAATTTGGAATTTTGATTATTGCTCTCAACAATTGGTTACTGAGATATTGAAAGTGCTAAACACAGTACGTTGTCTAATGTTATTCTTATGGAGAAAAAGAAAAATTGTATATCTCGCTTATTTATGAACATAAACTGGCGAAATTAGGTATATGGCTTGATCTGGTTGTGGTTTATTGTTGTTTGCACAAAAAAATTTTTCGCCTATGGTTCCTGTAGCAGCAAACCTAGGTACTTGGTCCCCATGTTATTCTTATGGAACAACTTAAAGTGTTATATATCGCTTATTTATGAATGTATATGGATGAAACTTGGTATGTGACTTCACTAAGATGAGTTCTATTGATATTTGCATAAAAACCCATTATTTTGTGTGCCTTGTTGCAGCAAACCTGCGTACTCATCCCCAATGTTATTCTTATGGAGAATAATTGATATTTTAAATATCGCTTGTTTGTGAATACATTTCTTATGAATACTGTCAAGTTGTTTAATGTGTTATGTTATATATTCATTGGAAATTCGCTGAGTATGCAGGTTTGCTGCGACGGGGGTATTTTTACATTTAATGTTTTAGTAAATACAATTTTAGTTTTCACCATTACATTCAGCTTGAAAAGATTTGGTGTTTTGATCATTGCTCTACGTCAATTGGTCACGGAGATATTGAAATAGCTGAACACAGTACGCTGTCAAATTTTATCCTTATGGATCTTCCCAAACAAAAATTGTATATCTTGCTTATTTATCAACCTAGCCTGACGAAACTTGGCATATTGCTTCACACCGTTGTTGTCTACTGATATTTGCACGAAAAACTATTTGCGTGGTACAGGAGAGACCATTAGACGTGCTAGTGTACACAATAACCGGCCAGGCTACAGAGGAGGCCAGCAGTAAGTAATGCGCAGCAGCTGCAGCAAGAGGTGACAAATTACCAGTGGTTGGGCGAGCTGGATCCGATGGTTAGTTATAGCCCTTGCGTGGTACAGGAGAGACCATTAGACGTGCTAGTGTACACAATAACCGGCCAGGCTACAGAGGAGGCCCGCAGTAAGTAATGCGCAGCAGCTGCAGCAAGAGGTGACAAATTACCAGTGGTTGGGCGAGCTGGATCCGATGGTTAGTTATAGCCCTTGCGTGGTACAGGAGAGACCATTAGACGTGCTAGTGTGCACAATAACCGGTCAGGCTACAGAGGAGGTCAGCAGTAAGTAATGCCCAGCAGCTGCAGCAAGAGGTGACAAATTACCAGTGGTTGGGCGAGCTGGATCCGATGGTTAGTTATAGCCCTTGCGTGGTACAGGAGAGACCATTAGACGTGCTAGTGTACACAATAACCGGCCAGGCTACAGAGGAGGCCCGCAGTAAGTAATGCGCAGCAGCTGCAGCAAGAGGTGACAAATTACCAGTGGTTGGGCGAGCTGGATCCGATGGTTAGTTATAGCCCTTGCGTGGTACAGGAGAGACCATTAGACGTGCTAGTGTACACAATAACCGGCCAGGCTACAGAGGAGGCCAGCAGTAAGTAATGCGGAGCAGCTGCAGCAAGAGGTGACAAATAACCAGTGGTTGGGCGAGCTGGATCCGATGGTTAGTTATAGCCCTTGCGTGGTACAGGAGAGACCATTAGACGTGCTAGTGTACACAATAACCGGCCAGGCTACAGAGGAGGCCCGCAGTAAGTAATGCGCAGCAGCTGCAGCAAGAGGTGACGAATTACCAGTGGTTGGGCGAGCTGGATCCGATGGTTAGTTATAGCCCTTGCGTGGTACAGGAGAGACCATTAGACGTGCTAGTGTACACAATAACCGGCCAGGCTACAGAGGAGGCCAGCAGTAAGTAATGCGCAGCAGCTGCAGCAAGAGGTGACAAACAACCAGTGGTTGGGCGAGCTGGATCCGATGGTTAGTTATAGCCCTTGCGTGGTACAGGAGAGACCATTAGACGTGCTAGTGTACACAATAACCGGCCAGGCTACAGAGGAGGCCCGCAGTAAGTAATGCGCAGCAGCTGCAGCAAGAGGTGACAAATTACCAGTGGTTGGGCGAGCTGGATCCGATGGTTAGTTATAGCCCTTGCGTGGTACAGGAGAGACCATTAGACGTGCTAGTGTACACAATAACCGGTCAGGCTACAGAAGAGGCCCGCAGTTAGTAGTGCGCGGCAGCTGCAGCAAGAGGTGACAAATTACCAGTGGTTGGGTGAGCTGGATCCGATGGTTAGTTATAGCCCTTGCGTGGTACAGGAGAGACCATTAGACGTGCTAGTGTACACAATAACCGGCCAGGCTACAGAGGATGCCAGCAGTAAGTAATGCGCAGCAGCTGCAGCAAGAGGTGACAAACAACCAGTGGTTGGGCAGCTGGATCCGATGGTTAGTTATAACCCTTGCGTGGTACAGGAGAGACCATTAGACGTGCTAGTGTACACAATAACCGGCAAGGCTACAGAGGATGCCAGCAGTAAGTAATGCGCAGCAGCTGCAGCAAGAGGTGACAAACAACCAGTGGTTGGGCGAGCTGGATCCGATGGTTAGTTATAGCCCTTGCGTGGTACAGGAGAGACCATTAGACGTGCTAGTGTACACAATAACCGGCCAGGCTACAGAGGATGCCAGCAGTAAGTAATGCGCAGCAGCTGCAGCAAGAGGTGACAAATTACCAGTGGTTGAGCGAGCTGGATCCGATGGTTAGTTATAGCCCTTGCGTGGTACAGGAGAGACCATTAGACGTGCTAGTGTACACAATAACCGGCCAGGCTACAGAGGAGGCCCGCAGTAAGTAATGCGCAGCAGCTGCAGCAAGAGGTGACAAATTACCAGTGGTTGGGCGAGCTGGATCCGATGGTTAGTTATAGCCCTTGCGTGGTACAGGAGAGACCATTAGACGTGCTAGTGTACACAATAACCGGCCAGGCTACAGAGGAGGCCAGCAGTAAGTAATGCGGAGCAGCTGCAGCAAGAGGTGACAAATAACCAGTGGTTGGGCGAGCTGGATCCGATGGTTAGTTATAGCCCTTGCGTGGTACAGGAGAGACCATTAGACGTGCTAGTGTACACAATAACCGGCCAGGCTACAGAGGAGGCCCGCAGTAAGTAATGCGCAGCAGCTGCAGCAAGAGGTGACGAATTACCAGTGGTTGGGCGAGCTGGATCCGATGGTTAGTTATAGCCCTTGCGTGGTACAGGAGAGACCATTAGACGTGCTAGTGTACACAATAACCGGCCAGGCTACAGAGGAGGCCCGCAGTAAGTAATGCCCAGCAGCTGCAGCAAGAGGTGACAAATTACCAGTGGTTGGCCGAGCTGGATCCGATGGTTAGTTATAGCCCTTGCGTGGTACAGGAGAGACCATTAGACGTGCTAGTGTACACAATAACCGGCCAGGCTGCAAAGGAGGCTAGCAGTAAGTAATGCGGAGCAGCTGCAGCAAGAGGTGACAAATTACCAGTGTTTGATCGAGCTGGATCCGATGGTTAGTTATAGCCCTTGCGTGGTACAGGAGAGACCATTAGACGTGCTAGTGTACACAATAACCGGCCAGGCTGCAAAGGAGGCTAGCAGTAAGTAATGCGGAGCAGCTGCAGCAAGAGGTGACAAATTACCAGTGTTTGATCGAGCTGGATCCGATGGTTAGTTATAGCCCTTGCGTGGTACAGGAGAGACCATTAGACGTGCTAGTTTCCCTGCAGTTGAATTGGTCTTACTTTGTACCAGCTGATAGTAGACAGTTTCAAAGCGCTGAGCAAAACGTATATTAATAATCCATAGTATAATCTCGTTACCATTTTATAGTACTAATTCTATCGCATTTAGGGAAACATTTAGCTGAAGGGACCTTATATCACGTAGTTTACCTATTTTTAAATAACGAGATTTTAAAAGCCTGTATTTGTACGAACCATTCGAGTTTTTTTTTCTCAACCATTTGTCGATACACAAAGAAATATTGTTTTTACTATCACTTTATCATAAACTATGGCCACTAAGGCAGGTTTTTACTAAGAAAGGAAAACTACATTCACGCACACTGGTACCTGTAGTGCGAGAAGCATATTTAAAAAATAAATTAAGATTATTCACTAAAGTCATACAATACTATTCTTGGCTAGCCTGGCTTTGCATCCGAATGAAAAACCTAAAAACTCCTTCCACTTTCAGGACTTGCAGGTACTGGACAATCACACAGCACCAAGTTCGGCCTCATCTGATTGTTATGCTGAGGATGGCCGGTGCGAAACCAGACACTCGTGTCTCAGTTATCTTCATACTTTATCATTTTTAGACTAATATTTATGTTATTTGGGTTAAAAATGGAATCGCTGACTTCAATCCATATAAGTGGCTTCACTGAGTCATCGCGCATATTGTCCCGTAAGTAAATAAAAGCGGGAATGCTCGATGTTTTTTTTGATTTTAGCGAATTTCCCCTATAGGGAATTAGCGAATTTCCCCTATAGGGAAGAAGCTATTACCGTAGGTCTCATGGTAAGACTTAAGCCCGAGACCATGACAAATTTTTTTTTTAAGGTCCCAAGATGACTAAAACACTATTTGTTCAAATTTATATATATGTATATATATATCTATATATATATATATATATCTATATATATATATATCTATATATGTGTCCGTGAATGCGATAACTTGAGTAAAAAACGTCCGATTTTGATGAAATTTGGCTCAAATGTGTAAAGTGACATTTATGACTTTAAGTTCGAAAACCAGAAAAATCGGACTATGGGAAGGGGGGTTTATGGGGGTTTTAAATTTTCCAAAAATCAGTTTTTTGCTTTTTTCACCCTAAAATTTTTGAAACAGTTAATTTTGGTTTTGACCATGTTATAGAGCTTAAAAAAACAAATAATATGGTATTTTGAATTATTAACCTAGGTTAAGTGGTTGCGGAAAAAATCAAAAAAAACATGCTCATAAAATCTCCCATGTTAATCTTATGGGAAAAAGGTTTTTGGCTTTTCCTCAGTTAGTTTTACTTTAAACTTCACATTTGCTTTTACCAATCACTTCAGCTCCACAAAACAATCATTTTGGTGTTTAAATTGTGATTCTACGTCCAACCGTTGCAGAGATATTCAAAGTACTAAACACAGTACGTTGTCCAATGTTATCCTTATGGAGAATAAATAAAATTTGATATCTCGATTATTTATGAATGTATATTGATGAAACTTGGTATGTGGCTTCATGTTGTACTGGTATATTGATATTTTAACAAAAAACAAATATTTTGTTGGTTGTCCCCGTAGCAGCTAACCTGCATACTCAGCCCTAATGTTATTCTTATGGAGAATAAGTAAAGTTTTATATCTCCCTTAATTATTAACATAAATTAATAAAACTTAGTATGTAGCTTCACCTGGTTGAGTTAAATTGATAATTGCATAAAAACACATATTTTGTGCTCCTTGTTGAAGCAAACCTGCATACTCAGTCCTATGTTATTCTTATGGAGAATAAATAAAATGCTATAGATCATTTAGTTATTAATTTATTTTTATAAAACTTGGTAAGTGCCTTTATGTGGTAGTGAGAAACATATATATTCATTGGAAATTCGCTGAGTACGCAGGTTTGCTGCGACGGGGGTATTTTTCTTTACAGGATGCGTTCCGATGAAAAATAAATGTATTTAAATTAACAATCTAGGCTAAACCAACTACTAAACTCCGAGTTTAACCGCAAGAAAAACTCTAGCACATCATATGAATGTCATGATAAGTTTGGGCACGAAGGTATGAAAATGGATCGCAAACTTAACAATAATATAGTACACAAACAACCCAGTAACCATTCGAAGAGTTTGTTTTGGTATTCCCCGATGTGGTAAAACAATCTTAAATGAACTATGTTGAATGATAAGGCGGTTCCTTAGCCACACGCCGGAAACCATATATTCTACCCCACATGTGTAACCCTTACGATCGGTTAAGGGATGCCACACCCAACATTTTATTTTAAATACAAAATCCGTCTTCCTTTCATAGATCGACTATACAAATTAAACCGACACAATTGAAATTTATTGCCTGTAAAAAACTGTACTTGATCTAAGTATTGAAAGTTAAATCCTGTACTATTGTTAGTGAATATTCAACCACAACTTTCTAGAAGCTCTTACTAGCGCTATCAACTTAATGATCCATTAATTACCAATTACCATCCCTCAATCAAATAATATTTACAAACTTTTAAACAAAATTATTGAAAGAAATGTCTACCACGAAATGATTGATATTGTTGATTGTCTACCAAGAAATGTAACAAGTTTACGAATGTGTATTGGATATATTGTGATAAATATATACTTTTATCTAGACTTACATAAACTTTATAACTAGTTCATACATGTGCCAAACAGGCCACAAACAGACGAAATACGGATCTGTCAATATACGTACACGTAATTTGTCAAAATTAAGTTTTAATCCTTTAAAAATATCAATGTATTGTAGAGTTTTTTAAACTCTGAATTAAAAGGACATAAAAACCTGGCAAAGCTTTGAAAACACAAATACTCGTACATTTTCTAGAAGTGTAATGTAATGAAATCTTTGTTGTTATAAAAGGAAATAATTCGGAAAAAATATTGTATGAAATATATTTTAGTTCTGAAGCGTAGTTATAATTTTTCAATTAGAGTTTTAAATTTATTACCTGGTTTCAAACTAACCGCTTTTATATTCATTGAATTTATACAATGAACTTAATTAATTTACAGAAATACGGGTACTGCACTTTTATTTTTGTACCCGGCAATGCTGGCCCGTGAGAAAATGTAAAACTGGATTATTTATAACGAGAATAAATATAAACGAGTTAATAAATTGAGTGTACACGACAAATAACCGGACAGCGACGTATAGTTGCACTTGGCATCTACTGTTTCAGAAGCATATGGATGGGAAACGACAAACATGTCACAATCATATAAGAGAGACAAACATACATGAATAGTCGTCCGACGTCTATTCCGATCCGACCTTCAAGATGATTAGTAAAATAAAATACCGTCACAAAAAAAAACTAGGCGAAAAATGTCACTACTATTCTAAAGTGATGAGAAATATTTATTTTATTAATAAAATACAATAGTTTTGCTACAGATCAATAGTTGAAAATACATTGTATACATTTTAAAAAAGCTTTTAAGCTACATAAGATTCGCAGAGCACAATCTGTATAGTTCAAAGTTAAAAGTGTAAGGATATCAGCGAATAACACAAAACTACTCCTAACACAACGATTATAGAAAGATTTGTTCAAAGTAAACCGTAGGGAGGAAACCTTACGCAATAAAGCTTCCCATCATCACCAGCAACTGAAACCTCGCGTTCCACGCACAGACCTGTAGCCAATGTGGACGGACAAAACAAGGATACAACAGGTGGTATTGTTTGTGTGCCTGCTTTACAACCTCCATAATAGCGTTACGTGTTTATCAGCCATATTCCGCTACCCCTACATAAAAGTCCAGTAAACATTTGCATAGAAGGTATTCTTAGCTTTGAACTAGCACTAATACTGTAATCCCTATTATAAATCATTACACTACACTTCCCTTACTACCGGCATCCGTTCAAACCCACAAGAAAGGTGTGTCAAGGAGATAAAGAAGGTTGGAGTGTTTATTTTTATAAAAAATGTTTAGGTAGAATCAAAAGCGCTATATTTTTTATTATAATAAAAGTGTGAGTAATTGATTAGGAGTATTGTTATAATCAAGTATCACCGTAATTAATAACTTAATATTTTGCAGATAACTCAAAGCATGTCTTTCACCGTTACAACGTAAGTAAAATTTGCTTCATTATAAACTTACCATAACAAATATAAAACATTTAGGCAATTTTAAGCACAATCTATGCAAAAATAATTAAAATACAGGAATTCAGCTTAGATTAAAGTGTACAAAATTAGATTAACCCCAAGGTTCAAACTGAAAATTGTTTCAAATGTATACACTTAGGACAAAGCTGGTCATAGTTTGATTGTAGGTTTGTTTTAATTTATTGCAAAAATGGATTACATTTTACAGAAGAGTATGTTTTGGATCACAATGGAAATATATTTAAACACATTATTGTTATTTCATGTTGTGGGATTTGTGGTTTGATCTGACGGGCATCCTCATCCATTGCACTGTTATAGAATCCTAGAATGAGTTTGTATTATTAAATGACTTGAACAACACATAATATTGTAACAACAGAACAAAAAGTGTTGCGATTTAAATGTGTTAGATTTTATTAGTTAATTTTAAAATATTAACGTCCAAACCAGTTTCTGCTTTGTATTCTGTAGATGCACGCTTAATATTCATTGTTTTCCTGATTAGTAATTAACACGCTTTCTTCAAATCTTACTGATTACATGTTAAGAATTAAATATTGATACGGCATCCTCCGTGCGGCACACTACATGTTGCCTTTACAGGGTTATTAACTGTTAAATACAATGGTATTAAGCATTTTAAATCCAAGTATGTTTTAATAAGATAAGCCCATAAATTGGTTGAATACATTTAAAGGCCGAGGCCATAACGGAGAATATTACCCGCCTAACCGGAGCAGCGGCGCGGGGTCTGCCAATTGCTTAAGCCCTCAAAATCGTTAAAATATTGCAACTGAAAGAGAAGCGTAGTCGAATATATAAAGTGGCTCTTCTTATAGACTTTTGAATACATTTTAGCTAGTGGTCACTTAAGAACAATAGACTCAATATACTAAATACACTAAATAATATTTTTCGATACGTATATGTCGAACTTGACAATGCTAAAATTAATTACCTCTTCTAATCTTGCTAAAGTTAATTACTAAACGAACTTTAACATTAATTTCGACTGTTTTTTACTTGGGTAAATGGTTCGTTTCAAACAAATATTCAAGTTTGCTTTATTTAAGAAATACATACTAGCAAGGGTGAGTTTCCTTGTTTCATTATATTACAACTTTGAGTTGAAACGTTTGGCCTTATTAACCTTTAAACACAATTACCTTTCATGCCATAAATGTACGTCTGTTTGATTTTTTTCTACAAAAAAAGTACGGAATTATTCAAATACATTTTATCCGCATCTATAACGTTTATAAGGAAATCTTCACAGCGTATTTGTTTATTCCAAGCGGCAATTCGTCCTCAAGGCGCTTACAGCCGAGGATATAAACATTTTGGGCGGTACGTGATTCTGCTACTACCAAATATTTCACACTGGCGCCGCCGTATTTTCATTGAGTTTTTGTAGGATCTGATGAAAAATAGTATTTCAAATATAAAATTCATATAAAGCACAATGTTTTATAGTATAAAATGTGTATTTAACGATTATGAGTGTTCATCAGTGAAGGTTCATTTATGACTACATTTAATCAGTGAAGGTTCATTTATGACTACATTAACTATATATGGGTGGTTGTCAAGTTGAATTTATTGTTTACTTTAGGTACCAATCGAAAGATATCATTGATAAAATCATACATTACAAGAATTTCCTATGCGCAGTTTTGCGCATCCTGTTTTGAGAAGCGAGAATACTAAATAGTTAAATAGTCAACAACTACATTATTTAGCTACACATTATCCTTATAACAGCTGTTTATTTAATTGAATCGAATTGAAAAAAAAACACACGTGACACCAACCAAATAAAACTCTCCTCTACATGAATAACATGGAGGCTTGAAAGTCCCGTGGGGCAGAGCCCTGAGGCCTAAATCGATAACCTAAAGCCAGTTTGCACATCTGCACACCTCACTATACTCCGCGGTCAATATAGAAGTATAGTGCGTCTCGCCTAGACGTGCGTGTTAGTGTATAATATGTGGGGCTAAATGTCAAAACAAAAAAGCCTGATTGTTTACAATGTTTGCATGTAGCGTAATAATAATATAGAATAGATATTGCATGCACCACAACTGAGATGTCTTACGAGAGTATAAATGTAATTGTAAGCCATTTTAACTGGCAATAAAATAAATATTAAATTACACTTAAGATATTTTGGGCAATAGTTAATGTACATGCACTTTTGACTAATTCTTTAACTTTTTAGGAATATAATACACTTTAAAAGGGACAAAAATAATCTATTTGGATGAGGACGGAACTAATTAAAATTCTTTATCCTACCTCGACATGTTCATTGTTTGAGTTGAACAACAGTTTAATAATTTTGAAAATTCCATCTAAACGTTGACTCAGGCGGGTAAAGCCAGAACTGCGTCACACGGATAAGGCGTGATTGAACCGTCCGTTGGAAACCGGCTGAGAGACTGATTGGCACTGGAGAACACAATGACTTCATACTACTCGATAGCCAGAACTGTGTCACACGGATAAGGCGTGATTGAACCGTCCGTTGGAAACCGGCTGAGAGACTGATTGGCACTGGAGAACACAATGACTTCATACTACTCGATAGCCAGAACTGTGTCACACGGATAAGGCGTGATTGAACCGTCCGTTGGAAACCGGCTGAGAGACTGATTGGCACTGGAGAAGACAATGACTTCATACTACTCGATAGCCAGAACTGTGCCACACGAATAAGGCGTGATTGAACCGTCCATTGGAAACCGGCTGAGAGACTGATTGGCACTGGAGAACACAATGACTTTATACTACTCGATAGCCAGAACTGTGTCACACGGATAAGGCGTGATTAAACCGTCCGTTGGAAACCGGCTGAGAGACTGATTGGCACTGGAGAACACAACGACTTCATACTACTCGATAGCCAGAACTGTGTCACACGGATAAGGCGTGATCGAACCGTCCGTTGGAAACCGGCTGAGAGACTGATTGGCACTGGAGAACACAATGACTTCATACTACTCGATAGCCAAAACTGTGTCTCACGGATAAGGCGTGATTGAACCGTCCGTTGGAAACCGGCTGAGAGACTGATTGGCACTGGAGAACACAACGACTTCATACTACTCGATAGCCAGAACTGTGTCACACGGATAAGGCGTGATTGAACCGTCCGTTGGAAACCGGCTGAGAGACTGATTGGCACTGGAGAACACAATGACTTCATACTACTCGATAGCCAGAACTGTGTCACACGGATAAGGCGTGATTGAACCGTCCGTTGGAAACCGGCTGAGAGACTGATTGGCACTGGAGAACACAATGACTTCATACTACTCGATAGCCAGAACTGTGCCACACGGATAAGGCGTGATTGAACCGTCCGTTGGAAACCGGCTGAGAGACTGATTGGCACTGGAGAACACAACGACTTCATACTACTCGATAGCCAGAACTGTGTCACACGGATAAGGCGTGATTGAACCGTCCGTTTGAAACCGGCTGAGAGACTGATTGGCACTGGAGAACACAATGACTTCATACTACTCGATAGCCAGAACTGTGCCACACGGATAAGGCGTGATTGAACCGTCCGTTTGAAACCGGCTGAGAGACTGATTGGCACTGGAGAACACAATGACTTCATACTACTCGATAGCCAGAACTGTGCCACACGGATAAGGCGTGATTGAACCGTCCGTTTGAAACCGGCTGAGAGACTGATTGGCACTGGAGAACACAATGACTTCATACTACTCGATAGCCAGAACTGTGTCACACGGATAAGGCGTGATTGAACCGTCCGTTTGAAACCGGCTGAGAGACTGATTGGCACTGGAGAACACAATGACTTCATACTACTCGATAGCCAGAACTGTGTCACACGGATAAGGCGTGATTGAACCGTCCGTTGGAAACCGGCTGAGAGACTGATTGGCACTGGAGAACACAACGACTTCATACTACTCGATAGCCAGAACTGTGTCACACGGATAAGGCGTGATTGAACCGTCCGTTTGAAACCGGCTGAGAGACTGATTGGCACTGGAGAACACAATGACTTCATACTACTCGATAGCCAGAACTGTGCCACACGGATAAGGCGTGATTGAACCGTCCGTTGGAAACCGGCTGAGAGACTGATTGGCACTGGAGAACACAATGACTTCATACTACTCGATATCCAGAACTGTGTCACACGGATAAGGCGTGATTGAACCGTCCGTTGGAAACCGGCTGAGAGACTGATTGGCACTGGAGAACACAACGACTTCATACTACTCGATAGCCAGAACTGTGTCACACGGATAAGGCGTGATTGAACCGTCCGTTTGAAACCGGCTGAGAGACTGATTGGCACTGGAGAACACAATGACTTCATACTACTCGATAGCCAGAACTGTGCCACACGGATAAAGCGTGATTGAACCGTCCGTTGGAAACCGGCTGAGAGACTGATTGGCACTGGAGAACACAATGACTTCATACTACTCGATAGCCAGAACTGTGTCACACGGATAAGGCGTGATTGAACCGTCCGTTGGAAACCGGCTGAGAGACTGATTGGCACTGGAGAACACAATGACTTCATACTACTCGATAGCCAGAACTGTGTCACACGGATAAGGCGTGATTGAACCGTCCGTTGGAAACCGGCTGAGAGACTGATTGGCACTGGAGAACACAATGACTTCATACTACTCGATAGCCAGAACTGTGCCACACGGATAAGGCGTGATTGAACCGTCCGTTGGAAACCGGCTGAGAGACTGATTTGCACTGGAGAACACAATGACTTCATACTACTCGATAGCCAGAACTGTGTCACACGGATAAGGCGTGATTGAACCGTCCGTTGGAAACCGGCTGAGAGACTGATTGGCACTGGAGAACACAACGACTTCATACTACTCGATAGCCAGAACTGTGTCACACGGATAAGGCGTGATTGAACCGTCCGTTTGAAACCGGCTGAGAGACTGATTGGCACTGGAGAACACAATGACTTCATACTACTCGATAGCCAGAACTGTGCCACACGGATAAGGCGTGATTGAACCGTCCGTTGGAAACCGGCTGAGAGACTGATTGGCACTGGAGAACACAATGACTTCATACTACTCGATAGCCAGAACTGTGCCACACAGATAAGGCGTGATTGAACCGTCCGTTGGAAACCGGCTGAGAGACTGATTGGCACTGGAGAACACAATGACTTCATACTACTCGATAGCCAGAACTGTGCCACACGGATAAGGCGTGATTGAACCGTCCGTTTGAAACCGGCTGAGAGACTGATTGGCACTGGAGAACACAATGACTTTATACTACTCGATAGCCAGAACTGTGTCACACGGATAAGGCGTGATTGAACCGTCCGTTGGAAACCGGCTGAGAGACTGATTGGCACTGGAGAACACAATGACTTCATACTACTCGATAGCCAGAACTGTGTCACACGGATAAGGCGTGATTGAACCGACCGTTGGAAACCGGCTGAGAGACTGATTGGCACTGGAGAACACAATGACTTCATACTACTCGATAGCCAGAACTGTGGCACACGGATAAGGCGTGATTGAACCGTCCGTTTGAAACCGGCTGATAGACTGATTGGCACTGGAGAACACAATGACTTCATACTACTCGATAGCCAGAACTGTGTCACACGGATAAGGCGTGATTGAACCGTCCGTTGGAAACCGGCTGAGAGACTGATTGGCACTGGAGAACACAATGACTTCATACTACTCGATAGCCAGAACTGTGCCACACGGATAAGGCGTGATTGAACCGTCCGTTGGAAACCGGCTGAGAGACTGATTGGCACTGGAGAACACAATGACTTCATACTACTCGATAGCCAGAACTGTGTCACACGGATAAGGCGTGATTGAACCGTCCGTTGGAAACCGGCTGAGAGACTGATTGGCACTGGAGAACACAATGACTTCATACTACTCGATAGCCAGAACTGTGCCACACGGATAAGGCGTGATTGAACCGTCCGTTGGAAACCGGCTGAGAGACTGATTTGCACTGGAGAACACAATGACTTCATACTACTCGATAGCCAGAACTGTGTCACACGGATAAGGCGTGATTGAACCGTCCGTTGGAAACCGGCTGAGAGACTGATTGGCACTGGAGAACACAACGACTTCATACTACTCGATAGCCAGAACTGTGTCACACGGATAAGGCGTGATTGAACCGTCCGTTTGAAACCGGCTGAGAGACTGATTGGCACTGGAGAACACAATGACTTCATACTACTCGATAGCCAGAACTGTGCCACACGGATAAGGCGTGATTGAACCGTCCGTTGGAAACCGGCTGAGAGACTGATTGGCACTGGAGAACACAATGACTTCATACTACTCGATAGCCAGAACTGTGCCACACAGATAAGGCGTGATTGAACCGTCCGTTGGAAACCGGCTGAGAGACTGATTGGCACTGGAGAACACAATGACTTCATACTACTCGATAGCCAGAACTGTGCCACACGGATAAGGCGTGATTGAACCGTCCGTTTGAAACCGGCTGAGAGACTGATTGGCACTGGAGAACACAATGACTTTATACTACTCGATAGCCAGAACTGTGTCACACGGATAAGGCGTGATTGAACCGTCCGTTGGAAACCGGCTGAGAGACTGATTGGCACTGGAGAACACAATGACTTCATACTACTCGATAGCCAGAACTGTGTCACACGGATAAGGCGTGATTGAACCGACCGTTGGAAACCGGCTGAGAGACTGATTGGCACTGGAGAACACAATGACTTCATACTACTCGATAGCCAGAACTGTGGCACACGGATAAGGCGTGATTGAACCGTCCGTTTGAAACCGGCTGATAGACTGATTGGCACTGGAGAACACAATGACTTCATACTACTCGATAGCCAGAACTGTGTCACACGGATAAGGCGTGATTGAACCGTCCGTTGGAAACCGGCTGAGAGACTGATTGGCACTGGAGAACACAATGACTTCATACTACTCGATAGCCAGAACTGTGCCACACGGATAAGGCGTGATTGAACCGTCCGTTGGAAACCGGCTGAGAGACTGATTGGCACTGGAGAACACAATGACTTCATACTACTCGATAGCCAGAACTGTGCCACACGGATAAGGCGTGATTGAACCGTCCGTTTGAAACCGGCTGAGAGACTGATTGGCACTGGAGAACACAATGACTTCATACTACTCGATAGCCAGAACTGTGCCTCACGGATAAGGCGTGATTGAACCGTCCGTTGGAAACCGGCTGAGAGACTGATTGGCACTGGAGAACACAATGACTTCATACTACTCGATAGCCAGAACTGTGTCACACGGATAAGGCGTGATTGAACCGTCCGTTGGAAACCGGCTGAGAGACTGATTGGCACTGGAGAACACAATGACTTCATACTACTCGATAGCCAGAACTGTGGCACACGGATAAGGCGTGATTGAACCGTCCGTTTGAAACCGGCTGATAGACTGATTGGCACTGGAGAACACAATGACTTCATACTACTCGATAGCCAGAACTGTGTCACACGGATAAGGCGTGATTGAACCGTCCGTTGGAAACCGGCTGAGAGACTGATTGGCACTGGAGAACACAATGACTTCATACTACTCGATAGCCAGAACTGTGCCACACGGATAAGGCGTGATTGAACCGTCCGTTGGAAACCGGCTGAGAGACTGATTGGCACTGGAGAACACAATGACTTCATACTACTCGATAGCCAGAACTGTGCCACACGGATAAGGCGTGATTGAACCGTCCGTTGGAAACCGGCTGAGAGACTGATTGGCACTGGAGAACACAATGACTTCATACTACTCGATAGCCAGAACTGTGCCACACGGATAAGGCGTGATTGAACCGTCCGTTGGAAACCGGCTGAGAGACTGATTGGCACTGGAGAACACAATGACTTCATACTACTCGATAGCCAGAACTGTGCCACACGGATAAGGCGTGATTGAACCGTCCGTTGGAAACCGGCTGAGAGACGGATTGGCACTGGAGAACACAATGACTTCATACTACTCGATAGCCAGAACTGTGCCACACGGATAAGGCGTGATTGAACCGTCCGTTGGAAACCGGCTGAGAGACTGATTGGCACTGGAGAACACAATGACTTCATACTACTCGATAGCCAGAACTGTGTCACACGGATAAGGCGTGATTGAACCGTCCGTTGGAAACTTGCTGAGAGACTGATTGGCACTGGAGAACACAACGACTTCATACTACTCGATAAATTCTTATCTGTCTGGTCTACAGCGTCAGTCAAATGGATACATTAATTAAACTTACCTAATAAACATATTACATTTTTTCAACAAATAAACTTTGCACAATCATCGACATCTATACTTATTTAATAGGCGAGCAGTTTTTTTGTGACAATCACTCCTCCTAAACTACTGAACCGATTTTTATATTTTTGGTGTAATTGGAAAGAGCCTAACGTGAAATTGTGCAGGAAACCTTTTTTTATAGGGAAATAATTTGTGAGTGAGGCTCTGGGGCCCCTTAAAGTTGATTTTTCCCCATAAGCTTAACGTTGGGAAATAACTATAAGTTTTAAGCAATCAGCTGGATAGAGTAAACACAGTTAATCAGCAGGCCATGTTGGCTTTGGAATGGTAACACAATATTTATACGGGAATGTCAGTATAATATTACGTTGTGATCGCGAGCGAAGCCGCGAAAGGCTACTGGTTATTACAGTATAAGTCTAAGACTGCTTAAGAAATATGTTTGCACTCATCTTAACAATTATAACAGTGACAAAAAACTAAATAGTTTTAACCACGCATTAAATACATATAACATGAAAAATCATAGTTAAGAAACAATATACTTTTAAAACACTTTCTGTTCCACTATGAAAGGCATGGAAGTTTTTAAAATTAACTTGAAACATAATTTATAAAGATATACTCCTCCATTTATTGTCAAAAATATAATCAGTAAAAAAATAAATTCCAAAGACAACATTTCTAAAATGGTTCTAAAAGCCACAAAGGAGATGATAAAAACCTCGAAAGAATTGTAAATATAAAGTAATTTAAGAAAATACAGAAAACATAATTATTTTGATATAACATTCACTTTTAAAGAGAAACGTAAAGTTTTCCTTTACTGTCAAGAACCAGAGTTGGTAATGTTCTCACCCAAGATCTGGCTGTCCAAGGATTGAATTAGAAGTTTCAAAATAGTGAACGAAGTTTGAAGTAATTCCATTCTGCCAACGGGTAGACATTTCCGTTGTTGCTGGATCTATGACTTTTAACTCAAATGATATTTTCGAAAACACCCTCTTTTTACACCTTTTCAGTATTAGGTAATTTTTACAATACAACTATAAATGTACCAACTATCTGAGAGTAAAAAATATTGTATTTTTAGCCACCATATTAACTACTATTTCCCCCCTGTTATTTCATTTATGTAGGCCTGACATGTATTTAACAAACGTTTATTTTTTCATATTTTTCATACTCACACACATAATAATATTTAGGAATGCAATAAATTGTCACTAAACAGTTCAATGTGGAGGGGTTTTTTATGATCAGGAATACCAATTTCGGACTAAACAAAGGCAAATGGCAGCCGAAACTGAAATATCCTTTTTAATATATGTACAGGGTGTATCATAACTCTGTCTGGAAACCTCGGTAATTGGTACACAATACATAAAAGTTGGTTTATTCGTTATCTTATCGTGACTACTCGTAGGTCATCGCGATATGTTTCCTGACTGTGTACGCATAATTTTAATCAATAAGTTATATTTTACGAACTACTTGAGACTTCTTCCTTGAAACTTGGCACGTGTATAGTACTTTTATAGGAATAATTTAGTAGCCTACTCAGTTTCACCTTTCCAGTATTTACCGTTAAAAAGGCCGTTATTAACATATTTTTTAACTTTATTCCGTTAAAATGTAAAATGTCCAAAATATTAATTAAAAGGTCAAATAATTTAAATTGGAAATAACAAATATACAGTATAAAATATTAAATATCATATAATATGTTACTTATCAGCTGAGAAATTTGTGTTTTTCGAAATAACGTCATGGTAACTTCTGGTAATTTACATACAATTTGCACAATTTTATTCATGCACAATTGTAATTGATCATCTACGTGCTGAATGGCTTAAAATCGTTATGCAGTACCATCTTTTCAGGATTAACATTCTTAATTTGTTTGTACATACATGATATTTTTGCTAAATAACTTACCGCTTTCAATATACAGTATTAAACTTTGAAAAACTGAAATGACAGCAATTTTGAACAGTAAGAGCTGTAAACGTATTTGAACCGATAACAAATTATTCAGAAACAAGTATAATCCATAGGCTAGTTTTATTTTAAGTCAGTATGACCTCGTTTCCTGAGATGTGATGTACTGTTTACAAAATACTTACAGACACAGACAGGAGCGAGATGGGCCATATGTTTACATAACTTGAATTGTTTATTTTTACCGCAGGAACAACATACTCTCCGTAGAGAGTTGAGAAACATGCACCCTGCATACAATACAATCACACCACTGGCTTTTAACTATAATCAGGTTTAGTGTTTATTTATAACACTCGGAACTCAAATTACTAGTTGTAATTGAAGTCATTATTAAAACACAATAAAACAATGCCAACGAACAAGATCTCATTATACTTTCAGTAACTGCATTGCTTATATAACACGGTACTTAACATTAATTGTAATAGCTGCCATTGTGTTGATCTAATGATTGCAGTGGTCTTTATAATAGACCCGCTGAGATGATAATGATGATGAGAGGAATAGTAAATCCGTGAGTTATAATAATTATGAAGTAATGACGTAAATAACGTCAATGGTGAAATGAATTCTACAATAGCTTTCTACAGCGCGTGGCAGAGCACGGCAATTTTCCTAAAGCTACAAAGATACTTTACACGCAAATTAAATACTGTAGACGATTCATCCTACAAATCCAATTTTGGATACCATAGACATTAAAAAACTCACTTTCATCCATATTGGCTGAATCCACGAAATTAAGGCCACAAACACCAAGTCAGTAAGTTTGGTTCAAAGCAACAATCAATCAGGTGTTAGTAGCTTTCAGCGGGCGAAAAAGTAAAGCGCAACGAACGAAAAAGACTTTTTCGCTTGCTAAACAGGAAATCACTGCTTTACGATGTGTTTTAGATAGTAAATAAGCATTTTAGGCACGGTTATAGGAATAAGTATATTTTTTCGTACACTTCTTCGTTTAGAAACTGTGTAGTCTGATTATGCCTTATACCACTCACTATCTCAAAAGTATCCGGTAAAAAAACTGTGGCCCAAATTTACGAGCGCCGCCCATAAGTCACAGCCAGGACAAGGGTCCGCACGATGATTTATCATCCGAGATACATAACTAGTTATTCCTTGAATTTCCTAATGTTACCTCGTAAAATCTTTAAATGCGGAGGAGTTCCATAACAGTGAATCGTTTGTTTGCCCAGTATTAATTAATTTCCTCACATACATTACTATTATATACATTACTATTATTATAACATTACTATTTATTTAATTTACGTCAATAATACTCAATAATACGTCCTCTTTGTCTTCAATAATACGTAGATGTTTCTGCAAGTAGAATTAAACATACAATAAAAATAAACTTCGGCTTTACATGATCTAAAAGAAATCATAAATTTATAAGAAATTAGTAGGGAAAAGTAATTAGAATAACACTTGTTCAACAACTAAACGAGTCTATTTATTTAGCAGATTCTACTATATGATAATATGTCTGGCAAATACTCAGAGATAACGGTTGTTACAGGTCGTTAGGCCTTTTTATTCGACTATTCCACACAATTTACCTCTCAAAGCATGATTATCATCTTAAAGGCGGGTTTTGTCTTACTAACTAAAATGAATATTAACTACACGGTTGTAATATCTCATCGAATATTGATAACCTATAGTACATGTTCTTGATCAATAAAAACACGTACTACTGATAAAAGAGAAATATTTCATGAATAAGGACAACAAATAAATTGTACATATTAACTTTTTACACATAGATTAGAATTAATATTAAACCAACACAGGTGGTCGTGTTTTAAAATAAACCCATTTATGTCTTTAAAAAATATCTGGTCATTAATAAGCAAAGTAACGTGTGATTACGAAATAAATTGCAATAGTTTAAATAACCGTTCCGAGTTACCGAAATACCAAATTTAGCGTAGCGATTTCAAAAGAGACGAACAATTGTAAGTTGATAGTTAGGTTGGCTCTATATGATATAGACCTATAAGAAGAGCAAACTCACTTTAAAAACTCTGTTGTCACCAAAATGTTTGACAACGCATAAAAAATAGTAAACTAAGTAAAAATGTAAACACTCATGTCGAGTTAAGTTCATCGGGTTTAAAAAAGGGACGTGTAAATTAGACAATTTATCTTCATGTACATAACTTCAATGAACATCAAATTTATCTGCATTATTTTCACAGCTTGTAATTTACTAAGCTATTTAAAGACAACATCCATCCATCCATAAATCCATTCAATCTCCTTTTTCAGATTCCGCTTAAGTTACAAATTGGTAGACGGATCCTGCATTAGGACGATTACTCAAAGCTCTACCGAGGTAGCGTTACGTATCGATCACTCGTAGAAACACAACAATCTCGTAGAAACAGATCACCGACCTCTACTACTATTTATATTTCAATTTTGAAATATGAATCACTTTTTGTAATAAACATTGCGTTTTGAATAAACCGCATAAAAACCAAGATATGTTAGCCTCAAGTTTTCAGGTTCTACTGGTTTGATTCTTCACATGGTGTTCTGTCTATCCGCCGTATACTGAGAGTCTAAGCTGCACTGAATTCAAGATAAAACCGACTGTTTTGAAATCAAGCCAACAATATTTATAACGCAAGAAACACATATGAAGATTAACACGAAACGACGGGACTTGACAGATTCAGAGGCGGCTTGCTGAAATTATAAAGTAATTATAAAGTGCACTATCTGCGAGAAATCCAAAACACTTTGCAGCACTTTACGCTGGTATAAATTAACACAGTGGCTACGTACACGGCAGCCGGCCCCCCATTGGGTACACGGCAGAAATCGATGACGTCACCTTCTGGAAATAATCATACCTGGGCTGAAAGCTCTACGAACCTTCATGGCTGACAAACCTCGGTGGCCCAGTGGATATGGTGATAGATTCACGATCGGGCGGTCCCGTATTCAAATTTCACTTTTGATATATACTTTTTAAAATCTGAAATTTTCTTTTAAATTTTACTTTAATTTGTTTGGTGTTAAATCTTACTTTTGCTGTTTACTTTTTCAGGTCTGAAATTCCTGTTTACTTTTACTTTTATTTATTTATTTGTAATTATGATGCACAACAAACAGCCACAATACAGCGCTCTACGGAGTTAGGTAAGGTTAGGTTACTATATTTTGTCGTGAACTGTAACCTAGCTGTTTGTTATTTTGTTCACGCAAATCCATTTAGTAAATAGGTTTTAACATAACGCAGACGACTTGAGCGCATACAAAACAATCAGTGACGTCATCGGCTTATGCCGTGTACCCAATGGGGAGCCGGCTGCCGTGTTCGTAGCCACAGCCATAATTTAAACCGAAAATATATTTATTACGACATTTTCTGATGTGTTCAATTATAAATAGTAGAATTTAAAATTTAATAAGGGTAACAAATAGAAATCGATCTTTTAGCTTGACATTTAGTCCCTAATTGAGACAATCCTTTGACCTAAAACGAGTAAAGTTTTGAACTATAAAATCAAAGTTATCAAAGTTTTTAAATAGGAAACAAAAGAAAGCACTATAAGTTTCTTGTAGTATTTTCTTGGTGGACGTATTTGACATTTTACCGTAAATAAGAAAATGTGATGCACGATAAATAGGATGACAAATTTACGATAGATAAATAGTACGATAGAATTCGATAAATAGGATGTGATGTATCCTATTATAAAATGAGGACTCTACTCCGTATACTGTTAGAGCGCATAGCCGGCGATCTGTTTAATATGCATAGAAAGTGAACAGCAAGTGTACCGTAGTGAGGCTGGTGACTTGGTCGGGATTAGTTTGGGCCTAAGATTAATTCAAAGTTACGAGAAGCTCAGAGATTTGTGTAGCAATTCTTCTTGTCCTGCAGCAAGTTTACTTCAAGTTAAACCATAAAGTGTTCGGTAAGCAACGATTTTTCAGTACCTAAAGCCTAGTAAATGTTTTGATTCCCCTTGGGACTAACAAGATCATGTTTTAGTTTCAGATATAATAACCATGATGTCAGAGTTTACTTAATACCTACTACTAGGTTACGCAATAGACTTCGACGATGGCTTTAGTGCCGAAACACGTTAGTCTTACTCATTAAACTTATTTTAACCCTTAAACACTCAGTAGGCCTAAACCGTCATCACACTGCATTATCAAATTATCACGTGGGAAAGTTACTATTATAAACTTAATTGATCAGTAAAGTATAAGAAAGCAGAAAAAAACATTAGAACAGTTTAATTGTCGCCACTATTTAAATTAAACTCAACCAACAAAACAAAATACAAACTTTTATAGGTATAATATTTTACTACTGTCAAGCATAATAAAAACAAAAGTTTCAAAGTAAGCCAAAATAAACATAATTGATATATTATACTATTTTATATAATGAAGACTGTTACAGAACGAAGAATATCGTAAAAAACTGTAAACATTCCTAGCCTGGACGGCGCCACCACGCGCCTCTGTAATTGAGATTCATTTGGTAGAAATCCTCTTTGTATATTTTAACTCATTGTCCAAGCGTTTACATTTGTTGTTGACATACGTAAAAAACGCCATCGCATGTTTTGTACGAAATAACGGAGAAGTAGTAATTAACTCTTTCATCACATTGCTATCATGCTTTCACACTACTGAAGCAAAGACGAGCACAGCAAAACAAACATATAAACGAGAAAAACGAACAGTGAAGGTTCCTTTGCCAGATGACCCTCGAGATAAAAGCGAAGTGGAAACAAACGGCGCATTCCGAAATAAAAACCAGGGGTTAACGGCGACGTGCCTAATGTAGAACAAATGTAGAAAAAGTGGGTTAGTGGAAAATAATGGGACTGCAAGAGGCGAGAATGTTGAAGGGAATATCGCGGGAGAGGTTTACTGGGGCCGTTCTTGTGGCGAACGGACAAGCCAACGGGCGTGATGAATGAGCCGGTGAAATACAGCCTTGGTTAAGTTGAAACCTTCATTTGGTTAAAGTTATGCCTTCATTTGTAACTGCCTAGTCGGAAGATGTCTCGGTCAAAGAGTTCTAAAGGGTGGTACCCGATAGAAATCATTGGCTGAATCAAAACTTAAATTTATTTTTCTCCAGATACACAAAATCATAAAAGAACTATATCGATTTTAAATAAACCCTAATTATCAGTCTACATAAGAAAATTCTTTTGAATGCCTATGTTTGGCTTACGTAGCGTTAAACAAATAGAGTTCTGATAAGGTTTTTACTGTGGTTTGAAAATGTATCAAACATTATTTAACATTATTTATAAAACAACTTATTATTGACTTAATATCGATTTCAACTGTCTTTAAAACTAAGGCAATTTGTCGGCCTGGAACCTTTGGCATTTTATACTATTCATTTGAAGTTAAAAGTAGGTCAAAGAGTAACGTAACATAAATTAATACACCCGTCGCAGCAAACCTGCGTACTCAGCGAATTTCCAATGCATGCATATGTTTCTTAATACCACATAAAGCCACTTACCAAGTTTAATAAAAATACAAACATAAATAAATGATATATAGCATTATTTATTCTCCTTAAGAATAACATTAGGGCTAAGTGCGCAGGTTTGCTGCAACGAGAAAGTTAAGAAATGTATTTTTAAGCAATTATCAATAAAACTCAACCAGGTGAAACTACATACCAAGTTTTAATAGTTAATGTTCATAATTAAGGGAGATATAAAAATTTACTCATTCTCCATAAAAATAACATTATGGCTGAGTATGCAGGTTTGCTGCTACGGGGATAATCAACAAAAAATCAATTTTTTGTAAAAAATATTAATATACCAGTACTAGGGGAAGCCACATACCAAGTTTCATCAATATACGTTCATAAATAATCGAGATATAAAATTTTAAATATTCTCCATAAGGATAACATGGGACAACCTACTGTGTTTAGCACTTTCAATATCTCGGCAACGGTTGGATGTAGAATCACAATTTAAAAACCAAAATGATTGTTTTGTAGAGCTAAACTGATTGGTAAAAGCAAATGTGAATTTTGCAGTAAAATTAATTGAGGAAAAGCTAAAAACCATTATCCCATAAGATTAACGTGGGAGATTTTATGAGTTTTTTTCTCCGCAACCACTTAACCTAGGTTAATGATTCAAAATACTATATTGTTTGTTTTTTTAGCTCTATAAAATGGTCAAAACAAAAATTGTTTGTTTTAATAAATTCAGGGTGAAAAGTGCAAAAAACTGATTTTTGAAAAATTTTGAAACCCCATAAACCCTTCTTCCCATGGTCCGATTTTTCTGGTTTTCGAACAAAGTTATAAATGTCACTTTACACATTTGAGCTCGATTTCATCGAAATCGGTCGATTTTTACTCAATTTATAGCATTCACGGACAAACACATATATATATATATATATACATATATATACATATACATATATATATATACATATATATGTATATACATATACATATATATATATACATATATATAAATTTGAACGAATAGTGTTTTTGGCATCTGGGGACATCAAAACAAAAAGTTATCATGGTCTCGGGCTTAAGTCTTACCATGAGACCTACGGTAATAGCTTCTTCCCTATAGGGGAAATTCGCTAAATATAAACAAACTGTATGTAAAATTAATTATAAATTCAAAACATTTTGAAGAGTATGAACTGATAGTAAATTAACAACCTAAAATATCAGAGTAAAAATATAGTTGATATTGAGTTTGTTAAAGTCATTCTGGTTTGATTTATTATATCAAAGAAATAACACGTTTTAAATGTCACTTATTAGCTTACACGTACATAAAATTTACCTAAAATTAGTCCCTAAAAGGGCAAATGAATCTAAGTATTATTATAACAAATTAAACTGCGCATAACTATTTGTACTAAGTACAGTTTCAAAACTTTTACAAAGTGTAAACACAGCATAAAGTTATCCCCACTAAACCGATAACATCAAAAAGTAAATTCATAACACAATCAAAAAGTACAAACAGTAGACAGGCAGCAGGTCATCGTATGAATGGAATGATAACAATTCTGTGGACTAATTTATATGTATAGTTGTTTCCATTGTGCTATTTTTATAATTCAGGGAGTAACCCTTCGGATTAAAAATTATAACCTGTATGTTATGATTATTAAGGCTCAGACTGTGCTAAGACAAACTGATTATTACCTATATCCATGTTTGACGGGTTCCTGATGTTAGACATGGTTGCTATATCATCGTTCCAAAAGAATGTTAGGTAAAAAAAGAAAAGAGTGTGTAATATAATAGATTTTCTGACTTTATATTAGGCGCCTATACAGATTTACCGACATTGACAAGACAAATTAATGGGGTCTTTCCATCCCAGGACAACCTTAAAATACTGGTCTATCCCAGTTTTGAGGCTGACATTGGGTACAGCAAATGCAGTTGTCATTACATATGGTAAGTCTTTTGGCTGTCCATTATGACAAACTCTTTCACCTTTGGTCCCTCCATTTGCAGCGGCTAGGGACAGAATCTCCGGGTTTGGTCTCCAACCTGCCAACCTGAGAATGGATGGTCCCTGGCTGTTGTACACGGATGGATGCCCTGTCAGTTGAGTTGACCAGTTGGAGGGCAGGGTGCGGGTCCCCTGTTTGAGAGCCTCATCCCAGCTGTCACAGTGGCACGGGAGTTGGCCCTCTGAAGGGTCGATTTGGCTGCCGTCCCATCCCACCCTTTCCTTTCCTACTATATCCTATCCTTCCGGTAACCTGCGCAATATACCTGCTTGTGGAAGATGAGCCTAGCAGTTTTGCTGGGGTTTCCTAACCCGCAACAATGAAGATGATGGGGTCTTTCCAATTACGTTGTGTTATTGAAGGATTAATTAAACGGATCGATAACTAAGATATAATCGTAAACAACACCATACTTGAGCCTAAAGATCGAGTCTTCAGTTATATGACTAATAAATCTTTATAATAAAAATTAAATGAAATATATTATATTAACATGCTACAATCAGCTGAAACAGAAATTGTACATTAATTAACCATATAAATTATTTGATATAACAATTTTATTCGTTGGATTTAAGCTATGAATGCCCTTTTTGACTGGCAATTAAATATAACCGGTAAACTAAATAATTCAATACTACAACCACAATATGTGTAGAATCCATTAAATCCCCAAGTCCACATTTTTAGTGTCATATAATTTATGGAAGGTCCAAAGTCCAAAGCCAAAAAGCCTTTAAAGTCACATTTTTAAGGAGACCAAGAAAGGCAAAACTTACGAGCATAATAACTAACAGTTGAATGCCGCTTAGGGTTAGGCCTTGTTTGTGGCTCCCCACGTTAGGTAGAACACTTCAACTTGTTTTTCCTGCTGCCATTTTTCTTCTATTTGCCGAATGAGTTTTTTTGTGCGTCGAATTTCACTACCCATAAGTAGTGATATAGAAGTTCTGTATTTGTAAATCTTTTTTCACTACTTGCTGACGTTCCTTCAATTTATAAAGTGGTCCGCTATGTATAGTGGTTTTCAAGGTGATGTATATTAATGTATCTATAATTTCAAAGACCTTGGAAAAAATAAGCATAAATGAAAATAAGATTATTCCGGATATAAATAAACAGTAATACAAAGATACAATTAGACATTTAAAAGGAAATGAAGGTGTAAATAACGTATGGATGAATACAACTAAAAACAATCATTCTTTGTAGATTATAAAGATAATTTCGGGCCCAGGAATCAGAAGGCATAGGCAAGTGCTGCCTGCCCATTTACTATAAGTTGCAATACAAAATAATAAATAACAATATATTTAACCTTCTTGGATAGAACAGAATAGATGGCAGGTCTGTATAAGGCCTATGATTCAAGGAAATCATATTAAGAAGCAGCCGCAGTGAGTGAGTAGTGCATGCTTAGTTGGAAAATATCAGCTTCACAAACCAGTGTTTAACGACACATAAGTTTATTTAAACAATGGAAAACTTGCTTGAAATTATTCAATAATTGAATGAACTACTTGAAAGTAATTGTATTTGTATTTTTTTGAATTCGTATAAATGCCAATTGCCTGTTAATATACACGAATTTAGGCAATCTGTATTTTTGTATTAGACAGCGGTTTCGATTTAGTTATTTTTAATTTGTCTGGTAAAAGCCCAGTGATGAATGATGAGTTAATGATATGAGCTAATGGATATTCTAAAAAGCAACTTGCATGTTTTACTCAAATTATAATAGAATAATTTACAATATTTGTGTGAGATTCATCAAAAAATGTTATAGTAATTGATTGCAAAACAGGTTATTCAAAAATCTCGAAAATAAAAGAACTAAATTTGTAAATACAGTAAGAAATTCCAAACAACCATAAAAAGCCATCATGGCACAAAAAAAAAAAAAAAAAAAAAAAAAAAAAAAATGGAGGTACAAAAGTCAATTCTTCATTGTAAATAGAAATTTCAAAAAGCAAACTTAGAGAAAATATTGTTTGGGTATTGCAGAGTAGTGTTTGGCCTTAAGAATGCATGGTGTTCTGGTTTATCCAAACATTCGTGGACACTTTACATCCTACATCTTGCTACTTAGCCGTCTTCAATACCTTGTCACTTAAACGCCACATACTTAATTTTACGAAATAAGTTAAGTATTAAAAATGTAACTATGTCTTTAAAATTGTTTAATTCATTATTTTTTTCAGATACCAAGTGCTGGTCTAACAACCCAAAGGTTAGTTGAATGAATCTTAAGTAACAAAATGTGAAGTATTATTTTATTAATTAAGAGACTAAATAAGAAACTGTGTAAAAGAAGGTAAAAACAAAACAAAACACAAACACACAACCTATCAAACACACAACCTATCAAACACACTACCTATCAAACACACTACCTATCAAACACACTACCTATCAAACACACTACCTATCAAACACACTACCTATCAAACACACTACCTATCAAACACACTACCTATCAAACCCACTACCTATCAAACACACTACCTATCAAACACACTACCTATCAAACACACTACCTATCAAACACACTACCTATCAAACACACTACCGCTTTGGCTCTGTGGTTGTCTTGTGGTGACACTAAATCTTAAATCTTATAAGGTAGGATGATAACGTTCACGACTTTTACTTTCCTTGATTTGTGATCGGAATAAATTATAGTGTTTTTATCATTAAAAGTGTTGTTTTAAAAATCTGCGATATAAATGAATAATTTGTAAATTGTTAAAAAATGTGCATACCAAATTAATCCAACTCAAACCTAATACATCTAAAAAGGGGTTTCGATTAAAATTTAGAGCAAAATGGTATTTATTAGGTAAAGTATTAAACGAATCTTAAATTAATACAATGAACTAATTGATGTTTTTCCAATTGAGTGTTTATATAGAAAAAGAAAGCTATATTCAAAATAATATAACTATTATAAAACAAACTGTGTACTTAAATCAAAACTAGTTTATACAACTTCAAATTTATAAAAATTTTGTGTATGTAAAATATTAATTAATTTAGATATTCTTATACAAACCTTAAAGTGTTTTAGTTGACTTAAAATAAAATAAAAATATAATTTGCGGTAGGTTATTTGCCCGAAGGTTTTAATCGGTGCTGAGTATATTGTTTTTAATATCGGTGTTTAATATTAAGCGATGAACAATACACATAAATACAAACGGGCATATTGCCCTTGACTTTCAAAGAACGAATTGTATTTTACTGCAAATTGAACACCGGCGTCTAGGGTCAAGATTGTGCTGTGAATTTGCACATTCAAACATTCTCAAGACTATTTGCCCCATCACATTTGTCTTAAACTGCTTTTTACCTCGAATAGTTCTGTCATGTGATTTTAGGTAATACACGTTTACTCGATTGTATTCAATTTCAGTTATACAATAAGACATTTTGATCTACGAAGTTTTAATTGTTTTCTCCGTAATGTTACTACAATATGAATTTAGCCAATTTATAATTGCTGATTTTTTTCATTCAATCTATTTTAATGCTTTCGATTCAAGCTATTCGATATTTTAAAGAAGCAAGACAGTGTTTCTCCAGCGTCTTGGATTTGACGTGTTCGATTCCCGCCCCACGACTTTGAAAGGGTTGGGACTTACAACGTAAAGTAAAACAAGGGATCAAAATAAAAAATAAATACAAAAATATTCATACGTTCAATATTATTAAAGCAGTGAGAAATTCTTCTTTTCAGCGAATGTCCCCTCAAAAGAGTAAAATCTACTCCGCAGGTGGCGAAGCCACCTATTTATCATGGGCCAGGGACCATGATACATTTTCACTTGAGGTCCCCAGATGCCAAAAACACAATTCGTGTAATTTATCCGTTTGAATAAAATGCCCGATTTCAATTAGTAAAGGGGAAGGTCAGAATTAATTTTAATTTTTTCGCTTACCAGGATAATTGGACTATGAGAAGAGCGCAGCATGATCCGACTTCGGACAGGCTTCTGCTTTGACCTGTCCAATTTCTACACTTCGTCGCTATGAACAAGTAATCAAATTTAAAAAAATCTATGAAGGAAATATTTATCCGCACATTTACCGCCCTATACAAAGACCTATTAGTTCCAATGTAAAATTAAGGGAGCCTAAAATTAACAGGAACAAAATTAGTAAACAAAATCGAGAAACTTATTTCATACTTTGAATCAGTTCACAAATACCAACCAAATCTACACTCAAATCCAAATGGCATTTGTGGAAACATTCTGTATTTTGCGGTTACAGGATTTCAAAGGTTGAGTTAAAATATTTTGGATTTTTTAACTACCACATATTGTAATAGAGTATTGTTATTACTTACTAAAATAAGAGAAACGGCAATATAGCACGACCAACTTAACACATTTAACAGTATGTGTGATTTCCCCTATGACGGTTGCAAGTTCATTTCCCCTCCAGCTTTAGGTACAATTCATAAACGTAAATAAAAATGTCCTTGAACTACTACAAGTTTCTTCCCAGTCGGAGTATGTACTGTTATGGTCTACATTATGAAGAACGCAATATAAATAAATCGTTATAAGAACTCTACAGTCTGAAAATTACCGGAAAAATTGTAAAACACATTTAGCAGCGCGCCGTTCATAACTCTCCCACTGGAGACAAGGGTCCAGCAAGAACCGCTGATGATTTACGACCCGAGATACATAAACTGGCACTTTCGTTGAATTAACTAATTTATCCCTCGAACCTTTTTTAACAATCTACATAGTACCCTACTTGTATAATGACAATTTTATTGACCAAATTATCATTGTAAGGTTAAATAATGGATTTCCATGTTCTTACTGAGCCAATAATAATATCATTATAAAATAAACAACTGACAAAAGCATGTAGTACTCCTATACTCTAATATGAGTAAGGTTTGCTTGCTTGCTTGCGACATGGATCTCAAAAACGGCTCCAACGATTTCCTTCAAATGTTCGAAGTAACTAATTTCTGGGATAAAAATAAGTTCTATACAGGCCTCATCCCCAGGAAAAATCAAATAATGTAAAAAAACTAAAGTGAAAAGTTAAAAAAATTATCATTTGGCTTATGGAGTTTAAAATCAAAACAAAAGAATTATAACAGCTGTTCATAATCAACCAAGGAACTGTCAAAGTAATACTCATGTTGTATATAATTATTAACATGTGGTTTCCTGAGAGCAGAGATTAAAAGATTTGAGTGTAGATTACATAAATAGAGTAGTAAAATAAATCAAAGAGACATTGATCTATAAATAGCAACCGGAGTGAACTTAAAAATGTAGAAAAGAGTGAAATGAGTTATACAAATCTGATTATCGGTAGGGGGAAGTGGTGAAATATTACTCCGAGTCATCTAAACAAACTGACTGGCCTTCCCCCGAGCAAAGCTCGGCCCCCAGGTACTTCTAACTAAAAGCAGGAAATAATTTAGATATACTGTAATACAATAACATTACCATTAAAAGGTATCCAGGGTAACATCGACGAGTAATTTTATTACAGTTTTCTTCGGACGAGGTTCTTAAATTAGCTCTGTATCCACCCAGTGGTCTTTTCGATAAACGTTGCATTTATTTGTTAACACGTTTAATGGGTTACATATATACAATTATTATGATAGAATAACCTAAGATTTACTAAAAAATATGAATGCAAAAACTATAGAAGATCAAAACTACGATAAACAACTACTGATTTAACGACATGCTGGTCACCTGCAAACGACAGGAATCAACCAAACACATGTTTACACCAACATTTCATGTGATTGAGTTGTGATACAAATATGCCAATAATTATTGTGCTATAAAAAGATATTAATTACATTAACAGCATACCACACACTGCACTGCGCCGTGGGCAAGGATGCGGTTTAATTAATTTATGACGTTGAGATCATGTAGATAGAACATTACTAGATAGAACTTGAGTGATATTATCTGTTTCTAACCTTAGTATGTTGAGCTTTTATATATATATATATATATATATATTTGGTTTTTGTTTGTGTTGCTAGTAAGTTTATATTTTTTTTAAATCGTGATTTAATACTTAAATAACTAATAACATGCGGTTCAGAGCTGGCAATGTTCTCATAACGTAAAAACAAAATCCGTACAGAAGTTAAAAATATTTCCTAATGTTTACCATGCATGGAAAGTGACCCACAAGTGTACCGTAGCGAGGCTGGTGACTTGGCCGGGATTAGTTTGGGCCTAAGATTAATTCAAAGATTCGGAGATTTGTGAAGCAATTTTTCTTGTCCTCCAGTAAATTTACTCCACGGTTCGAACTAAAGGTTGCAGGAACCTTTTGACACATTTGCCTTTTTGGGCTACAGTTAACAATTTACTGTCACGATAGCAGATATTGTTCAACAGCTCAAATACGAGTACCTTGATTTATAAGCACCTATAACATTCGGGCGTCCATATTTGAACTTTGGGGTTTTAAAGCAAAAGCTTTTCTTCATATTTAGATCTGCGTTATATACAAATACACATTCTGGAAGGTGTGTTCTCAAGTTATTGCCCTATTTAGTTCAATATGAGGAATGCTCCATTGATCTTGGCACTTACTCAAACGATAATGATAACCAACTTCCTCCCGCGCGCATGACATTTCTCCGGCATAGGACAGACTGGATGACTCCCGATGGTTCATTAGATCTCAGAGTGTGTCTGAAGTGCACTTCATGGCTTGTGTGTCCCCGTTGGAATAGATTTGTCAGCGTAATCATGTGGATGTCAAGGAGGCCAAGCATTTTACATTTAAATATCTGAGACTTGACTTGATGTACCTTTACGTTCTGAAACCACGCTCTATTTTAAATAGGATCTTTACATTCTGTACTTTGACGTTATGACACGGACCCTTTCCCTAAATGCGTTTATGGATACCTCTAAAAATAAATGCCTCTGGGTTTATATAAAAAGGAAATGTTTCATGGCACAGATAAATAAATTTGGCTAAGAATATGTTTAGTGCAAAATTACAGACATAAAATATTAGGCTATAAAATAAAAGCTTATCTTTTTCGTAGTAGGCCCCTATATATAACAGAGAATAATGGAAAACACATATATCGTGAAACACCACAGAATAGCCATAACATGGCCGTCAGCCATTTTATTATACGGCCTTTATCAGGTGTCCTAAATAATAATAGTTTTATTTGCTGGTCCTTCATCATTCAGGGTCTTTATATTTAGCTATACCGTAAATTCGTACAAAACAATTCATATGTTAGCAATCCTTTGTTTTACTCTTTGTAAAACATTATCTACTCCTATTTATCAAAAGACAACTAACTATTTTTACGAAAATAAAAGGTGCATGTGTATGTGTAAAATAATAAATTGTAACAGCCACTGTATACACACATACTCATATCAACGGAAAAAGTGACGTTAAATTATTATTGTATTCTTAAATTAAAACTGAACTATGTCCCTTTAGTTGTTCTCTGTGGCGGCACATGTGATGTAGAATAATTTCATAAAATAGATCCCCATATAACTACTACTTAAACATACCAAAGCCGTTGCGAAACCATTATCTACTATAAGAAGAAGTGACATTATTGTCATTGACAGGAATAAGAGCTGAGGATACACCATAGATCCCACTGTGAGATTTGAAATTGATCAATGCCAACCAGATGAAGTGATGGTTTTTTTTCTGGTTTGGAACAAAAAAAGATTTATGAAAATACAATCCCTTTTCATAAAGAAAAGTATAACATCAAAGGATTAGAGGTATTCGGAATTTTAATCAGAGCAAGAGGGACTATACCAGTGTTTGTCCAGGATTGTTAGATAAAATTCAAACTGGACTATAAAATACTAAATAGTATAGCATAAACAGCTATCAAACACTCCGTTCAGATTTTAAAACACCATTACTATATAACATCCATCATTGCTTCTATAACAAATTTTGTAATTAGTATTCTTTCTCAATTAGGCACTTTACGCTGTGTAAAAAGATGTTAATTTTGTTTGAATAAATTATCTTTATACAAGAGGAAATTTAAGGGCATTTCTGTAATGCTAACGTTATCGTGGATTATATACAGTACCTCTATGCTGTTACGGGACAAAACCTCTGATTACAAATAAACAATATTCGTTTGCACTCTAGCGGTCGCAATTTTTGTCTGATTTACTTCAAATTTGGTAGGGACGTTCCTTTCTCTAATCAGTTGGACAAGTTCGTTGGGCAAAACAATCGGAAAACTCTAAACCCCTTTTTTGGGGGATTAATCTTTCAAATTTCGAGTTTTTGGGCCCAAGAATGGTCATAAAAGCCCCAGATGTAAAATAAATGCATGTAAAAAGATGGAAATTAGAGAGGCGAAAGTTTTAAGCCCTCTCTCGTCATTCTAGCATAAATATTTACCAATTTATTAAAGAAAATGTGTATTGACTAAACACAGTACGTTGTCTTATGGGGGTTTTACACGAGAAAAGCCTGTTATTCCTTTGTTAGAGTACTTTAATCATCCCCAGCAACCTCACACCTACTTTCAAGCCTGTCTGGACCTTCTCCTAACCTTATATTGGGAAAAATTGTATTCCCAGCTTTGCAAGTAAATGAAACCAGGAGTATCAGAACAGCCAAAAAAATCAATGTTTTGAGATTTCAATAAAAATTGGACAAATGTATGTTTTTACACTGATTTAGAGTTTTAAAAGTTTTTAGTTGGAAATTCACTTCCCTCACGTCAGCGTGCTGCGTGCGAACTCGTTTCTAATTAATATTACCAAATTCAGCCATTGGCGGGGTTTGAACCCGGCACCTCGCTGGCCAATGTCACGCTCTTTAGCCACTAAGCTAGACCTAACCTTCTTACAGGCTGACAAGATGTACCACGTATTATTGAATTTGAGTTTAGCTGAAAATATTTGTAACTAAATAACATGGTACAGACACAATTTTCAATTCTTAAAAACATTATATTTAACGCTATATTGATACGATTTCAGGGTATTTTACTCACTTCTATGTAACCATTTGAAACTGCTCTTACCTGCAACATAGAAATGTACACATAAAAACGGAATCTGGTAGTTTAAAAGCAAGAGGACAAATTGTTGAAATAGAAAAATAATATCGTATTTTGCATGTTTAAAATATAATTTGTTTTTTTCGGCCAAAAACAAACTCAGACAAACTAATCCCACGGAAAGTTAATAGAAAGCAATATGGCCATATACAAAATAAAACAAGTAGGGGGATTTTTTGGGATTAATAGGTGTCGGTACTATTAATAAACTAGTGCAACTTTTACCAGGAGAAACGCAAATAAATCCAAGCCAAATATGGCCAAGATTGAGAATTCTAAATGTTTGGGTAATAACAATTTATGAAGAACATCAAGTTCAATTACCCCCATGTACATTTCAATATTACTTCAAAACTCTAATAAAACACAAATTCGCATTCTTTGCCAGAAAGATATGCTCTAATAAGAGAGGAACAAATGGCAAGGTCCTAAACTTACTGGATGAGAGGACCGTGCGAGATGAGGACCCGGACAGCAAAACACTTATTACGTTCTCTTTGTGTAAACCTTTATAAAAATCAAAATTCAATCAACTGGGGATTTTGCTAGTCTAACGCTTAGCGCCTTGGACATCGGTGGAAGGGGTAACGGGTTCAAATCCCGGGTTGTCCAAAAATATTGAGGGGTTTGGACCGCTTTCCCTAAAACCATTTGTGTATCTCATAAAAAACTGTCGTTGGCAGATAAATAGGGAACAAAACTTAGGCCAATTCGAGTATTTTTATTGGGGGCATAATTATCGTGATTGTGACTATCAATACTTTGCATATATAACAGTATAATATATGCTCTACAGATTATTGGGGAGGGAACTACCCACCTGCCTCCCTTTCACCCCCCAAAATTATGCCTGAGGTACAATGAATGCAATGTTCATGTGTAAATTAGAAACTTTCACGAAAAACGCACCATCAATGATAACGCACATTGTGTTCTGTATTCTGGGTGCTCTATTCCCGTATAACAACCGTGACAGATGTAAACAACGTACTCCCGAGAGAAAAGCTGTACTTAAGATGAAGCGTAATGTAGAATTAGTGTAGGGAAAGTGGGTTAGTTGAAACTAATGGAACTGCAAGAGGCGCAACGAAGCGAGTTTAGAAATTACGCAAAGTAATATCTAACAATCGGTTTGTAACTTTTATCTTGGAATTTATAGCGACTGCTTGTAGTTAATAAGATGTAGGTCTAACAACATTCGAGCTTTTGAGGAAAAATTTTTCCTTTCACATAATTATGTTGTATTAAAATTGTAACTATAAACTGCAGGGTTTTAGGTTTAAAACAACTTTGTTAATCCTAAGTTAGAAAAATATTATGCAGTTTTATAAAGTAATCCCTTACTGATGATTTTTCAAAGTTTGAATTTAATCTAGTTTTAAAAGCAAAGAACATTCTTATAAAGCAAGAAGTACAAGTTATAATTGATTCCTATCCGCTTTTCAGTTTAAAATAAATACCCCCGCTGCAGGAAGCCTGCGTACTCGGCGAATTTCCAATGCATTTATATGTTTCTCACTACCACACAAAGCCACTCACTAAGTTTCATAACAATTCATGTATAAATAATTGATATATAGCATTTAATTTATTCTTCATAAGAATAACGTTGAAGGTTTCCTGCAACAAGAAAGATAAGAAATGTGTTTTTATACAGTTATCAATGTGCAGGTTTTTTGGATTTTCTCCGAAACCACTTAACCTAGGGTAATGATTCAAAATACTAAATTATTTGTTTTTTTAAGCTCTATGAAATAGCTATAACCAAAATTGAGTGGTTTAAAAATTGTTGGGTAAAAAGTTCAAAAAACTGATTTTTGGAAAATGTTAAACCCCTATAAATTTGGTCCTATATTAGCAGGTTTTATTTGTATTTTGAATATATTTACATTATATGGGTCAAATATGAAAAATAAACTTTTCATATGGAGATTTAACATGGGCAAAAGGCAACTATTTCAACCTTTGGACAGTTCGTCTGAGACCGATTTACATGCAGTTTCTACCAAATAAAATCTAAAATTTTCTACAGGGTGTTCAGAAAGGGTCATTACAAACTTCGGGGCTGGTAGTAGTTATCATTTCTTTCCTATCTGTACTGATATCCCAAAAATTAGATTTTGTGAATAAAATATTAGTTAGTTTCACTGATTGTTGAATCCATTTTTTTCTTCTTAAAATTCGTTACAAGAAAAATAAGTGAAAGGAAATAGCAGTTTAAGAAGAACATTTTATACATGTTTCGCACCATCTGCCTAGCGCTCCACTCACCACGCATGGAGCTGTATCCGTCGAGTATCGATGGGCAACAACTAATATATATATATATATATATATATATATATATATAAATATATATATATATTTATATATATATAAATTTGAACGAATAGTGTTATTGGCATCTGGGGACCTCAAAACAATATGTTATCATAGTCCCAGACCTCTTACCATGCCACCTACGGTAATAGCTTCTTCCCTATAGGGGAAATTCTCTAAAATGATGATTTTAAGACTGAAATAAAGTAACTAAAAGTTCAATGTTGTTATATTTAAACTAAAATCTCTTGTTGATTTTTCAAATGCCACTACTTTTAAAAGCGATGCTTAAAATAGCATTCGATATTTATAGGTTTTCTGAGGAACTATTACACTGTATTAAATTGAGACCCCACCGGCTGAACCTGATACCAAGATACGGTGAATTGAACTATAAGATATCTATAGTTCTGATTTTGTAGACTCAATAAGGTAAACTTTTGGCCAGAAATTTAACATATTCCCTAATTCACTTAAACTAACATAATATAAAATATACTAGTATAAAACAATTATTTCGGAAAAGGCAACAATATTTGACATACTTGATAGAGCATAACCAACATTTTTTACGTAATCGAAATAAAAGTTCAGGTACAATGCTCTGAGGTAAAAAGTAACGACAGTTAAATGTATATTTGATTTTCTCTCGAGCGTGCCCGAAAGACAGTCACTATTCAGGCTGCAGCCAGGCAGGGACACGGATGTGTGTGATCGAGTATAGATGTAGGCTAGGTAGATGAGCTCAATATATCAAAATAGGTTTCTATTCCAATACCCCGAAGACTGAACAATATTGAATTGTTTACTGTGATTGAGTTTTGATTTCTCTGAACGGTCTCTGAGATATATAGGTTATAGGTTTTACGCTTCTAATTTATAAAGTTGATTACAATATATACATGAGTTTAAACAACATTATAATTACGAATACTGAATATGTTTTGGGGACAAGTTTACACATATTCATAAATTTATATAACATGTAAATGCTTAAAAATTAATACACTTTATGTTTTAGTAGAACAAAGATTTGTCAGACTGGTCTGAAACAAAAATTGCCTATCTTTCAATTACACTCTTTGTTTCTCAAATAGTAAATATCAGAATATTTACTGTCAAAGTACAGACCGTAAGGCTATGGATTTTCCCCGGTTGGAGGTTAATCTCTTCTTCTCAGAGCCGGGATGCAAAACAAATTCTAAATTAATCCTCATGTCACTGGCCCCAACGTAATGCGGCAAGTTAAACTTCAGTCAAAAGATTTACAATTCAGCACGGTATTCTACTGGGAGCTGTCCCAATGTACACTACAATCATTGTTGACAATTTATGTAACATAGTATATACTATTGTCGGATCTCACCAGATATTTTTATCCGAACAGTCACAATCCTCAGAGTATGAACAACAAATAGCCGTGTTTTGGCAACAGAGCTCAATAAATCTCCACTCGGCACTCCGCCAACCGCACCAAACTCTACTCTTAATTGTCTGGATATTCAATGGTTAACAGTCCATTGAAAACTTTGACTCTCCACATTTGCCTACGATTTCAAACGTTTGGAAACTAACATGTGTTGCATGGGTTTAATTGGAACTTTCAGTTTTTAACAATATATTTTAAGGAAACCAACTGTAAAAACCAACAAATCTAAAAAAATTGTATTTTACGGATTGAAAATTGTTGCATTTTACAAAGAAATTAAATTTTAACAAAATAGATACAGGTAATAGATACATTTGTAAAGCTCCAAATTAGAACAACGAAGCGACTTGTAAGTATTATGGCTCAGCGACATTGGGATTAGCACCGAGTAAAGGGGGTAGTCCAGGGGTCACACCACCCCAGTCGGCAATTTGTTAAAATAAATCTTTAGAAACAATTCTTTAAGGCACGTTTGAACATAACTCGGCATACAAATTTAAATTGACATAAACTGACTTTTAAATTCTAACAAATCATCAAAATTCAGTATGTTTCATAAAATATCTAATGTAATAATTGCTTTGACAAATCTGGCGTCAGAATTACAAGTTATTATATTAAAAGTAGATGGTAAAAAAAGTTTGAACGACGTATCTAAAACTTAGTTACCTTCTTTCTTACTGTTTTGGTATTCAATATTTGTTTCAATTACATGTATCAGTTGATTAAAACAATTAGTCTCGCATAATTTTACTTTCAAATTTTCTACTTATTAAAAAGTTTAATTAATTAAGTATAACATCAGTAAAAAGCAATCATTGATGAAATATCAAGAGTATATTATCCATCGATAAATCATTAAATAATTCTTCCCTTATATATATGTTAATTTTACAATGTCATATTCTGTTCTGTTAATTTGACTGAAAAGTAACAAGACTTATATAGTGGTCTGCAAACTCCAACAAAGATCCAATAAACTGACAAGAATTAATAAATACTGTGGTCTGAATTGTAAGGATAAGTTAAAACGTTGTTGGGAGTAGGAAAGCCCGACACAAACATTCATATCACAATGATGTAATCTCTTGTAAGACTGTATAAATTGTCATTGCATATTAAATTATTTGATTTTTTTCTATTGTTCATTAGATATTAATTACTAGGCCAAACATACATTTGGGAAAACTACGTTTAAAATTAAAACTAAATAGTTTACGAATACACTTACAAAAAAATCTTCCACGTCTTCGTATTATGTGCAAGCGTTTAAAATCTCACAATTTTATGATTTTGATAGTTTTATCTAATCTACGACACCCGCTAATATGCTACTGGACGTTACCTTTAGTTATTCCATTCTAAAATACACTGAGTGGCGTGGAATTAAAAATGATAATGACAAAATAGTAAGTATTATTATAATATTACGCATAATTAAAAACAAAATATATCCTCGCAATAAATGACAAATTCTAAAAATTCTGAACTTTTTAGGTAATAGGGTGACACTGCTGTACTAATTTAGTATTAAAACTAAGTAATAAAAGGTGCAAGTTTAAATATAGAAATAGTATTCCTCTATTAAAAATTGTTTAAACAAAACCTGGAGCTGAAAGAATATAAATCTTTGATAATTGCTCTTTTCCGACGAGATGAAATTGGAACTCTGCAGCCCCGGAAATAATCATTCCGGTTTCACAATTATAAATAAGTTATTTAACAACTCTTATATTAACTTTATTCTTTCCAACTGCATTCCTGGAACAACCTCTAAAATCGATAAAATTCCGAGAGCAGCTAATGTCAAGTATTCCAAGGCATTCCAATATTGCTTGACACAGCGTCCTGCGACTTGTCTCGTGCCATATTCTGATGTTTTGTTGAGTTTATAATGTAAAATATTTTCTAGGGTACTTATAACTATTTTTAAGGCACAAAATACGCGTAAAATGCAGAATATTTATTCTACATTGAATTACCAGTTAAAAGTTAAACCATGCCCAAATTGTTAAAAATGCCCAATTTTTTGACCAAGAATGATATAACTATGCATTTAACAGGAAACTAACAGGTTTGTAAAACATTTTACAACAAATAACACATCAATAAATCTGAGTCAACAGTAACAAATCATAACAAAAAGCAAAACAACAATAAAACGAGTTGGCACGCAGCACGCTGACGTGAGCGAAGTGAATTTCCAAATAACAACTTTTAAAACTAAAAATCAGTATAAAAACATACATTTGTCCAATTTTTATTGAAATCAGAAAACATTGATTTTTTGGCTGTTCTGATACTCCTGGTTTCATTTTCTTTCAAAGCTGGGAATACAATTTTGCACATTATAAGGTTAGGAGAAGGTCCAGACAGGCTTGAAAGTAGGCGTGAGGTTGCTGGGGATGATAAAAGTACTCTAACAAAGGAATAACAGGCTTTTTTAGTGTAAAACCTCCATAAGACAACGTACTGTGTTTAGTAGATACATATTTTCTTAAATAACTCGGTAAATATTTATGCTAGAATGACGAGAAAGGGCTTAAAAACTCTCCTCTCTAATTCTCACCTTTGTACATGCATTGATTTTACATCTGGGGCTTTTATGACCCTTTTTGGGCCTACAAACTCGAAATTTGAAAGATTAATCCCCCAAAAAAGGGGTTTAGAGTTTTCTGATTGTTTTGCCCAACGAACTTGTCTTAACAGATTACTAAAAGGAACGTCCTTACCAAATTTGAAGTAAATCGGAAAAAATGCGAGCGCTAGAGTGCAAATACACATATATATATATATAGTCTATATATAATTTTAAACGACCCCCCAAAACGTTTTCAGGGGGTCACGTTAGGAACTTCTATGGTGGTCCCGGGCTTAAGTTTCACCGTGCAAGTCATGCTAATAGTTCACTTTCCAAAGGAAGTTCGCTAATAAGCACTAATTATTCACCGGCCATAAGAATTTTTTCCAGTTCAGTTTTAAACAGAGAATATTTTTTTTAAATGAGTCAAGCTCGCAGCCAAATCATTGATCAATGATGGTAACAAAAATATTGTTCTTCTAGTATATTTATTAGTCCCTGGGGGCCGAGCTTTGCTCGGGGGAAGGCCAGTCAGTTTCTTTAGATGACTTGGAGCATATTTCACCACTTCCCCCTAATAATATTTGGAGATAATCAGATTTGTATAACTCATTTGCCTCTTTTCTAAATGTTTAAGGTCCTTCCAGTTGTTATTTATAGCTCAATGTTCTTTGATTTATTTTACTACCCTATGTATGTAATCTTCACTCAAATCTTGTAATCGCTGCTCCCAGGAAACCACATGTTAATAATCATAAACAAAATGAGTATTACTTTGACAATTCCCTGGTTGATTATGAACAGCTGTTACAATTCTTTTGTTTTCATTTGAAACTTCATAAGCCCAATGTTAATTTTGTTAACTTTTCATTTTAGTTTTTTTACGTGATTTGATTTTTCCTGGGGATGAGGCCTGTCTAGAACTTATTTTTATCCCAGAAATTAGTTATTTCGACCATTTGAAGGAAATCGTTGGAGCCGTTCTTGAGATCAGTGTCGCAAGCAAGCAAGCAAGCAAACAAACATAAAAGAAACCTTACTCATATTAGAGTATAGGATTTACTCATGAAACCATATAAAACGTTTACTTGGAATTGTACCTATCAGAGTTCTTAACTGTAAACATATTTGAAAAAAAATTATCAATAACTAACAAATACAGAGTGTTTTCAAAATTTAAAAAAACTACTTTATCTGTCTCAACAATAGTAACACTAAGCTTTCCTATAATTCGTAAAAATCTGATTTGGACAGTTTGTATTTGTCACATTATTTTGGATGAAGCATTTCCCCATGACCTCAATCCATATATTATCAGTGACTACACAGTGAACGCAACAAACCTGCTTGGTCAGCTTCATATTATTGTTATGGGGAATAAATATGTTACATATGGCTTATTTATTAACAAATTGTGATCCAAATATAGTAAGTTGAGTTATGTAGTAGTTATGGAAACATACTTGCATTTAAAATTAGCCTCGGTGTATCAAGAAAAAACCCTCTACAGAAAGTCTTAAAAATCGAGCATTATTAAAATTAGGAGTAAAAACCTAGAAGCAAAACCAATGATATAATGTTGGAATGGCCGCCTGGGTTATATTTGCTTAATGTATACATGCAACCTAAACGTAGCGAGCAGATTAAATTGGTCTGTTGAACGTGGCGATGTGATTAATATCTGGAAAGCCGAGTTTCACCGAAGCAAAGACCACTGAAAACCAAGCTAGAAGTGTGCATTGCCATTGTTGTTAAAAGTGACTTTGACCTACTATAAAAATAATACTACGGATGGTCTTCCGCTTTGTCCCGTCCAATTTCTCCATTTAGTCGATTTGAAAACTTTTAAAATTAAAATTAAACAAATTCCTTGAAGGAATTTTTCGCATTCCTGTGAAGGAAATATTTATTTGCACATTCAAGGCCCTATGCGAGGACGTATTAGTTCCAATGTAAATTAAAAGGAGTCTAAAATTACCAGAAAAGAATTACTAAGTTAAAAACAACTAACCTATTTAATCTTTTAATTCAGTTCAACAAATAACTACACTAATAAAAACATTCTGTAATTTACGGTGTCAGGATTTCAAAGGTTAAATAAGAGAAACGGCAATGTGGCAAGATCAACTTAACAAGAATCAAGAATATTTACTGTCGTAAACTTCACAGCATGGACGAAAGTCAGAAAACTGTATTAACTTTACAACATGGATCATATAAAAAAATACAACACTTTCACAAGAACAACGTAAAAATAAATGTTCTTATAGGATCATTAAAACATAAAATTCCTATTGTCGTCGGCAAACTTCTCCTGGACACTGTAGTACTCCTTTGCCACTAGAAACGATCTCAACCCTCTCCTAAATCTAATTTTATCCGTCTCTTTTTTATGGATAATGGTAAGGAGTTGAAAAGTTTGACAATATTGTAAAATGACTGATTTCAAAAAATGTGGTGTTGTGTTTGTTTATAGTTAGGGTGGAGGAATGTCTAAGATTATAACACCGACTATTGCGAAGTCGGAAAAGATGTTTGTTATAACACATTTAACAGCATGTCTGATTTTCCCTTTGACGGAAGTTCATTTCCCCTCCAGCTTTAGATACAATTAATTTTAAACGTACATTGAAATGTCCTTGAACTACTAAAAGTTTCTTCTAAGTCGGAGTATGTACTGTTCTGCTCTACATTATGAAGAACGCAATATAAATAAATCGTTATAAGAACTTTACAGTCTGAAAATTACCGGCAAAACTGTAAAACACATTTAGAAGCGCCGTTCATAACTCCCACTGGAGACAAGGGTCCAGCAAGAACCGCTGATGATTTACGACCCGAGATACATAAACTGGCACTTTCGTTGAATTAACTAATTTATCCCTTTAACCCTTTTTAACAATCTACATAGCGCCCTACTCATATAATGGCACTTTTATTAACTAAATCGTCATTGTGGGGTTAAATAATGCATTTGCATGTTCTTATTGAGTGTAAAATAAACAACTAATAAAAGCATGTTGTAGTTCTATCAAAAAACAGACATAATAGACATATACTGTGAAATACAATAACATTACCATTAAAAGGTATCCAAGGTAACATCGACGAGTAATTTTATTACCGCATTCTACGTAACACTAGATTCATACATTAGCTCTGCAACTGATGAAAGTTGCGTTTGTTTGTTAAAACAGATAATGGGTTACATAGATACAAGTAAATATAGATACAATTTACAAGTTAGCAAAACCTATAGACGATCAAAACTACGATCAATAACTATTTATTTAACGACATGCTCGTCACCTGCAAACGACGGGAATCAACCAAACACATGTTCATACAAACATTTCATGTACCTGAGTTGTGATACAAATATGACAATAATGATTTTGCTATAAAAAGGTATTAATTAAATTGACAGCATGCCAATCGCTGCGCCGTGGGCAAGGATGCGGTTTAATTAATTTATGACGTTGAGATCGTAGAGATAATTATAGAACTTAGGCAATATTTTTCTAACCCTAGTATGTTGAGCTTTTTTTAGCGAATTGCCCCTATAGCGAAGAAGCTATTCCCGTAGTCGGCATGGTAAGACCTAGGCCCGGTACCGTGATAACTTTTCGTTTTGAGGTCCCCAGACCCAAAAAACAGCATTCGTTCGAAACTTATATATATATATGTTATGTATGTTTTTGTTATGTATATATGTGTCCGTGGGTGTAATAGCTCTCGTAAAAATAGTCCGATTTCGATGAAATTTGGTATAAACGTGTAAAGCAACATTTATGACTTTAAGATCGAAAACCAGCCATATCGCCCTAACTAAAGGGGTATTTTCGGGGGGTTTTGTACCCCAAAAATGTTTATTTTTTAACTTTTTACAAATAATGTTTGAAATTGTAGTCAAATTTTAGTTTTTTCCTATTTGATTCAGCTTAAAAAACACATAATTTGGTATTTTGAACATTCCTCTACGTCAATTGGTTATTGAGATATTGAAAGTGTTAAACACAGTACGTTGTCTAATGTTATTCTTATGGAGAATAAGAAATTTTATCTCGCTTCTTTATCAACGTATACTGGCGAAACTTGGTATACGGCTTGATCTGGTTGTGATCTATTGATATTTGCTCAAAAAACTTTGCAACAATTTTTTTCAAAAGGTTCCCGTAGCAGCAAACCTGGGTACTCAGCCCCCATGTTATTCTTATGGAGATATATTATAATGCTGGGTCTCCCTTAATTATGAACATAAATTAATAAAACTTTGTATTTGACTTCACCTAGTTGAGTTATATTGGTATTTGCCTAAACACTCATTTTTACTTTCTCCCCTTATACCATAGTATATGGAGAAAGTATTGTTTTCGTCAAAATTTTCGAATTTGAGTTGTTAGTGGAAATCTTCGTTTTGGTGCTCCCTGAACCCAAAAAGTGGTTTTTACGTGATGTTTGTCTGTCGTGTGTGTGTGTGTGTGTGTGTGTGTGTGTGTGTGTGTGTGCGTGCGTGCGCGCGTGCGTGCGTGCGTGCGTGCGTGCGTGCGTGCGTGCGTGCGTGCGTGTGTGTGTGTGTGTGTGTGTGTGTGTGTGTGTGTGTGTGTGTGTGTGTGTGTGTGGATGTGTACAGCGCTAGAGCCCTAACCAATGGGCTTATTTTTATGAAATTTGGTATGTAGGTACTAATCCACGATATCTCCAGGTATTTTTTCATTTTTTTGAATTTTTTTAAGGGAAATTATCCCCCAAAAACCGCCAAAAAACATGAAAAATCAAAATTTCTCAAAAAGGGCTCTAAAGATTTTGATTAAATTCATTCGTTTGTAGAACTTTAGTTTTCAAACAAAATGACACTACCCGCATTCCTATCAAAATTCGGGAACATCAAAAATTCAGTTTTAGCGAATTTCCCCTATAGGGAAGAAGCTATTACCGTAGTCGGCATGGTAAGACCTAGGCCCGGGACCATGATAACTTTTCGTTTTGAGGTCCCCAGACCCCAAAAACACCATTCGTTCGAAACTGTATATATATATATATATATATATATATATATATATATATATATATATATATATATATATATATGTGTCCGTGAGCACGATAACTCTCGTAAAAATTATCCGATTTTGATGAAATTTGGTATAAGCGTGTAAAGCAACATTTATGACTTTAAGTTCGAAAACCAGCCAGATCGCTCCATCCGAAGGGGTATTTTGGGGGGGTTTTGTACCCCAAAAATGGGTTTTTCGAATTTTTTACATATAATTTTGGAAATAGTCAAATTTTATTTTTTACCATTGAATTCAGCTTAAAAAAACACACAATTTGGTATTTTGATCATTTCTCTACGTCAATTGGTTACCGAGATATTGAAAGTGCTAAACACAGTACGTTGTCTAATGTTATTCTTATGGAGAAAAATAAAAATTTTATATCTCGCTTATTTATGAACCTATACTGACGAAACTTGGTATACGGCTTCATCTGGTTGTGGACCATTGATATTTGCTCAAAAAGACACTTTTTTACCCAAGGCTCCCGTAGCAGCAAACCTGCGAACTCAGCCCCATGTTATTCTTATGGAGAATAAGTAACGTGTTATCTGCCTTCATTATGAAAATAAATTAATGAAATTTGGTATGTGGCTTTACCTACATGAGTTATATTGATATTTGTATAAAACCCCATTTTTTGTGTTCCTTGCTTCAGCAAACCTGCATACTCAGCTGCCATGTTATTCTTATGGAGAATAATTAAAATGTCATAAATCGTTTATTTATGAATGTATATTGATGAAACTTGGTATGTGGCTTTATGTGGTATTGAGATACATATATATGCATTGGAAATTCGCTGAGTACGCAGGTTTGCTGCTACGGGGGTATTTTGATTTTTCATAAAAAGACATAAATATAAAAAATATTACTATTCACCATTAAAAGAGCTCAAAAAACTAAATAATTTAGTATTTTAAATTACTATTCTACGATTGCTGGTTTCGGAGAAAATTGAAATTTTCATTTTGCGGTAAACGCAGTACGTTGTCCAATGTTATTCTTATGGGGAATACAAAAATTCCTATTTCTCTCTTATTTACTGAAAAATTTCATTCAAACTCGATATGCTTGTCAATTCAGCAGAGACCAACAGAGGAAATTCGAAATATGTTGCCCCTTAATAACCCTGGGGGGGAATAGGGGGCATTTCCCCTCTTAAAACCACGAGTGTAGCAATGGATTCTGTAGTGCCTCCAAAGCAGGGATTTGGATGGATGTTTTTAAACAACTTGTTTACAGGATTTTCTGTACATTCGACCGTGCTTTGTACTCTATATTTAGTAAATAACAAGTAATTTATTCGTTAAAGTTGGGGTAAAAGGGAGAAAGTATGTGTCAGTTTCCTGATACCGTTTATTTCGTTCCTTGTTGCAGCGAACCTGCGTACTCATCCCCCATGTTATTCTTATGGAGATTAATCAAAATGGTATATATCGCTTTTTTATGAATGTCTATTGATGAAACTAGGTATATGGCTTCACTTAGTTGAGTTATTTGATATTTGCATAGAAACCAATTGTTTATGTTCCTTGTTTCAGCTAACTGATCATATGAGTACATATCATTCCCAATGTTATTCTTATGGAGAATAATTACAATTGTATATTTCGCTTATTTGTGAATATATTTTTATGAATCTTGGTATGACGCTTTATGTGTTATTAAGGCATATATTATGTTTTGGAAATTCGCTGAGTATGCAGGTTTGCTGCGACGGAGGTATTTTGTATATATATATTTCGAATTTTTTGAATGTGTGGCTAGTATCTTGACATTCTTTCAAATACGTGACTTATTACTTAAATAACTAATAACATGCGGTTCAGAGCTGGCAATGTTCTCATAACGTAAAAACAAAATCCGTACAGAAGTTAAAAATATTTCCTAATGTTTACCATGCATGGAAAGTGACCCACAAGTGTACCGTAGCGAGGCTGGTGACTTGGCCGGGATTAGTTTGGGCCTAAGATTGATTCAAAGATTCGGAGGTTTGTGAAGCAATTTTTCTTGTCCTCCAGTAAATTTACTCCACGGTTCGAACTAAAGGTTGCAGGTTCCTTTTGACACATTTGCCTTTTTGGGCTACAGTTAACAATCTACTGTCACGATAGCAGATATTATTCAAAAGCTCACATGTCTTGATTTACAAGCACCTATGAAATACAAGTAGTCCGTTTATGAACTTTGCAATTTTAAACCAAAATATTGTATTCATATTTAGATCCGCGCGCGTTGTAGATAAATGCATAATTTAGGAGCCTTTTTCTCCACTGTTTGTCCTATTCAGTTAAATGACGAGGTCAACATTGATTGCTCGGCACGTATTCAAACAAACACCAACTTCTGCCCGCGCGCGTAACATATCCCCACCCCCAGTAAAGGACTCGACAGACTGGATGCCTCCTACCGATGTTTAATCACATCCTAGATTTGTTCTAAGCACACTACATATTTAATGTGTCTCCTTTAGAACAGATTTGCCTGCGTAGTATGTAGATTTCAAGGAGGCCAAGCAATGGGCAGTTCTACCGATCCACCTTGGAGGGTAGAGTTTCCCAACTAGGAACTTGGCAAAGGAGGACCTTTGGGTACAATATCATATGACCGACATAGGACACATAGGTCCATTATGTCACAGAAACCAATACCATTAGTCAATAAATAAACAATCCAATCCTACATTTTTGCATTAAAGCACGCCAAAAATAGATCATTGGAACCCCTAAGCAGTGATGGGTACTGTTTTGGAATTGTACATTATCACCGCACGGCGACGAAAATTACATTGTACCGTAATACCGAATTAATTCCAGCAGGCCAAATTACGCATTGGGCTTGTTGTTGGGGTGTGATCTCTATTACTGCAAAACACATGTGAAATTGTTAACAGCAAATAACGTCTGACAGGACAACAATCAGACTATCGTGAAAACAATGCTAACACTGTTAATTTGTTAAGTAGAGTATTTGTTATGTTCTATGTTTTAAAACGTTTCTGTAATAAATTTTGTCCAAATTCTGAATTTGTTGTTGATATCCGGTACTAGAGTAAGCATTGGTTATTTTAAAATTCGCTCAAAAGTGCTATATTTAATTAAATTTCTTAACGATTATCAAGCGTTATAAAAGAGCGCTGAGAGGTGTCTCACCAACTTAACGGTTGACGACTTGGACGTTCAAACAGGTCGCGGGGTCTCCAACACTGTATACGTTTTGACCGCTTTCTCTAATTCTTATTTTACATCTTATTATATATAGAGTCTTATTTTACATTTAGATAACTAAGACTTTACGTTCTAAAACCACGCACAATTTTAAATGGGTCCTATGCGTTCTGACCTTGACGTTGTGAGACGGGCCCTTTCCCTAAAAGCCTTGAGTAATATCTCTACGAAAATGCTTCCGGGTACGTATAAAAAAGAAATCTTATTCATGGTACAGATAAGTAAATTTGGCTAAGAATATGTTTTGTGTTAAATATTAGGTTATAAAACGAAAGCTTATCTTTTTCGAAGTAACGGTCATTGTGAATTCAATATAGTTTATACTTGTTATGTAGTTTGTTGCTGTTGTTTCATAGAGATATTTTATTTATGTTTACATATTGCCAAAACTGTTTACCTCTTAGGATTTGAATAGACTGTTTTAGTTTGGTTTTATATAGTATTAAGATTTTACATATACAACACATTTCATGAATGTATATGAAACTGTAAATTACTTTTGTGACGCTGCCTATTGCATCAATTTTGTATGCCAAACGACAAATAAAAATCTTGAATCTTATTTACAACAGAGAATCATGAAAAACACATAATCGTGTAACACACGAATAGCCACCACAGAATAGCCATAACATGGCCGTCGGCCATTTTATTGTATGGCCCTTATCAGGTGCCCTAAATAATAATACAGTAGTTTGTTTGCTGTTCCTTCACAATTTAGTGTCCTTATACTTTCCTATACCGTAACTGCGTAAAAAAACCAATTCATATGTTATCAATCTTTTTTTACAGTTTGTAAAACATTATCTCCTCCTATTTATCAAAAGACAACTAACTATCTTTGCGAAAATCAAAGGTGCATGTTTATCTGTAAAATAATAAATTGTAACAGATGCTGTATACAAACGCATACTCATTTCAACGGGAAAAAATAAGTTAAAATGTATTACTTTATTCTTACACTTAAAATTAAAACTTACCTATGTGCCTTTAGTTTTTCACTGTGGCGGCACATGTGATGTTATATAAATTCATGTAACGGATGCCAATATAATTACTAATTAAACATACCGAAGCCGTTCCGAACCTATTATCTACTGCAAAACAAGGATTTTTCGTACGAGGAAAATTAAGGGAATTTCTTTAATGAGAATACAATGTTCATGTGTAAATTAGAAACTTTCACGACAAACGCACCATCAATGATAACACACATTGTGTTCTGTATTCTGGGTGCTCTATTCTCGTATAACAACCGTGACAGATGTAAACAACGTATTCCCGAGAGAAAAGCTGTACTTAAGATGAAGCTTAATGTAGAATTAGTGTAGGGAAAGTGGGTTAGTTGAAACTAATGGAACTGCAAGAGGCGCAACGAAGCGAGTTTAGAAATTACGCAAAGTAATATGTAACAATCGGTTTGTAACTTTTATCTTGAAATTTATAGCGACTGCTTGTAGTGAAAACAAATTTATATAATAAGATGTAGGTCCATACCGTCTCTAACAACATTCTGGCCTTTGAGGAAAACTCTTTCCTTTTACAATATTCACTATAAACTATAAACTGCAGGTTTTTATGTTTAAAACAACTTTTAATATCCTAAGTTAGGGACTTATTATGCAGTTTTATAAATTAATCCCTGCTTACTAAATCTTTTACAAGGTTTGATTGTAATCTAGTTTTAAATGCAAAGAACATTATTTCTATAACTGCACTTTTACAACCCAGTAGAAGCCCATTTCATTAACATTACCTTTACTAACATAAAGTTCCATTAACGAAGTAAATGTTATAATTGACTCCTACTGATTTTCAATAGATAAACAATAATTTAAAGACTAAAAACAAATAAAGTATAAGTTCAATGTTTTAATATTTGAATTAACATCTTTAGTTGCTATTCCAAATCCCACTACTTTAAGGAGCGCAACTAAAAAATAGCATTAAACATTAACAGATCTTTTAACAAACTATTATACTCGATTGAACTAAGGTACCACCGGCTTTAACAAGATTATGGGGAATGAAACTATAACATATTTATAGTCCTCCATTTTACTTTCACCAAAGTGTACTTTAGATAGAAATTATTAATATAAACACCGTTTTGCTTATAGTTATTATAAAACTAAAAAACAAAAATAGTTTTAGAAAAAGGCAACAATATTTGACATACTTGATAATGCATAACCAACATTGTTTACGTAATCGAAATAAAAGTTCTGGTAAAATGCTCTGAGGTAAAAAGTAACGACAGTTAAATGTATATCGGATTATCTCTCGAGCGTGCCCAAAGACAGTCACTATTCAGGCTGCAACCAGGCAGGGACACGGATGTGTGTGATCGAATATAGATGTAGGTAGATGAGCTCAATCCTATCCCTCATGGATTTTATCCGAACGCACCGAAGACTGAACAATATTGAATTGCTCTCCGTGATTGTGTTCTAAAATCTCTGAACGGTCATACATAAATTGCGGTTATAGGTTTTACGCTAATAATTTATAATGTTGATTAAAATATACAAATGGGTTTAATAAAAAATAATTACAATAACTGAAATTTTTTTGGAGAAAAGTTTACAAAAAACTTATAAAATTTAAAACTTTATATGAATAAAGTTTATAATATGTTAAATTATACAACAATTAGTATTCTTTACTTTTTAATTAAACAAATATTGTTTAGACTGGTATGACAGAAAAAACATTCGACATTCTTTCAATTGGACTCTTTGTTTCAAACAGTAAATATCAAAATATTTACCACGTAAAGCAGTTGGGTACTTAAAAACTAAATGATGATTAAGTGATAATAAAGAATGTTACATTGATCTCCAATATTTCGACATACAAATATTGACACTGCTAATCACTATACATACTATAATATTTTACGTAATTTTACAAATGTGACTGTATTTTTAATTCAGGTTTAAATTATTTCTATTTCAATTTGTTTGACATATGCTAATGACAAATGTGACGATACATAATAAAATAAACGGTATCAGGAAACTGGTCAGAGTTCTGCTGTGGATTTCCCCCGTATATATTGATATGCCGTTTCATTGAAGAATGGCTTTGCCAACTTTGAGGGAATATTAAATTTACTGAGCCGCTGTTTTAGTTAGTGAGGTTAATCTCTTCTTCTCAGAGCCGGGATGCAGAACAAATTCTAATTTAATCCTCATGTCATTGGCCCAAAAGTAATGCGGCAAGTTAAACTTCAGTCAAAAGATTTACAATTCAGCAAGGCATTCTACTGGAAGCTGGCCCAATGTACATTACAATCATTGTTGACAATTTATGTAACATAGTATATACTATTGTCGGATCTCACCAGATATTTTTATCCGAACAGTCACAATCCTCAGAGTATGAACAACAAATAGCCGTGTTTTGGCAACAGAGCTCAATAAATCTCCACTCGGCACTCCGCCAACCGCACCAAACTCTACTCTTAATTGTCTGGATATTCAATGGTTAACAGTCCATTGAAAACTTTCACCCTCCACATTTGCCTGCCAATTCAAACGTTTGGGAACTAATATGTGTTGCATGGGTTTAATTGGACCTTTCAGTTTTTAACAATATATTTCAAGGAAACCAACTGTAAAAACCAACAAATCTAAAAAAAAATGTATTTTACGGATTGAAAATTGTTGTATTTTACAAAGAAATGAAATGGTAACAAAATAGATACAGGTAATAGATACATTTTTAAAGCTCCAAATAAGAACAACGAAGCAACTTGTAAGTGTTATGGCTCAGTGATATTGGGATTAGCACCGAGTAAAACGGGTAGTCCAGGGGTCACACCACCCCAGTCGGCAATTTGTTAAAATAAATCTTTAGAAACAATTCTTTAAGGCACGTTTGAACATAACTCGGCATACAAATTTAAACTGAAATAAACTGAATTTTAAATTCTAACAAATCATCAAAATTCAGTATGTTTCATAAAATATCTAATGTAATAATTGCTTTGAAAAATCTGGCGTCAGAATTACAAGTTATTATATTAAAATTAGATGGTAAAAAAAGTTTGAACGACTTATCTAAGACTTAGTTACCTTCTTTCTTACTGTTTTGGTATTCAATATTTGTTTCATTTGAATGTATCAGTTGATTAAAAAAATTAGTCTCACATAATTTTATTTTCAAATTGTCGACTTATTAGAAAGTTTACAAATTAATCAAATGTAACATCAGTTAAAATCAATCAGTGATAAAATATCAAGAGGATATTATTGATGAATAAATCATTAAATAATTCTTCTTTTAGGGGGTAAACTCTGAAACTGGTCATGGAATTTGACAATTGTATATTTTGATCTGTTATTTGACCGAAAAGTCTCATAAATGATATAGTGGTCTGCAGACTCCAACATAGATCCAATAAACTGACAAGAGTTAATAAATACTGTGGTCTGAATTGTAAGGATAAGTTAAAACGTTGTTGGGAGTAGGAAAGCCCGGCACAAACATTCATATCAAAATGTTGTAATCTGTTGTGTAATTTCATAAATTTTCATTATATTTTATTATTTTTATTGTTCATTATATAAATTAATTACAAGGCGAAATAAAAATTTAGGAAAAACTACATTTAAGATTAAAACTAGATAGTTTACGAATGCACTTCCACGACTTCGTAAATGACAAGCGCTTTTAAAATCCCACAAATTTGATGATTTCGCTAATTTTATATAAATTACCTACCAAAATTTCTGCTACTGGACGCTACCTTAAGTTATTCCATCCTAAAACACGCTCTGTGGCGTGGAATTGGACATATTAATCACAAAATAGTAAGTATTATTATCATAATGCTACGCACAATTAAAAATAAATCCATCCTTGCAATAAAATACAATTCTGAAAAGTTTTTTAGATAATCGTTTGACATTACTGCACTAATTTATTATTAAAACTAAGTAAAAAAAGGTACGAGTTTAAAAATATAAATATCATTCCTCTATTAAAACCTTTTTTTTAACAAAACCTGGAGCTGAAAGAATATAAATCTTTGATAATTGCTCTTTTCCGACGAGATGAAATTGGAACTCTGCAGCTCCGGAAATAATCATTCCGGTTTCACAATTATAAATAAGTTATTAAACAACGCTTATATTAACGAGCAAGTTATTAAACTTATCTTTCCAACTGCATCCCTCGAAAATTCTCTAAAATCTATATAAATCCGAGATTAGCTCACGTCAAGTATTCCAGGGCATTCCAATATTGCTTGACACAGCGTCCTGCGACTTGTCTCGTGCCATATTCTGATGTTTAGTTGGGATTAGAATGTAAAATATTTTCTAGGGAACTTATAACCTTTTTTTATTTCACAAAATACGCGTTAATGCAGCATATTTAGTCTAAATTGAATTATTAGTTAAAATTTTTAAAAGAGTTATTATTTTGCAAAGCCTACATATACAATGCATTACTAGAGTCGTTCATTTGCTGATTTTAGTCAAAGCATTGCTCGTCCCACAAATTAGTTCGGTTTAAAATATTTAGTTTAAAACCCCGTATTTCTTGTTGTGCTTTAATGTTACACAACTAAAACGCGCCTCTCATCTATAACGCGCCTTATAGATTTCGTGACTGTTTTAAATAGAAGTACTGCTGATATATGATCTATTAAATCAGAAAATCAGAATGGTTGGATTATGAGCTAAACTATGTGTTTAAATAATGTAGGGACTACATTAGTAATGGAAATTAAACAAGCTGTTATAAAACAATTTCAAAATCACTGTGGCAAACAGTGGATTAATCATTGTCGGAAGTGGATGAACGTTATCAGGACTGATAACTCCAGATTGATGCGAACAAACTGACTGTGTTCGTTATAATGTACCTGACTTATGAAGAAGACGACTTATCTACCAGTGCATCTTCACCTAGCACTGTAAATTTAAGAACGCCAGATAATTAGAAAAATTAAATAGAAACATATGTTTTCTGTACCTCGCTATATCCCTACAATTCTATAAATCCTCTTAATTGTTAAATATTGAAAGATTTAACTTTTGAGATGATAAGACCTTTGGCATTCCAGAATGTTAAAGACGTCAGAAACACAGATACCGAAACATTCGGAGACGAAAAGGCGATCATTACCATCATGACGAAATCGTACACCTAATAGTAAAAACCTTGCACTTACCTAAAAAACCATACCCCTTAACCCATTGAATTGAATGTTGTATACTGAAAACGCAAAATTATATTAGTTTGTTTATAAAACCCCTCCTAACGCCATAAATCAAATAAAGTGTCAAGTAAAACATGTTTAAATACTGAATCAATGTGACCAGCTGTGTGATTTCATTTGTATTAAAACTGAAATCAGGTGAACAAGCGAAGCTGTGGGGAAATACTAGTATTGATAAATCTTACATTTTACGAGTAAAATATTTTGCCAAATCAAATTTTATGTTTAAGTTTATATAAGTAAGAATAAGGGTTTTACACCCTCCTCAGATGGTTGAGGAAGGTCAAAAGAAACGGAAAATGCAAACTTGCTACAATAACTGCTGACACATCGGCGCTGTTGCCAACTGGACCTCCTCTTGTCTGGGTCAGGGTTTACGGGCTGTAACTCCCGCATGTCATGTCAATCTAAAGATACTGACGTTACTGGAAGAACATCACGATTGGATCTTTTACAGATTGGAAAAACAACAGTTTTTCCTACGAACATATGTTTTGTTTAGACTGTAATTGAAGATGTTTTAAAAATAAGAACCACTTTAAGGTTTTCAGGCTTTTAAGGTATTTTGATATTTATTACATAAAACTGATCATATATAGGTTTTTACTCAAAAATACCAGCAACAGGAACAAATCTGATATTTAAAAGTTACTTTTCAATATCACTTTCTCAGTAATTGTATTTGCTATCCTTTACGGTAGAGCAAATCTAAACGTTCGCCTAGTTTTGATAAACAAATTTGATATTGTTATATGGTAAATAACACGTTAATTACAGATCTATAATATAATCACTTATAGAATATACTCGTACTTGGCGTACGGCCTCGGAAACACTCATGTTGTTACGTAATTTAGTATGTTTTCAATATCCTGCGCTTATCAAAATGTAATTGATACTTAACTGTATTTTATTACATCGACTGTTTTTCCAATGTTAACTAACATTATTTTCAGTTGTAATGTACAAAAAAACTTCAGAATTATAACATAGAAAATGTTAACACTTTTTTTTAAATGTAAAACTAACTACGAATCAAGGCAATAATTTTCTATATTAATATTTTTGAAATCGGTTTAGAATAATGGAAGACAAACAAAACATATCGTTATCAAACACACGACCGAACTTACCTCTTAACAAATAACTTCTTAGCAATATCGCCTGGGCGTTTTGAATATTTTAACGATAATGATTAAAGATATGTGTATAAAATCTTCACATAACCAGCCAGAATTTGCCAAAACTCAGAGATACTGTTTAACCGGCGCGGCGCTTGGGAAGCAATGTCGAATTGGTGGCAATAATCTCCAGTGCCGGGCGACTATCCAAGAAATGTTTGTTCGGCTCTTCCAATTCAGGGTCATAAGGTAATTAAACTGTGATTCTACAGAGAAGTTTCAAAGCTAGAGAACTTATTACGAAGTTAGCTAATGGTATCTAAATGTTTAACCATTTTCTGCGACACACGAGTTTGCGACTTTGTAACGCTGATCCACCGAGGGAATGTTGCAGGTCTGGAGTTGTGCCACTGATTCTTCCCTATTCAGAATCTTAGTAATAAGACAGATTCTAGTTCACGGGTTTCTCGTTCATAACGAGACTGCATCGCTGCTTCGGGGCTCCGTCCTCATCAGATAATGTTAGGCGTATCAATGAGCGGGTGGAGCTTCAGGGAAATGAAGGCTTAAGGTGATAACATGCAATAGATTGGAAATAAAGATTGCATAAACGTGAACGTTATCGTTTTATCCGATCCCCATGCATACGTGTATATCATATCATTCAACATTTTAATAATACAAACTTACAACAGCCGGTTATACTACGACAGCGGTCCTCAATCTGATTTAGCCAAGCCCCAGTATTAACATTTAATATTTGGCGCACCCTTCCCCACTTAAACTGTGTTGGTGGCATAAAAATAAACATAAAAACAAAAACAAAATATTGCAGCTACGAACAACTTTTAAAATCAAGCCAACAATTAACACCCTTCTAAGCAGTTTCATGACCATTAACGTGGACGTAATAAAAGACGTCTTACAACAATTAGTATATTTACACTTATATATTTAAACTGATTCACATACAACGGTAAACTTATATAAAAGATGGTACAAGGCTATCGATTTCGGCCAGTTACACCAGAGACGCCATTTGAATTCTGTCAGTTATCTCATTGGCCTGATGATGACCGGTGTGACTGGTCAAAATCCATAGCTTTGTACCATCTTTTATATATGTTTACCGTCTTTATGTGAATCAGTATGAGTGTAAATTTATTCTTAAGTGTTGTAAGACGTCTTTTATTACATCCCGTAAGTAATAACAACACGTAATATGGTAATCAAAAAGTTGTTCATTAACGTGGACACAACTTGCTACTTCAAATAATTGGATACAAAACAACAAGGTATAATACATTTAACTTAGCGTCGGGTACAAAACCATCATAAAACATTATACATATAAAAGAATAAGCATAATTTTCATAAACGAAATTAAGATGAATATTATTTGAACTGTTAGGTTATAAACGGTCCTGCCCGAGAACGAGGCCCAATACTTTCAATTCTGGAGCTAAGCCAGGGTCGCCTGCCCTCGCCTTACTAATTGCCACCCTTCTGTAGTGAATATTCAAATGTAACATTTAGAACTTTAACCAAACAATTACATTTATTTTCGTACTATGGCTGCAGCCCAAAACAAGTGATAATAAAATTACCATATTAGGAGGAAGAAGGTGGAATAAGATTAAATTAATAGAAACAAAGATTCACACTATGCAGGATTCGAATATATTTTCCCCGAATTTGACGACAATAGTGACAGTATGAGGTTGAACCTATGTAAACAGTCGACAAAAATAATCATTGTTCTCAATGTTTTACATTTATCTGGACGTTACTAGCCAAATGCCGAGTTTCTAAACTATATTAGTTTAAAAACGGGAAGTAAGCCATAAACTTCAGTTTAAAGAAGTTTAGATTTTAAAAAGTGTACACGTCACTCCAAAAACAAAACAAATACTCTTAGTACATCCACATTAAATACAAAATATTCAGCTGTAAAATACTAAAATATTATGATAACAAAATCAACGTTTATGCACCCCCCCCCCCCCCCCCAATAACGTAATTGTGGCATATCTGAAGCAATATAAATGGGAAAAACATTTGTAAATCGAGTTTCAAATATTCAAACCGTTAGAATTGTATCATTAAAAAACATTCCAAAATGTTATACAAGATTTGTATACATAATAATAAAGATTACACTTCAGATTTGTATAGATACGTTTTAAAACATCCTGAATAAACAAGCTTGTTGTGTTTAATAGAATTAAATAATTTCTTGAGTACTAGTGTTGTGAGACGTAGTTTATTTATCTTGTTTAATGGAGTTAGAACATGATTATTTAATCATTAAAAGGAGTGTTAATTTTATTTAAAAAAATATAAACAATTAAAAACCTGTAGCAAAGTCTTGTGGAATTGTATACAGATGGAATTAAACTACTGTAAGCTACTTAGGTTCTGAACACAGGACTTGCGTCTTATGGAATTGTATTAAGATTAAATATTACTACTTAGGTTCTGAACACAGGACTTACGTCTCATAGAATTATATTCAAATGGAATTACTACTTAGGTTCTGAACACAGGAATTGTGTCTTATGGAATTGTATTCAGATGGAATTACTACTTAGGTTCCGAACACAGGACTTGCGTCTTATGGAATTGTATTAAGATGAAATTACTACTTAGGTTCTGAACACAGGACTTACGTCTCATGGAATTATATTCAAATGGAATTACTACTTAGGTTCTGAACACAGGAATTGTGTCTTATGGAATTGTATTCAGATGGAATTACTACTTAGGTTCCGAACACAGGACTTGCGTCTTATGGAATTGTATTAAGATGAAATTACTACTTAGGTTCTGAACACAGGACTTACGTCTCATGGAATTATATTCAAATGGAATTACTACTTAGGTTCTGAACACAGGAGTTGCGTCTTATGGAATTGTATTCGGATGGAATTACTACTTAGGTTCTGAACACAGGACTTGCGTCTTATGGAATTGTATTCAGATGGAATTACTACTTAGGTTCTGAACACAGGACATTGAATACAGAACATATCACAATGGCAACTTCGGTTGTTCGAACTCAAACAACCTATATCCAGAGCTGATTTAAAGTTTTCATTTCTTCTTCTCTGCTAATGCTGTTTTCCCAACCTCAAAATTCGAGATTATTTTTCCAAATATCCTACTAATTTTGTCAAACTGATGGTTTTTGTATTTTTTAGTTCATTCTTTTCGCACGACCTACAGAATCGACTGAGCTGAGATTTGGTAGGCAGGTAGCTAATACATCCAATAATTCAGACACTGGTCTAACCGTGATCCGAAATCTTTTGGCTTTCCGCCTCACTGGTCTTTAAAGTTAAAATATTATTATTTGAAACATTATTTATTAGAAGTAAATTATTAAACCATTAAACTTTTAACTCGTATTTACATTTTTGTTACGAAGAACTGTTATGTATATGTTATAAATGTTGTTTTTTATTTGTGCAAACTTCGTCAAAGTTTAAAATACGACGACAATCCATTTCTTGAAAAGGAAAAGGACACAATAACAAGAGCATGATAACAACAACGTTAAAACCACACAGCGCTTAGCGCCGTTAAAATTTAATATTTTATTTTTATTGCACTAGAGTAAATTTATCATCCAGATTTATAAATTCAATTAGATTTCATCTGCTTAAAGTTTTTACAAAATTAAAAACTTTAGAGGGCATCACAGGAATCATAAACTAGTTAAACATAAGTATTTAGTAAAACAATGCCATGCGAATATTTAAACTTAATAAATTAGACTGGTAAAAATTCCATAAGTAATACATTTTTTTTAGATAATCAATTAATTTGATAATTTTAAAAATTATTATTGTTCATTGGTAAAATATGTTTTTGTAAAGCGATTTCACTCTTTATAATGTATTTTCAATATATATTTGGCAATATTTATAGATATATAAACAGTGGGGCCTAATTAATCTATACAAACAAGTTGGTCTTTTTTCGTTTAAAAAATGTAAAAAAATTTCAACTATGTTTGCCAGTACAAAACTAAAATTTGTTTAGCTCCAGGGTATGAGAAGGTAAAACCGGGCAATATTTAAATCGCGGTAGTCCAACATCCTCAAACTATCGTTAATATGTGGATTCATTAATGTGATTTTTGTAGTTACACACAGCATCGAATGTAAAAGTAATCTATAAAAATATGATTTCCAATATGAATGAAAAAAGTTAGAAAATATTTAATAAAAAGTAGGCAATACAAATACCAAGCTTGCAATATATATTCAGCCATGTACCCAATACTGAGTGGCCACAGAGCCAGTACAACAAATAGCCGTGTTCTGGCGGGACACACCAATACATCGCGCCTGGGCTCACAGCCAACCGCACCAAATTTCACTTAATTGTCACTAAATAATATAGTTAACAGTCTATTGAAAATGTTATCCTCTGCTTCTCCTTGTGTACGTCTTTGTTTATCAGGGTTTGGTATATTCAATTCCGAACAGTCTATTAGTTTAGAGCATAAGTCACGTTAACGAATATTACAAATTAATTCTGCTTGTTTAGCGACAGTGATCTTAACAGTGGTAAAACCGTTAAATTAGAGCTAACCTTCACTGTAACGTAATCAAAATATTTGTTATAGGTAAAGAATTCAGCGCCTTGCAACTACGTAGGGTCTCAAAGACTTTTAAGTATTTTATTACTGTTAAATAAAAAGGAACAGTCAACATCAATTTAGAAATTGTGCTACTACTATTTTTAACATCGACAAATATTTCTCCAAGACCGGAAACATGTTTAACATACTATTTAAATGTCTATTAAAAAATAAAGGTTTATACTCTAGAAAGATTATGATACAAACACAACGACTCTCGTAATTTTAGAACAATACGCGGAAATAAAAAGAATTGCTCTTATCACGCTTTTAGGTTAAGGTTTAACTGCCTCAAGCAGGAAATAAGTATTACTATATTTGTTTGGACATTGAAAAATAAATAGGAACTGTCACAATATTACTTAGGTTACATGTTGGTTAAGTATAAGTTTCTGTTGATCCTTCGCAAATGTTATTGGTTCATACTTCAACGAATTTCAGGCAGATATTTTACGAGAAATAACTATACAGTATCTAACGATATACAGAAATACAAATTTGAAATTCCTAAAACTAAAAGAAATTAATACTTTAGTTTTTTATGTAACACATCAAACCCTAAAATCTACACTGTAATCAAATTCTCTCCAAGTCACGTTAATGGTTTTTGATTGAACTTTCTCGTTTTGACTTCATTTGCACACCTACTAAAAAGGTCTAAATAGTAAATTAAGTACAACTTGAAACGGTTAAACGTGTACAGTTGCAAGTTTTACAAATACAAGTTAAAACAATCTGTCAACTCCTTTCCGAACAATATATCAAGTAAAGAATAACGTTTATTAGCTGCGATTTCTTATTAGTATACTTGTGACGACATAATGACCATTTCATGTCAACTTAAAACAGTTTTACCTTGACTACCATGTTTTATAAAACAATAGACACATTTTTCAATGAACTTCAAACGGGTAATTAACAGAGAGAAACAAATGTCTAGTCACGCAGTGTTCTGTCGCCAATATAACTGGGGTAAACAACCCATTAAATAACAGGATGACGAGACATTCACGGCGTAATATAAACTCTTACGGGAGCTAAACATAGACAACCTTGTCACTATTCAGACAAGCTTGCCGCTATCCATAAACAAGCTTGTTGCTATCCATAGATAACCTTGATGCTATTCAGGCAAGCTTGCCACCCCATCCATAGACAAACTTGCCGCTATCCATAAACAAGCTTGTCGCTATCCATAGATAACCTTGATGCTATTCAGGCATGCTTGCCGCTAACCATAGACAACCTTGCGGCTATCCATAGAGACCCTTACCACTACCCATAGACGAGATTACCGCTATCATAGACAACCTTGCCGCTATTCAAAGACAACCTTCCCGCTGGCCTTGCACGAGGTCGATACCAGAATTTTGTCCAACGATGTTATATATCTACTTGGTGCGCAGTAAAGTACAGTAAACCAGTTTTAACATTATTAGTTCTACAGAATAAGTTTAACATAACGTATTTATTTTGGTAAGGCAATATCACGTCAGTAAATGTTTTTCTAAAATATGTTATAAATGACTAGCCGACCTGTTGCAGCTTCGCCAGCGTTAACTACGATAGTTCGGTGTGCTTCAATCTGTGATTAGCCCGTGAAACTAATATGAATCAAGATCAGCAGTTTGAATTTTCATCAGCTGAAACCAATGTGAATGTCCATAACGAATACATGGTAACTTTGGGATCCAGGGGCGGAACACAGGGAAAATTTCGTAATACCGTTTCTTAGCAAGCACCTAAGGCCAAAGAAGAACCTATATGTCAAATTTCAACTCTATAGGCCTTATAGTTATGGATATTTCGTAAGAGGTCAGTCAATGGTATATCTGGATTTTATATATTAAGAAGATTAAATAAATTATTGATATTATTGCGTACGAAATACTGAAAATAAATCAACTTTTTTCAGTGAACCTGTACTTATCAGGAGGATTTGAGTGTGATCTATTTGCATTATTATAGGGTTTTTATACTGGTCCGGTCATGATTCACTTTATAAATAAAACAAATGCCGTAAACTGAATAATAAAATATATAACAGTAACTATTAAGTATAAATTGGTAGTAAATAAAATAAGGAGTGATATTTCTTGCAGATACGGGACATTTCACCGTGTAATACGTTTTCAGGCGAAACAGTCAGCCTTTTTTACTCTACATATAAAATGGAATTTAAATTTTAGAGTGCGTTTTTTAACTGCTCCGATTAGCTTATGTTTGTGTGATTCTTTTAATAATTAACTCTCCATTCTTGCTAGTTCGTAATTTGTCCAAAAAAATCTAATAGCAATAATAATTTGTATTATTAAAATATTTGCCACGCCATCTTATGGTCAATTATAATAACACATCTATATTAGACACTATATTATCTAACAGCCAAAATATAACTTTAAAACTCAAACATGGTTAGGCCAGTTTTATAAAAAATAACATAAATTGATTTATTGGCTAATTTTTATATAGGGCCTAAGTTATATTATAAAATACAAATTAAATATAAAATATCTGACTAGGAACCTCTCTTGACAATTCAAAATACCAGCTCCGGAATTAGTTTTCTGGAAACCTACCTGACTTGATTATGAAAACTTTTAAATCTAATAAAGGAGGATTCTGTTGACACTCTAAAAATAATTTCATGTTATTTATTATTACTTTTATAAAAATGATTTACTTTATAAAGACAATATCAATGGGAAAAATGTATTACTTTATAATGTCTCATCAACTAATTTAAAGTTACTTAACAAATCATTTTAATACTTAAAGACCTTAATTTTGAAAAATTAACCTTTTTACAACAATTTCACAAAGAAAGTAAATGGAAATTCTTCATGTTTCCTAATAGAATACAATTTGTTCGACATACTAAACAATAAATCTTCTTACAAAGCATTACTTAAAATAATATGAATATGTAATTGAAAGAAAAATGCTAATCGTATCGGTTACATCCAGTCAGTTAAAAGTTACTGTAATTGGTAAATTATAATAACTAAAAGTACTAGGAGCTCACAGCTAACATAACGAACAAAATTATAACTAACGTATGATAAAAATAAATTAACTCACCAAGTTATCCTAGACTAGCTTAAGCTCAATTTGAAGCGCCAGGTCAAATTATTTTGATACAACGGTATTTAAGAAACTGTTTAAAAAATGTTGATGAATCAAGTTTACCATGCATATTGTTTCAACATTGATATTGTAAAATACTCTATCAAGGCAAATATCATCGGGTAGAACAAAAAACCTCTTTCAAAATACGGTAAACATATAACATTTGTTTATTTGTATGATCAATAGTATTATTTAAACAAAAATAGAAATTCAGCTTAACAATGGTATATATTGGACTCGCCAATGAAGGATCGCCTGCCAGTTATCAGTACTGATAACACGTGATTGATGTGACGTTACTGTTCTCTGTTATCGGTTGCCCCCGTCTTATCAATATGATAACTTGATACCTTATGTCAGACAACACGGCCCAAACGGATCAAATCCCCCTTGTCTTTAAACCTATCTGCAATAAAAGAAAATGCCATTTATAAGAAATCAAATCCAATATTTATCCAAAAGAAAAGTAAAAAATGTCCTGAAGAAAAAAAAATTAAGAAAACCTGCGTAAACAAAAAATGTAATGAAATTAGATCAAAAATCACTTAAGGGGTATACCACCATGGGTTATTTTCACATGTACAATATTTTAGACGTTCAAAGAATATTTAAAAGGAAAAACATATAAAACTTAAATGGAAGGTTATGATTGATATAAAGACAAACAAATGTTGCGAGAAACATATCTTTCATTCACAATTCGTCGGAATTCTCGCATCAAAATAAAAGTTAAAAAGGAAATACAATATTATATGAACTTTGTAAATGTTTTAAAACATAATATACATTTAATTATTAAAATAACTATAAAGTAGCGGTTGGGTTTTATTACAGGTTGAGTTTAGATGTAAACAGCCTAAAGGATGGCCAGATAAACTTCACTAGTGGGGTTGGAGAACTTCACAAACCACCCTTGGACTGGAGAGCCTTTCCCTCTTAAACAATCTGCTTTTGATATTTTTTCTGAAAGAGGCATTTCAACCCTTGAGACCTTTACTTTATTGTCTTTCCGAATAGAAATATTATAATACCTTCACAATATACACGTTGAGAAACTCAAAGTACAGTGTTAACCATAAATGTAAATAGCTGAGTAAATATAAGTTACTACACTGAGTGAGATACATATATCACCCAGTATTATGATCAATGTCCTTAAACCAATTCAGTCGAAAACGATAAGCAATTTGCATGAACTATTAAATTTCGAGAATTTCGACGAATTGTGAATGAAAGATATATTTTTCGCAATTAGTTCGTCTTTATATCAAACATAACCTTCAGTCGCAATATCCTTGTGCGTTTATTGAGTACCAACTGTTGGTGTCGACTTATCTAATGTGAAAATAAACAAATTTATAACCAAATTCCTTAATTAGGTTTACGAAATTTAAACCGAATATCTGCAAAACAGAATAATATAATTTGTTTATTAATCTTAATCAGTACAAATTAAACGTTAAAATCAACAAATAAAGCGTGAGCAAGTTTTAACCATATCCTTCAATAAAATGTGAACATTTAAATCGTATAATTATTTTGCTGAATGTTTTTATTTTTCTTATCGGTTGAACAAAAATACATAGCATTGTGAATTGACACCCAAAAAGGGTGGTTGGTTCACTGATTCATAAATACCTCTAAAAGTGCAATAACCATATCAAAATAAAATTCGAGAAAGATGGGGGAAAAAGGGCACTTGGATGGAGGTGTGACGTATCGTGCAAGTAAAAGGCAAAACCATTTGCTTTTATGAATCAGTGGCAATTATTATTATTAATTCATAGCAATTAAGGCGTTGACGCGGAGGTGAATTCACCTGCAATGTCATAAGTTATGGAAAAGCACGCCTGCAAAGCGAATGACCTATCATGAGGAACAAGGGACAACTTGGACGAAGACTAAAAGACTAACTGACCATTATCTGTGAAACAATCCTAGATAACATATATCTTGTAGGTTGAAGCCTTCCAAAATAGTTAAATGATTATATATACATCATGTTTCGTGTTATATTATTTTACAATCCGTCGATCTATTGGCATACTAACAAAACGAATAACTCAGCTTTTCTAAATATGTTGAACGAGGACAATATCTATTAAAAAGCGATTTTGATTAATCTGGAAATGTAAAAATGTGAATTAAACGTATTAAACGTGTTAACTATTGCATTTGGTATGAGCCTTAACAAGTCGTTTTTACAAGATATATCTCAGTTGAAGATCCAATAGTTTGTTTATTGAATTATACTTAATATGTATTTATAGTTAACAGTGTGAAAAAATACTTTTAAATCACCGTAAAGAAAATAAATTAAAATAATTTCTGTGTTTGTAACTTGAAATTTAAATGTTAAATGTATTAACAAGTCGTTACTTCAAACCCAGAATACATGTGTAGGATACGTGGGCGCTAGTGTGTTTTAGATAAAAAGCAGTACTTTTCGAGGAATGGAAGGAAGCGCCTCCACGTGATGATTCAAACCCAATCGACGGCCAGGGTCTTCTTTTTTTAGTCCCAGTTTCTGCTTTGGTCGAAGATTGCTTTTATAAGTAAATCTCGGTTATTTTTAAACAAGGTCTTTTTAATAAACAGGTTTAATTTTGTTACTTAAAATGTTTTGTACTTTACTTTTCTTCTGCGAGGGTTAAGTTTGAGAAATTATTGATAGTTGAATAATCATGTTTTAATTCCGGTAACATAATGGTAATACAGGCATTTCCTAGTATCCACATTTATCAATAAAATAACGGTAAAATATATCATAACGACATTTAGTCATTATTGAAAAAGTTTCGTAAAAAACTTGATACAAATTATTAAGTTCATAGTAGTTTGAAAATCAGCCAATTCAGGTGTTACTGCTTATCTCTTTCTACCACCAATTCAGGTGTTACTGCTTATCTCTTTCTACCACCAATTCAGGTGTTACTGCTTATCTCTTTCTACCACCAATTCAGGTGTTACTGCTTATCTCTTTCTACCACCAATTCAGGTGTTACTGCTTATCTCTTTCTACCACCAATTCAGGTGTTACTGCTTATCTCTTTCTACCACCAATTCAGGTGTTACTGCTTATCTCTTTCTACCACCAATTCAGGTGTTACTGCTTATCTCTTTCTACCACCAATTCAGGTGTTACTGCTTATCTCTTTCTACCACCAATTCAG
>OY776114.1:160143222-160238222 GCA_963675035.1 Allygus modestus | reverse complement strand
TGATATTTGCTCAAAACAACAATCTTTTGCAAAAGGCTCCAGTAGCAGCAAACCTGCGTACTCAGCCTCCATGTTATTCTTGTGGATAATAATTAAATGCTATGTCTCCCTTAATTATGAACATAAATTAATAAAAAATGGTATACAACTTCACCTAGTTGAGTTATATTGATATTAGCATAAAAGCCCATTTTTTGCGTTCTTGGTTGCAGCAAACCTGCGTACTCAGCCCCAATGTTATTCTTATGGAGAATAATTAAAAATTGTATATAACGCTTATTTGTGAATATATTTTTATGAAACTTTGTCAGTGGCTTTATGTAGTATCAAGACATTTATATCTTCATTGGAAATTCGCTGAGTATGCAGGTTTGCTGCGACGGGGGTATTATTTATATTTTACCTGTATATTGCAAATTACCACTATTACAATTTTTTACCTCTATGAAAACCCCAAAAAATAAAAGAATTGCAATCTGTTTTCCTAATCAAATAAACATATCCAACAAATATTTGTGGACACCATTACAAATTGGGTTTATATATTTTTAAAGAATAAACGAACTGCAAAATTGTGGGCTATTTCATGACAACGGAAAAAGGCATACATACATGCAATGACAAATGTGAACTATTCAGAATAAAACAATATTTCTTTAGTAATCAATAATACAAATATTGAAAAACTGATTACATTAAATGCAAGTTTAAATTTTTGTTTTTAGCAGGTGGAATATTTTTGTTTTATACAAAAATAACTATCTTGCTTGTTTATTAAAATTTCCAATTAAAACAGGTCACTACTAATCTGAATATGAAATTCAGTTATTTGTCTCCAAGATAAAATCGTAAACAATTTTAATGCGGCTACACGTTATTATATTTTGCACAGTATATTAACGTAGAGCGATGATTTAAAATACATTTAAATTCATTCTAAATAACAAATGTACATCAAGTTGAATTGTAAAGATAAATAAGGAAAAAATCAAAAGATTTTTCCCCTAAATACCTTAACAACAAAGATTACTGAAAATAGTTTAATTTTAACACTGTTTGATTTTTAAATGCGATACATTAAAACTTTGCGATACTTTTTTCAGTAATTTAAATCGTTAATCGCTGATATTTCAAGTGAATCAATAGGCTCCCGAACAAAGACAAACGAGGCACAGTGCCGGGCAGAAGGTCCCGGGCCTCAGTTTACCTGGAGATGATTGATTCTCGCCGTGACAAGGGTCGCCGAGATGGGACAATCCTGAGTGTCCTCAGTGAAAGTATATATACTAAATATATATTTAGCCATACTAACCACTTCTCCCTGACACAGTTTTAACAAGTTTAACAATTTTGGAAGGTTAAAAATGTATCCAACCTAAGGTAAAAAAATCTTTGGAAAATAATTAAAATTTGTAAAAAGATTTTGTAAAAATGTAAATGTGAAGGATAAAATACACTTAATCGAATAGGTATCACACAAATATAGTTTTTAGTTTTATTTTTGGTCGTAATATTTGTATAGTACCTGAACTTTTCTAATTTATCTATAAAACTGATGTAAGTTATAAAGATTTAGTCTATTCAAAGAGAATTGTATTTTTGAACTTCACTATGTAGTACCTAATCAATTTGTTTTTTATTATTAAGATTTGTTTGTACTTTGCTTATCGGTTTTAGTGTTTGAAACCAAACTACGTTTCGGGAGGTAAGGAAGCCTTTCTCGTCATCAAGTGACCCTATTTAATTAAATTTAAAATTTGAAAGCTCATTTAAACTAGCCCACATGATAATTTGCTATAATATAAATAAGAGGAGAAAAATGGCTAGTTAACAGTTTTTAGATTGTGAATGTAATTAAATAGTTTACTTGATAAAAATAGGAGCTTCCTTACTTCCGAAACATAATGTTGTTTTAAATAATATAAATAATAGATACTCCGAATAAAATCAAATTGATAAAAATATATTTTCCCTTAAATACTTTAAACATTATAGTAAGCTAATATATAGAAAGCAAATACTTATCATTACAATTGCAGATATAGAAAGAACGAAACATAAACAAACTATGCATCTTCACATGTCCGAAACATTCAAATCATTAGTATTATTTTGCAGAGCAAACGTAAGCTTTCACTACGAAGAATGCATCAAGGACGATTTTTATTGGACTCTGATTTAAAACAATTGTTGAAGCATGTATTGAAAATTAAATAGTATCACAAGATTCATGAAAATATTACGGGTTGACATTTACAAAATGGAACGACTTAAAAATATCGCATCTTTAAAATATATGATCGTCTAACATGTAGGCAAGTACATAGACATCACTGTTGTGTTCGCGGGAGTGTCCTTCAGCTTTGGAACTATATGCAGATCAATTTCGAAAATGGATTTCTCTAAGGGTAAAAAGGAATAATTTTCAGTACTACAAGTGAAACAAATTATAAACTATTTGTATGTGAATTTATTTAACTGCAATTAAAATAAGTAAGGAATTATTTATTAATTATTATAGCTGCGTGGTTTCACGGGTTGCGCTGATACGAACGTTCGGCCGCGGTGACCTAAGCAATCCGACAAACGTGACAGTCCGATCTCACAGTCAATCTCTCGTCGCCATTGAACAATGTGTATACACACTATCAGAGGAATGAATAAACGAATTCACACGTATGTGCAGAATATTAAACGTTGAAACCTATTGCATACGAATAATATGGCATTGATTTGCAAGCAATGCGTTAGCTTATAACACCTTTAAAATCTAAACGAGTTCGCACGCATCACGCTGACGTGAGGGAAGTGAATTTCCACAAAAAAGTTTAAAACTCAAAATATGTGTAAAAACGTACATGTATTCCAATTTTTATTTAAATCTGAAAACATTGATTTTTTGGCTGTTCTGATGCTCCTGGTTTCATTTACCTGCAAAGCTCCTGGGAATACAATTTTGTGCATTATAATGTTAGGAGAAGGTCCAGGCAGGCTTGAAAGTAGGCGTGAATTCTGGGGATGATAAAAGTACTCTGACAAAGGAATAACAGGCTTTTATAGTGTAAAACCCCCATAAGACAACGTACTGTGTTTAGTCGAAACACATTTTCTTTAATAACTCGGTAAATATTTATGCTAGAATGACAAGAAAGAGCTCAAAACTTTTGCCTAACTAATTCCCCTCTTTTTACATGCAATAAATTTACATCCGGGGCTTTTCTGACACTTTTCGGGCCCAAAAACTCAAAATTTGAAAGATTATTCCCCAAAATAAGGGGTTAGAGTTTTTCGATTGTTTTGCCCAACGAACTTGTCCAACTGATTACAGAAAGGAAAGTCCTTACCAAATTTGAAGTTAATAGGACAAAAAATGTGACCGCTAGAGTGCATACACACACATATATATATATATATATATATATATATATATATATATATACATATATATATACATATATATATACATATATATATATATATAATTTTGAACGAACCCCCAAAACTTGTTCAGGGGGTCACGTTAGGAACTTCTATGGTGGTCCCGGGCTTAAGTTTCACCGTGCGGGTCATGCTAATAGTTCACTTTCCAAAGGAAATTCACTAACAACCGTGATCCTATAATCCGTAATAAACTTTCATTCACATAACATTAAATGAGATATGACTATATGAATAGAAACCACTTTTTTCACTGAGAATATTCATTCATAGGCTGTGCTCTCCTGCGCAACTGGTCCTACCTTTTCATAATCAGAAAAAGGTTTATTCATTGTTCCGACTTCATTATGAAATGAAAAAACTCGAAGGAGAAAGTCCAGCAACTGAAAAAAATTTATTCAGTTGAATCCCAAGACGAGGCTGAATGACGAATGGGCCTCGAAAGCTTTGAATTGCTCTGACTCCAAGGGTCGGCTTGTTACATGATGGTTGTTAACGATTTATTTTTAGACAAATAATATTAAAACAAACCAACTGGAACAGTAAAGGAATTTTTCCTTGTAAACAGGGACATTTATTGTAAACAAATTTATCAATGTATAACAACCTATATTTGCTTTGCAACATTTGTTATTTACTAGATTATATAACAAGGATAAACATTGTACGTTAACTAAATTTAATGTAACACCAGCATGTTTGTCGTAACCATTAATTTGTAAATAATTTCTTAAGTAGCATGATACGTGTTGTTACACTAAACAGGATAAATAAAATAGTCTTACAACACTATAAAGTATATTTACACTTATACTGTACCAGGCCCAATCAGAGAATGTTTCTCTGATTATGCCTGATGATTACCGGTGTAACTGGTTGAAATCGATCGCCTTGTACCTTATTTTGTATATATTTTACCATCTTGTATGTAAGGTCAGTAAAAGTGTAAATGTATTTTGTAGTGTTGTAAGAAGTATTTGTTTATCCTGTTGATTAGTTTGTAATATATGCAAAATTCTATTCAGACCAAGTAACGTAATAAATATGTTATTTAATACAAAATACACAATAAAATCTTAGCCTGAGAAAATTAACCAATTATAATGAAAATCTAAGAGAAAATCGTTGCCGTCTAAAATGTAAAATATAAATTTTAAAAACTTCGTCGTTGAATTCGTCTTTGAAACTTTGATCTTTGAAACTAGCATTCGACCTGTGAACTGAGAGCTGCAGTTCCCAGAAATAGCTTCGTACAGCCACACATAATGCGCTGAACCGCAACAGACCCCTCATTCAAAATGTACCGATATAGTCGATATTAAAATATTTCAAACAAGTTTAAAATCTGTCAGTACTTTTTACTGTAAGATAGCCTTTTTAAACAAGTAAACAGGATAAATCTGACCTATTGAAAGGAACGTCCAACAAGTTTAAGTGAAATTCACTTAACAACATTATACTTACGTGAAAATAGTTTAGTTTCTTGAACAAGGTTATAGGATGATTATTTATCATTTAGTAGCACTCAATTTCTCTGTAATCAATTAGGGATTTTTATATGCAATTTTAATTTTAATAATTTATTTTACAAAATCACTGTGTCAGCAATATAACCAAAACTAATATGTTTAGTCTGATAAATTACAAATGATTTCAGTTAGTCCCTGACACGATCGATATGTTTTCATCCCAACTGGGAATACCTCTAATAGTATTATCCTCACACTATTTTGACACCAGCCTGTTTTGTGTTTCAGGAAAATAAACATGTTTCTCAACCTACTGTAATCTTGTTAAGCCCTCCTTGGTGAAAACTCTAATCAAACGTGTTCATCTTTATATTGTTTACTTGTAAACTACATTAATAATAATAAGTACTGATTCAGTCCGTTGTGTAACCTATGAGAAGTATATACAAATATGGCACGATCATTGTTATATATGATGTTGCGACTTAAAACGAATACTCTTTTATTGATAGTATTATACTGCCACCACCACCTTAATGGTTTAGTTACTGTAACACCTCATTTATAGAACCTGTTTGACAATATCGTTAGCGTCATAATACCAACGTAATTGCTGATAACAAGTCAGTGACGTAACATCAATCATTTGTTATCAGTTCTGATAACGAGCAGCCGCCTTCCACGCTCCCGTATACCGTACCTATGCGGCTAGTATTAATGATTTCTCTGACCTTAGAGAACCTAATTATAATCCGTTGTCATTTCCCTTGTATCCTTAAATTCACTTACTCTCCATATTATTATGGTGGAAGTAATATTAAAATTATCACCAATATTGTATTTGAAACTAGCCGGTACCCTCAACCCTTGATTCGCAGTGATTCCCGATTATTTTCGGTGAAAAACATACGTTTGCCATTGCAACCAAATGCTCTCAATAAGTTTAACGCTAATAATTTCACTAGGGCCCTACAATTTATGGTTAGATACCATCCTTGAATCAACTTGAATGACGATGCAAAGTTTCATCGCAATCGGAAGAATCAGTGCAGGAACGAAAATACAGGAATACAAAGTAACATTGATTTGTAATATATCTGTTTGCAGATATATTATTGTGAATATTGTTTGGGAGTAAGAAATCACAGCTCATATTGACGGCATTAATGGCGTAAACATTTAGAAGTAATGAAATATTTCCTGGTTTCATTTTGTAATACTATAATCCAGTATATACTTAAATCAAAATTTAAACATTTTTTTAATTAACATTTATTGGAATCCGATGTCTTCGTTTCACAATTATATTAAAATAAAATATACACTAAAATTAAATTAAAAGTTTCGGGGAGATCTATTATTGCAGAATATTTCATTCATTTAAGACATATAAGCCGTGTTAACCTGGCTGTAATATTTTTGTTCGTGATATATTTGAGTTGATTCGCAAAACTAGGTATACTCAATAATGACACCTAGATTGCTTGGCAACGGGTCGTCTTTGTAATGAAAATGAAGTATTTCAGTCGTGCAGTGGGTATCTTCACATTTATTAATTATCATGTGGGTCAAACATTTTTAAAATCACTACATTATTCTTTTAATTTACTGAGCTAAAACTCCTCGATCCTAATTCACATTAAAGGTCCACCACTTTTGAAATTCATGGTTTTTTCAAGCTTTTTAAAATATTTTGGTTTTCTGTTTTTATGCTCCATAACTTGTTCCCGTCACTTTGTCCTCCCACATCAACGAGTTGACATAAACAAGTGTGGTTCGGAATCTGAAGAGACTGACTGCCAACTAAGGGTACAAACACACAGGACGCGGCGCGGCACGGCACGACATGCGAGTCCACACAAAAGACACACCATTCGCATGTTCTCACATGTTCTCTTTATGCGAGTTAATAAAGACATTATTATCATGTCTTTCTCTTCCCTCAGTGGCAAAGAAAGCATTGAGCAAGGTGGATATTATTACGAAAGGGTGTGTTAAGGGTTTAGTACAAAGAATAAATCTAAGAACCAACCTAAGAAACATCCGGGACAGAACAGTAGCCAGGGGCGAGGACACAATCTTATCAGAACCCACTGATCACCTTACAACACGCGAGTGCCTTACTCCAGACAGTGATTAAGGTCACGGGGGATAAGCATAAGCTCATTTGACACAAGCCAGTAACTTTTGCAAAGCCAGTTCTTTGTTGCTGTATATATTCGGTACACACTGAATTACACTGCCGCTCTCAAAGTGCAATGCGATTTAGTGAGCTTAGTGGAAACTATATCAGCACGATACTGAAGATCCGGATACATGGAGAAATTATTTACTCGTTTGAAGAGTGGAATTTACGAAAATATTCCACGCCAAAGTATTTCTGATAATTGTTGAAAATATTAACATATCGAGAATGAAATCTAAGTTTACCATCAAAGACATCCTTCGACATTCCAGAACGTGAGTTATACAGCGCCAATATCTACTTAACTAAGTAATTTAATTAGATACACACTAAACGTCGTCAGTGTAATAATCGTTTTGGAATAATCTACAAGTTAAAAAAATAACTAGAACAATTTCACAATTTTGGGTCTTACTTTTTCGATTTTGTATCGTTACATTTGGTTCAACGTTCAAGGAAAATATGGATATTATTTTATTTAAAGTAATTACCCTGTAACGGCACTGAAAAATAAAAAGCCGTCACTAAGATCATTGAATACACAGAGTACACAGTTAGTGTATACTCAATGCTAACATGTGTTTGAAGACACGGAGTACACAGTTAGTGTATACTCAATGCTAACATGTGTTTGAATACACAGAGTACACAGTTAGTGTATACTCAATGCTAACATGTGTTTGAATACACAGAGTACACAGTTAGTGTATACTCAATGCTAACATGTGTTTGAATACACAGAGTACACAGTTAGTGTATACTCAACGCTAACATGTGTTCGGCCCAATGTGCGATTAGATGTAATTTTGTCAAAGCTACATTGGTTCTGCTACTTTTCACTGCATCAGATTTACGTGACTGTAAAATTAACAACCATTCACGATAAATATTTCAGTTTTTATAAATATGTACTGCTAACATACAATTTAGTACAGCTTAGTTCAGCTGCACTAACAGCTGCTTAGTACAGCTACACTAACAGCTGCTTAGTACAGCTACACTAACAGCTGCTTAGTACAGCTACACTAACAGCTGCTTAGTACAGCTACACTAACAGCTGCTTAGTACAGCTACACTAACAGCTGCTTAGTACAGCTACACTAACAGCTGCTTAGTACAGCTACACTAACAGCTGCTTAGTACAGCTACAGCTGTATTTAGACACTATACAATCCAGCCGGTCTATAATAACTGGTGGTGGAGTTTTTTTTTTAATAAATGTACTGAATATACTGAATATAAGAAAATAATTTTACAAACAAATATAATACAATGTATCGACAAGCAAATTGCGATGCACTCCACCAATATTTTCTTCTCGGATACGACTTAGACTTGATTCGCTATAACACAGCAGAGATGAGACGATGAGACCCACCTGTGACAAGGTGTCTCACACAATAGCGTCAGCTGTGCAGCAAATACAGACGTCTGACGAATCTGTTCACTCCGTCAACTTCGGTATACGTTTTCAATCAACAAAGAATCTTGGTTGTTTACCATATTATTGTGTAGTGAAATCAAGAAAATAAAATAAAAAATCCGTAATGAAATTCCACGAATTATTATTTTCATATCAGTCGTTGCGGAAATCTCTATTCAAAAGTCTACATTGTATTTTTTGGATCATTGGTTTCACCTTAATCTAGATTTAAAGACGCGTAACTCTTCAAGGATTAGTATGATTATAGTCCCATTAAATCTAAAACTTAGGATATGCCTACGTTTTGATTTTAAATCCTCGTGCTTTTTTAAAAAAAGTAGCAAACTAAATAACTGATGTAACTATTATTGTTATGTTTTTAATTTACTGATTTCACTGAAAGTTTACAAATCAACACCACCTACACTGCAATGTTTTATCTTGTTTCCAATAATTTCCAATACCACTAGCAAGAAATATTCAAATTGAAGTATATTCCGTTAGGCGTGTTAGGACTGACTTTGCAATACACCTCTTGTTGAGGAATCGCACTCCAGGAGATATATATATTTAACATCGTTTTCAAGAACTAGATTGATATTGCAGTCTGCTTTTACCAGTCCATGGTTTATTACAGCCAATGAAAATATTCTAGGAGTCAAAACTAAAACTACAAATTTTGAACAGCATTTTAATCAACGTCATAATTCATAGTAAGGATTATACCAGGTGTCCTATAAAGTCCAACCACTAAATAGGGGTTGCTAAATAGGGGTTGCTAATTAGGGGTCGCTAGGGGTTTGATAGGGGTTGATGGAGGTAGTTTTTATTTTTTATATAGCAACCCCTAACAAGTTGCTTATCATTTTAAAGAGGCTAAAAAATGTTATGCCTTAAACCAGACCTCTCTATGTTTATTAGCGAATTTCCCCCAAAAGGGAAGACGCTATTACCGTAGGTGGCATGGTAAGACTCAAGCCCGAGACCATGATAACTTTTCGTTTTGAGGTCCCCAGATGCCAAAAACACTATTCGTTCAAATTTATATACGTATATATATATATATATATATATATATATATATATATATATATATATGGTGTGTGTGTCCGTTACCGCGATAACTTTAGCATTTATGACTTTGTTCGAAAACCAGATCGATCGGACTATGGGAAGGGGGTTTTATGGGGGTTAACAATTTTACAAAAATCAGTTTTTACAAATTTTACCCCGAAATGTTAAAAACACTCAATTTTGATTATAGCCATTTTGATTGAAACCCTTAACCACTTGAAAAAAATACTTTGACTTATGCTAGTGAAATTTACCAAAGATTGTTTGAAAATTTACAGTAGTTCAAAACTTAACAGGAAGGGGGACCTTTATGGGACACCCGGTATAACAACAGCACTTATAAACTACATACTTACAGGAAGTGTCCTTTAACTCACTTTAAAATTTGCATTCCCCTCGTAAACATTAGAATTTTAATGTTATGTCATTCATATAATAAAAACCAACCCGTAGGTACGTTATATACCAAATCAAATTTAATTAAAAACCTCTTTTTTGAACCCAAAAAATCTGTAAATCCAACGGTAGAATTAGAATAATCTAAGGACCCATTCATACGGTGCTGATACTAAATTTAACACTAGTGAGTTGATTTTTCAAAACAACAAACAAATATTTAAACACAATTACTAATATTAAAAGAAGGTAATTATAAACATCGTCTTGTGCTAAGGGATTTAAATAAATTAGCTATTAAAAGATTCCAGAGAAACACTTACAATCAACAAAGGATTTTGGTACTGCAACTTTACAATGGATATAAATAGGATTAAAATATGACTTGACTCTATAACTGTGCAGTTTACGATATGAATAAGTTTAATTATATTTAAGAGTCCTTCCTCATCACAGCTACTTATACCCTTCAGGCACACAATAACATGTAAACATCATGATTCCCCTTAAAACTCACATTTAGCTCAATAGCGTAGCTGGGCGTTACATCTCACGAGGTAGTATCAAACTTGTTTTTTTTTTAATCGTTGTTTGAAAATAAATCGCCATACGCGAAATTTGGAATTATATAATTTTTAACGCAGTTTTTAAACCTTATAAACTTTTTCTACAAATCTTGATTGCGCTTGTCTGCGTTGTTTGGCATGCTATACGATACACTCCTGCTTACTTGGAAGCTCCAAGTGTCTAAAAAGGTAGAGTTATCAAAGAAGTTGATTTATACGCGGTACACAATAATATTAAAACATAAATCTGTAAAATAATAAAATACAAAGTAACTACACGAAATATCGCACTATAAATGGGTCAAATGTTTACGATAACCATAAATAGCAGTTATGTGACTGATAGCAGCGGCAAAACTGCTGATAGCTGCTAGTTATGAGTGCTGATACAGCAGTGTTTAATCTGACATCAGTTCCGATCATCGATTTCGTCAATGTTATATCAAATATTACCATGCATTTTACAATGTAAATAAATGTTCTAAACCGTCAAATGAGTTTAGCTCAGCAACATACAAAGTGTGAAGACCAATTGAACAATAGTGATCAATTATTACTTTGCATTATTAAAATTATATAATATTAATTGCACGAATAAACAAAAATTAAATTTCATCCAGGAAAATTATAGCAGAAATGGCTGTAGGACCTGAGTAATATAGTGTGCTGTGTAAGATCGTTAGAAAAACTTGCGTAGCAAATTCTGTTAAGCCAGGGAGAAGAGGTAGCAAATAAAGTGATAGAGCATTGGGGGAGAACGCCTGTCGCGGTTGCACTTGTATACTGCAGTAAAGAGCTATTTCTGAAAACTGCAGACTGCAGCTTCACTAGGGTTAAAGATTTATGCATTTACAGACAATAGCCAGAAAACATGATTGGCAACCGGGGTCACATTTCAAACTTGACCGTAGTAGTAAAATTTGTATACAAAATAAAGTACTTCAATTGATTAAAGATAGACAAAAATGTATCTGAAACTAAATAAAATAAGGAGGTCATAATTAAAATGTAAGTAGTAGTTTTATTTAAATAATTACTTGAGTAGCATACTACGTGTTGTTACAATTATACAGGGTAAAATAAACTACGTCTCACAACACTACAAAATATATTTACACTTATATTATATATACTGTACTGACATATACGAAGGTAAATGTACAAAAACCATTTTGCTATCTTTACAGCCTTATACCATATTTTTGGTATATTTTCCGTCGTGCAAGTACAGAATAAGTGTAAATATATTTTTTTCCTACAGTTACCTAACAATGTACATGTTCTCTCACTGATTTGAGAAAGCAAAGTGGCCAATTCGCTCATCAGTGAGACAATGTTAACATTGTCTCACTCTAATAACTTTGTCTCACTCCAGATTTGCAACGTGAAGGCACGAAATAGTGAGCGCGTAACATGCAGACAAGGTCGTATGCGCGCGAAATACGTTGGCAGCACTGGCTGTAAATCAGCTGGTCAGCTGTTGTACTGTTGTATTTGTCACAACACTTCCGGTCACGGCAGAAGCCACCATTTCATTGATTTGCCATTTGTAAACATTGAAGGTGGTTTTGCTGTCGCAAAATGGACGTTAATGACGATTTTAGTAATAATAGTTCACCAGAAGAATCTTGTACTCCAGAAGAATTAAAAAATGTGGCGAGGAATGTGTCTCTAAATCTTCTTCCAGAGAAATCAAAACATAAATATGAAAAAAGGTATGAATTGTTTACTTCCTGGTGTGAAAGTAAATGTCATATTAAAAGTTCACTTCTGTGTAAAAATAGGTTACGTTTCTTTACCAATTTATTTGTTTTATGGTAACTGTAGGAAAAATATAATGTGCAACTCGAGTGCAAAGTGCAATCGCCTCACTCGAGAAACCATTCCTCACTCGCCTACGGCTCGTGAGTAAGGATTTCTCTCGAGTGAGGCAATTGCTCACTTTGCTCACTAGTTGCACAAATAACTATTAGTGTTATGAGACGTAGTTTATCTTATCCTGTATAGTTTTATTTACTTCAGCAGAGGTTACTATATGTTATGGTAATAAGTACTTTTTTAAATGTTATATCTAAGAAAATACATCAGAGTCAAATTTAACTCGTAGTATTTTTCACGAGTTTTTGACAACCATTACATCTTACGGAGGTTTACAATTTTTCAGTCAATTCCAATCGTTAGTCAAACTCATCCCAAACCGAATACGTGTTAAAAAAATAAATTTTAGAGTTCACCGATGGACTCATCTACAGTAACATAATTGTAATTGCAGGAGTAATAATTTTGTTTTATTTAACATTCCCTGATTGGGCCTGATGATGACCGGTGTGACTGGGCCTGATGATGGCCGGTGTGATTGGGCCTGATGATGACCGGTGTGATTGGGCCCGATGGTGACCGGTGTGATTGGGCCTGATGATGACCGGTGTGATTGGGCCTGATGATGACCGGTGTGACTGGGCCTGATGATGACCGGTGTGATTGGGTCTGATGATGACCGGTGTGACTGGGCCTGATGATGACCGGTGTGATTGGGCCTGATGATGACCGGTGTGATTGGGCCTGATGATGACCGGTGTGATTGGGCCTGATGATGACCGGTGTGATTGGTGAAGATCGATCTCCTTGTACCATCTGTTTTGTTTATTTACCGTCTTGTATGTAAGTGTAAATATTTATTGTAGTGTTCCGAGACGTGGTTTAATTTCTCTGTTTATCCTGTTATTGAACTTACATGGCTTGAAAATTGAAGCAGTATCATTATTTGAAATCGTTCAAACTTTGTTTACCAAACGCAACAGCTTTATTGTTCCAGAATAAACTACAGGAAAACTCATTCAATGGTTCAATTGGTACCGAAAACACGGCAGACCAACATGTCGATACAAAACGTTAAAGCTGCTGTCCGGTCCATCTGTCCATCACCTTGTTTTGCCCAGGAGCTTAGCTGAACAAAACCTCTGACACGACCAAGGCGTTATTTTCCTTCCGGAAATCAATCTAGCTGTTATAATTAATACAATTAATTGTGTCATGTTAAGGTTTTAAATATAGACGAAAATACTGTACACCTTAAGCTCCCTCACTAAATTCCTTATCACACTCTTGAAATATAACGAATGTATTAGCTAACGAACACTGCTGCTTTTATTTTGGTTCCGCTAACCTTGGTTCGTCTTCTTTTACTTGTTAAAGAGTAAAGTTCATGTCACTTTCTGGCCAAGGTCTTTAGCCACTGTTTAGGTATACTATAATGCCTATCAATACTATTATGTAACTCATTGCTGTTTGGAACTTTTAAAGTTTAGTGAACCCATGTTGCACAGAACTATGACAAATGAACAAATATTTTATTATTATCTGATTACTTGGGTAACTCAACAAAGAAATAGTTTTCATCCAAATACCCAATTACACTATCTAGCGGTGATGTATTGAACTACAAAGAAACAGTTACAAAGTAGTAGCGCTGAAAAAAATCATATACATATATATGATAATCATAACATATGGTGTTACACAAAATGTAGCACTGTGAAACAACGGACACAAATTTGGTGTTACATTTTCTGTAAAACTATGCCGCAATGACAGGACCATCGGCTTAGCGGCCTTCGGAAGCACCATGACAGTCCGAGTTTCACATTGGATTCACATGGATTTCATTCGGAATTGAACCCAGGTCTTTTGAGTAGGTCAGTACTATACCCACATAGCTATGATTGCTACATAAAATAACGACTTGAAACAAATAATAGGAACAAGGAAATTTCAAACCGTACATTTTTTTGTTATTACAAAAACATTTACTTTCATTAAACGTTGTTAGAAATACACTAAAATAAACCAATTTCCAAAAGTCAGTTCTACGAGTTTTACAAAACAATTATTTAATTTATTTGTTGGAAGATTTACATTTACAATGCGTATTCATCTTTAAATTGATTATACAAATCTACAACTACCGAAAGACGTGATACAAAGACTAGGGTGGTGGTTATACTGGATTGCGTATCTGGGCTGCTGTTACACTTGTCACAGAGCTAATAATTATATAGAGAGCCAAGCTGAGACTCCGGCCGTAGAAACCTTGTTGATGTTATGACGATGAGCGCAGTCATCAGCGGAACTTAACCTAGGCAAAATTATGTCAACTCATAATTTTGCTTATGTTAAGTTCCGTGTATGGTCAATACAACCAATAATACGACATAGTACAACTTTACGTGTAAAATTCCTTCCAACCATAAACATTTTCGGTGAAATACATAACAGGAAGAAAAATACTTTTATTACAACAATAATTTGTTGTAATAATACAAGCTCTGAAAACTCAGTGACGATAACTACATATATTTCTCGCTCATTAAAACAATTTACATAATTAGTTAGGCGTTTCACGTATTAATACGTAACATATTTTAGTCATGTTACTTTTAATTCGTTGTTATTCCTTACAGAAACCGTTGTACAGAATTTGTAAAAAAATTATTGGAAAACAAAATGTTGAGAAAAAACTTTTGTTTGATTCGAACCAGCGCACAAATTTAAATGTAGGCAATTGCCCATTGGTAATCTTAACTGTAATTGATACACTTATACAACCACTAAACAATTATACAGGATATATGATAGAAACCAATAATTGAGTAGCTATTGTTAATTTCCAGAGGTCAAGATGAACAAAGATCTGTTACCCCAATAATGTAATAACGACAGCCGAGTCGCCGGCGAGGAGACAGGCTATCCATCACTGGCTCTCCCTTAACCGCCTTTACATTTCATGACGTTTTAAATAAAGGATTTTGATTTATTGATTGATCAAACCGGTAATATGCTTCGTTCGGAAAATCCCCTACCTTGAAAAAAAAACGTGAGAATCACGAAAAGCCGTTGTAGTAATTTATCAAACTGTGACAAACAAAATGATACTAACAATTTTCTTTGCAATTATCAAAGCTTACAATTTGTCAAATATTTAAATACCCGCGGCGCAGCACACCTGTGAACCTAGCTATTTTCCAATGCATACATATATACCAACACATTAACCTGACTACATAGTTTCATGAAAATATATTCATAAATTAGTGAGCTATAACTTGTTTACCCTCCAGAAGAATTACATTCAGCAGATTGCGCAGGTCTCCTGTAACGAGGACGACTAAAACTGGGTTACATACCATATTGAAATTATTTATCTGTATTTCTAAAGGACCACGGGGTGAAGGTTACTGAATGTTTTCAGAACATCACATCATCGAATATTATTAACTGGGTTACATACCATATTGAAATTATTTATCTGTATTTCTAAAGGACCACGGGGTGAAGGTTACTGAATGTTTTCAGAACATCACATCATCGAATATTATTAACTGGGTTACATACCATATTGAAATTATTTATCTGTATTTCTAAAGGACCACGGGGTGAAGGTTACTGAATGTTTTCAGAACATCACATCATCGAATATTATTAACTGGGTTACATACCATATTGAAATTATTTATCTGTATTTCTAAAGGACCACGGGGTGAAGGTTACTGAATGTTTTCAGAACATCACATCATCGAATATTATTAACTGGGTTACATACCATATTGAAATTATTTATCTGTATTTCTAAAGGACCACGGGGTGAAGGTTACTGAATGTTTTCAGAACATCACATCATCGAATATTATTAACTGGGTTACATACCATATTGAAATTATTTATCTGTATTTCTAAAGGACCACGGGGTGAAGGGTACTGAATGTATTCAGAACATCACATCATCGAATATTATTAACTGGGTTACATACCATATTGAAATTATTTATCTGTATTTCTAAAGAACCACGGGGTGAAGGTTACTGAATGTTTTCAGAACATCACATCATCGAATATTATTAACTGGGTTACATACCATATTGAAATTATTTATCTGTATTTCTAAAGGACCACGGGGTGAAGGTTACTGAATGTTTTCAGAACATCAAATCATCGAATATTATTAAAAGCAATATTTAATCACATGATATGTTCAAAATATGTAATTATCTTCACCCGTGGTCGTTATATTTAAAAATATAAATCAAGAATTAAAAAATTGTGTGTATCCTTGAATTTGTTCTCACTCTCTCAATCATGTAGGTCAGAAATTTGTATAGATATATTTCAGTGAGTCGTGGCGTAATGGTCAAGACGATGGACTCTGGAACCATGGCCCCAGGCCATAGGTTCGAATACCAGTCCTGTATAACTAATTTGTATCAGTGCTGTACAACTCGTACTGTATCGGCTCACCCCTTCTTTTGCTGTATACGTTCCACGCACAGATATATAGTCTATGTGGACGGCAAAGTAAGGAAAAAGGATGCCACCAACTTAAAAAAAGGTCAAAAATTGTGGTGTGTGTAAATAATTTTCTATTTACAAGCCATTTTGTTTTACATTCATCACGTTTATATATATTAAACAACGGCATATATAACAAGTTAATAATGTAATATAGAGATAACAGTGATAAGTATCACTTGATGGCTGTATCTCCTTGTAACTGGTAATGACACAATAATTTTGTAACAATAATATTGAACAAAATACTCCATTGTATTTTTAGGTAACTCAACTATGTTTTGTAATACAAACTCACTCGGAACTTTAGTTAAAAAAGTACAATTGTTTAAAAAAGTGGACAAAAACTATCAGTTTTGGGATGAAAAACTACCACACAATTAAGCGACTCTAGCAACAAGATGGGTAAATGACGACGCGCAGTTACGGGTCGGATTAAATAGCCATTATCTTCAATAAACCAACACAAATGGAACCAATGACTGTTTTTGCATTTTCAAGCACAATCAATTTACAGTACAATCCGTACTCACCGATAAGCCGCCCATATTTTGTATGTTTAAGTAAGGCTCTATTTCTTATCTACTCATGTCATTGTAAATTAAACTGTACTTTTAAAGTTAGCGAGGAACAGAGGGTGAATTGCATGTACAGCTTCAACTCAGGTACGCCTATCGACATTACAACGAAACGATATGACATAGTTGTTTTATATTAGTGTAATATAACTTACTACTAATGGTTTTAACTTGTCTTAAACATTTTCCCAACATTTTGATTTATATATTATACGCACAATTCAAACAGTTTGTATTTAGTTACTACTTGTTTTGGTATAGTATTTATCATGCATGATACATCAATCCATCTATATTTATATAAAAATCCCATTTAATTACAACGACAACTGGTCATAATCTGTCACCTTTAAACAAACATTTATTCTCACATTTATATGTTAAATAAACCGCACTAAAGTACATTTGGTCCGAATAACAATATTGTTAATTGTTTATTCCAAATTAAATTACTAATTTACTTTTTTTATCTTTAAATAGTTCTATTGTTCTGTTCTGTACTGTAAATTTTAAGTGTTGAGCAAACAACGAACAAAATAATAACACGACAACGACTGTTTGTTCAGGAATATGATAAATACACTTACAATTACAGTTTAAATAACAAATCATTTTTTAATAGAATTTAAAAATCTCAAAGAGAATCCACTGCTCACTGTCTGGTAATTCGAATGATTTATTGAGCGTGACCCAGTTTTTTACCAAAGCCCGCACACGAAGACTGCGAGATATGAGAGTTGTCATAAATCGTAGACTCGGCCCTGCTAAATAAATGTACGCAAGTTGTTTTTCGCACTGTAGTACATTAAAGGGTTAACGACCCTATGAAATGTGTCTTAATAACTCACACGTTTAAAACAAATGAAGATCATCATCACCGTATTGTTTGGCTAATCCAAGTACAATTTTAACTAATCCACCACCTTTCAACGTTTTTTCAATATAGTAGTTTTCATCACTAGGAGCAAAAGTGGCTCTTTTTGGTGCGCAATCGTTTTAAAAGCGAGGCACAGCTGAGCTTTTAAAAACGATTAAGCACCAAAAATAAACTTTTTCTCCGAGTGATGAACAACGTTTTTGATCACAATGCGGAATTAGACTTTTAATCGTTGACAAATTTAACTATAAAGTTGTATTTTTGAGGTTATGTTTACAAAGTAAGTAATGTACAGTGTTTAAATTTCTGTTATTTACAAACAATACTTGTTATAACGTGTGGTAAAGAACGCTTCTGTTATGTATATATAAAGCAAACAGCTGACTTGTTACGTCCTAGGACTTAAACAATATCACATTGGTCCTACTTAGTGTTGCGTACTATTTAGAAAACAAAAAAGTGGATTTCATGCAGAATATAAACAATTACTGTAATTACAGTTATAACCAAATGAAACGAGGAAACTAATAACACAGATTGTCAGTAGTGGGACAGATTGGTTGCTCAACTACAAGGTTAGTTCTAGGATTAATTTAATGGTTAGTTCAAATATACAGTGTTTTCGAGTTGTTTATTCAAAGTTGGTCTATACTTCAAACATTGTACAAATGTCAGAATCTACTGGATCATACCGTAGGCATTTTTAACTGTTAAAAGTCGTTTATTTGTGGCGTTTTGTAGCCGTTGCTTTGTGGCTTGAAAACAATTTATAAATAGTGAATATAATTCCTAAAGCTAGGAGATAGGCTATTTTTTTTTTAGCGAATTTACCCCATAAGGAAGAAGATATTACCGTAGGTCTCATGGTAAGACTTAAGCCCGAGACCATGATAACGTTTTGTTTTCATGTCTCCAGATGTCAAAATCACTATTCGTTCAAATAATATATATTTGTATATATATGTGTCCGTGAATGCGATAACTTTAGTAATTAACGTCCGATTTCGATGAAAATTGGCTCAAATGTGTAAAGTAACATTAATGATTTTATTTCAAAAACCAGAAAAATCGGACCATGGGAAGGGGGGTTTATGGGGGGTTTAAATTTTCCAAAAATAAGTTTATGCATTTTTTACCCTATATTGTTTAACGAAACTTAAATTTGGTGTTGACTATATTGCAGAGCTTAAAAAAACAAATAATATAGTATTTTGAATTATTAACCTAGGTTAAGTGGTTGCGGAGAAAGTCCAAAAACCCTACTCATAAAATCTCCCAAGTTAATCTTATGGGAAAAAGGTTGTTGGCTTTTCCTCAGTTCATTTTAATGTAAACTTCACATTTGCTTTTACCAATCAGTTCAGCTCCACTAAACAATCATTTTGGTGTTTAAATTGTGATTCTACACCCAACCGTTGCAGAGGTATTCAAAGTGCTAAAACAGTACGTTGTCTAATGTTATCCTTATGGATAATACATAAAATTTGATGTCTTGATTATTTATGGATGTAAATTGGTGAAACTTGGTATGTGGCTCACGTAGTACTGGTATATTGATATTTGAACAAACAATTTATTTTTTGTTAATTATCCCCGTAGCAGCGAACCTACGTACTCAGCCCCCATGTTATTCTTATGGAGAATAAGTAAAATGTAATGACTCCCTTAATTATGAACATAAATTAATAAAACTTGGTATGTGGCTTCACCTTGTTGAGTTATATTGAAATTTTCATAAATACCCATTTTTTAGCGAATTTCCCCTATAGGGAAGAAGCTATTACCGTAGGTCTCATGGTAAGACTTAAGCCCGAGACCATGATAACTTTTCATTTTGAGGTCCCCAGATGCCAAAAACACCATTAGTTCAAATTTTTATATATGTATATATATATATATATATATATATATATATATATATATATATATTTATATATCCGTAAGCACGGATTTATCGTCTCCGTAAGCACGATAACTCTCGTAAAAAAGGTCCGATCTTAATGAAATTTGGTACAAATGTGTAAAGTACCATTTATTTGAACGAGTTCGAAAACCAGATGAATCGCACCATCCGAAGGGGGGTTTTGGGGGGGTTTTGTACCCCAAAAATGTGTTTTTTGGGGTTTTCACATTTAATTTTAATTTAAATCAAATTTTAATTTATACCATTGAATTCAACTTAAAAAAAACAACAATTTGGTATTTTGATCATTGCTCTACGTCAATTGGTTACCGAGATAGTGAAAGTGCTAAACACAGTACGTTGTCTAATGTTATTCTTATGGAGAAAAAGAAAAATTGTATATCTCGCTTATTTATGAACATAAACTGGCGAAATTTGGTATATCGCTTCATCTGGTTATGGTTTATTGTTGTTTGCACAAAAAAACAATTTATCGCCTATGGTTCCTGTAGCAACAAACCTAGGTACTTGGTCCCCATGTTATTCTTATGGAAATTACTTAAAATGTTATATATCGCTTATTTATGAATGTATATGGATGAAACTTGGTATGTGACTTCACTAAGATGAGTTCTATTGATATTTCCATAAAAACCCATTATTTTGTGTGCCTTGTTGCAGCAAACCTGCGTACCCATCCCCAATGTTATTCTTATGGAGAATAATTAATATTTTAAATTTCGCTTGTTTGTGAATACATTTCTTATGAATCCTGTTAAGTGTTATAATGTGTTATGTTGTATATTCATTGGAAATTCGCTGAGTATGCAGGTTTGCTGCGACGGGGGTATTTGTTTCTTGTTACAGCAAACCTGCTTACTCAGCCCCCATGTTATTCTTATAGAGGATAATTAAAATGTTATAAAGGGCTTAATTATGATTGAATATTGATGAAACTTGGTATGTAGGTTTGCCTATTTAATTCTATTTACATTTACATAAAAACAAATTGTTTGTGTTCCTTGTTTCAGCAAACCTACGTACTCATCACCAATGCTTTTATTATGGAGAATAATTAAATTTGTATATATCGCTTATATGTGAATATTTTTTAAGAAACTTGGTATGCGGCTTTATGTGGTATTAAGACATATTTTATGCATTGGAAATTCGCTGAGTACGCAGCTTTGCTGCGACGGGGGTATTTTATTTTGTATAAACAAACGATATTGCTAAACAAAATGAAAGTAAACATAATGGAATAAACATTAATTTATGTCATAACAAGTCGTTAAAATAATTTCCCGTTTAGCGATTATTGCTCTAGAAGGATTTAAATTGTTCATTTAAAGTGAACCAAAGGGCCAACGGAGATTAGCAGATTAATAGGATGTAACTCAAGTTGATCCCACTCCTAATAGTCAAGCCTTTGCGGTTTCTTAATAGGTTCCTTAATAGGTTCATTATTAAAGTTTCGAGGAAGAAAAGTCTTGCGTTTGAGCACACCTGAGCCGGTTAACTTTTGGGAAGGTTTTACTTCTCTTAACACATTAATTTAGAAAGTGAAATTTCGCTCAATCGAATCATCGTTGGGACAGAACTACGTACGCTTTATTGCCTTTAAATGAAAAATAATTATATAATTACAGCACTATAAGTTTACTACCGTCAAAACGATTCACTAACACCATCTGTAATAATAATTTAACACGATAAACACTTAAAATATCTAAAAAAAATGGTAACACAAGTACAATGCAAACTAATCTCAAATTAAATTTAACCAAAAAATAAACTTCCAAATAGGAATATATCACGTAGTAATTTAAATATTATAGTTTTATTACTTTGAGGTTGCAGTATAAAAGTTAACAACAATTTTAGATTTGGATTGAAATTTCCATTAAAAGAGAAGTTTAATTGAAGTAAAGTTACTTCATAACTGAACAAATCAGTAAAGTGATTGAGGAGAAACTCGTGATAAATTGTCGAAAGCCTTCGGTGCCAGTTTACATTTGAATAATTTAAAAATATAACGAACTTGCGCAATCAAATGTCGGGGTTGTTATATACGTCCACCATCTCCATATTTTTAATACTGATACGTTTGAAGTAAGAGATTCAACAAATTTAGTCTATTCATCTAGGTCTCAATATAAACCAGAATGCCTAAAGATTATGTCATATTAATGAAACGTATTTTAAATCTGCAGTTAAATTATTATTCCTGATACATTAAACATATGATATTTCAGTATCAAAGTTACCGGACACGAGGTAAAGGGGTAAAGTGGCTGACTAGCCGGTTCAGACGTGGCCGGTTCGATCCCGGTCCCGGCCGACTCCTGGAAGACAAGAGCGGTCACCTCTGGCTTGCCCATGTGACTAATGCTGTCGTGGCTGCCTAGCCGGTTCAGACGTGGCCGGTTCGATCCCGGTCCCGGCCGACTCCTGGAAGACAAGAGCGGTCACCTCTGGCTTGCCCATGTGACTAATGCTGTCGTGGCTGCCTAGCCGGTTCAGACGTGGCCGGTTCGATCCCGGTCCCGGCCGACTCCTGGAAGACAAGAGCGGTCACCTCTGGCTTGCCCATGTGACTAATGCTGTCGTGGCTGCCTAGCCGGTTCAGACGTGGCCGGTTCGATCCCGGTCCCGGCCGACTCCTGGAAGACAAGAGCGGTCACCTCTGGCTTGCCCATGTGACTAATGCTGTCGTGGCTGCCTAGCCGGTTCAGACGTGGCCGGTTCGATCCCGGTCCCGGCCGACTCCTGGAAGACAAGAGCGGTCACCTCTGGCTTGCCCATGTGACTAATGCTGTTCTTTATGTTTGTGTTTCATGCTTTTTCATGTAATGCCTTGCTGTCTTTAGTTCAACACACAGGTGACTATAGTGACGGGCAGTTGTGGTTTGAATTAAAAAAAGGGGTTATCTGTTTTATGATTATTTAAACGGGTATTTATCCAGGTCGTACAACACTTGTAGAACTAAAAGAAGTACTCCGAAATAAAATAAGGAATACAGAACCAGTATCATTAGGTATTAATTCAAAGTGGTCAAACCCCCGAGCCAGTAACACCAGAGGTTTAAAATTTAAAAAATAAAATATTAGTCAGGACTGAAATGTCGTTATTGTCCCTTTATTACAATGTCGCCCCCATAACATTTTCCATGAAAAAAATGGAGGTACAAATATAATGTTCTCAGAGTTACCGGAACAAATTCTGGTGCAGCTTAACTTAGCGCTGTCACCAAGACAATCTGATCTTTCGCTGTTCAGACATAGCGTTTTCTTAATGGAATTTTAATTAAACTTGATCTTATCTACTTTATGGCTAAGTAGCAGGAACAAAACGTATAGGAAAATCTGCAGGAATTAAAAATTTAAAATGACTTATATATTAATTTTACAGAGACGTTAACAAACACAAAAACATATACAAACGTCAAAAATCGTCAAGTGAACATGTTGTATAATATATGTGTTTTTGCAGTTAACATTGTAAAACAAGTGTTCATAAAAAATTGATTTCTCTACTTAGAACCTTTTAGGAAATACAGTATAAACCAATTAATGATTGTAATTAAAACATTGTTTATGCTTGACAATAAGTCTTTAATCACCGTTTACGGTAAAGTGTTTTCAATTATGAATTCAGTTTTCTAATGAAATATGTTTTTCAGGTTTTTCAAACCATCGTCAATGGCTGAACGAAGACAGACTTTTAACTGAGTAAGTATGGCTAGATATGTCACGATTTTAAAAGCAAGTGGTACAATGTAAACTAAAACCTATATTCACTTGTACAATCAAGTTTAAATAAATTAACGATTCCGGTTGAAGTAAATCTTAACTCGTATAAATTAAAAACTAGATTACAACGCTCGCTGTTACCTAGTGTCTAAAATTGCATCGTCTTAATATCAACAAGGAGCATAACAGTTGAATTGCAAAGAGCTGTCAACATTTAATTATTAGTCAAATTACCATTTAAAACCTTTTGAAAAATCGCGTTTATTCATTAACCAACAAAGCCTGAGACAAATCTGAGTTCATCCTGTATTTTAGGTTTTTGTAGCAGATGTATCATGCACAACATAATAATATTCTTTTGAGATTAATGTTTAGTAACAAGTTGAATTGTTCCCAACGATTCGACAATATGCAATGCTCAGTCTCGGTGCAATAAACCTCAACATATCAGGTCCTCCTGTTAAAATATTGAGTCTTAGACCTTCCGAAACATAGAGGAAATAAAAACAGGACAACATTTACTCAAAACTGGCACAATAACTTACTTATGTTTGCTTCTTAGTTTATTTTAAGTTTTTGAATCTTTGTCTCCTTCCTCCTTGTCTTTAATGTTTAGTGGTGTGTTCATAAAACTTGGCTTTCACGAGCACAGTACACCTGTTGATCATGCCTGGATGTTATTGATTTTATTATTCTTAAACAGAATTATCTTGAACACTGTCCAAAGGACAATGGAAAAATAGGCATTTGATATACCTCTGCTTTCATATTTCTACAATCTGCTTATTTGTAATACTGTTATGACTTACTTTCTATCGGCTTTTCATAATAAATAAATAAATTTCATGTAATAAATCATTCATTTTATAACAGTTTTTCCTAGTATTTATTCATTAGTTCAAGTACACTTATTTTATTAAAAATGTATGTGTAATAAATGTAACTAATGAGTACCGAAAGCTATAGATAAAAAACATAATTATATTACAAACTATGGAAGGTATACAATGTTTAAATATGTTAAAACACATTAACTTATCCGACACATACTAAACATGTTTCACTCTTTATTTATTTTTGTTTTTTGTTTACTTTGGATAGCGAGTATGGTTTTATAGGACAAGTAGGTTTTTAGTTTGTGCCTGGTCAATGTGTTTTGTAGTGGAGGTGTCGCTGCAACACCGCATCTATCATCACTCACGCCACACAGTGATTAGACAAGCTTCGCAACATGCCAATCAGGAAATTAATTAAATACAGTACTTACCTATATTTGCAAAATTCTGTTAAAATTTATACTAAAAAACCGAACGGTAATTTATGTTTAAAATAAATGCAATTCTAATGCAACATCTACTAAGAATTCAAACTTATTTATAAGTCAAATCAAATCTCTTTATTTGCAAACGACAATTCATTGCAATTGTACAACTGATAACAAAAATTAATATATTTTATCATCTACAGTTATAAATTACAGTAGATATTTTTACTTTGTACGGTATACAACAGTTTCACACAAAATGAATTCAATTATTAACAATATTATAAATATAACACATCGATTGTCCGAGCCAAACGCTTGTCAAGAGAGTAAAAAGCTTGATCTGCATGTTATTGTTTTGGCAAAACTTTGAAAGTCTCAGGGTCAATTTGTGACTATTTTTTAAGGAAGTCTGTTAAATAATTTCGGCCCAATGTTTTTTGATAGACATGTATGCACGTCAGCGCCGATTTTGAATTTTGCGTGTTTGTATTTATAAAAAGTGAGAGTTTCATATTTGTAATGCAATGTTAAAATATGTAATGATTTAAAAAACTTTCGGCAAGACGTTCGCCTATTCAGTCCCAACATTATGCGCATTGCTCGTATCTTAAATCGAAAATCTCGTGGAAGTAAAGTAAGGGGGTAGAACCCCACCATACCAGTCACGACTCAATAAGTGAGGTGTAGGTCAAGGAGCAAAAGTGGTTGTTTTTGGTGCCCAATCGTGTTTTACGAGCGAGGCTAAATCGATTAAGCACCAAAAACACACTTTTGCTCCTTGTGATGAAAAACTTTTTTATCATCCTGCCCATATACCCCGTTGATAGTTAAAAATTTGGACCAAACATTAGGTGATTTGTATCGTTTTCGCAGTTCAGATAGTTTAACTTTACGATATTTACATTTATTTGATTTATTCACGTATTTTTAGCGAATTTCCCCTATAGGGAAGAAGCTATTACCGTAGGTGGCATGGTAAGACTTAAGCCCGAGACCATGATAACTTTTCGTTTTGAGGTCCCCAGATGTCAAAAACACTATTCGTTCAAATTTATATATATATATATATATAATATATATATATATATATATATGTGTGTGTGTGTGTGTGTGTGTGTCCGTTACCACGATAAATTTTGAAAGAAACACCCGATTTTGATAAAATTTGGCACAAATGTGGAGAGTAGCATTTATGACTTTAAGTTCGAAAACCAGATCAATCGCACTGAATGAAGGGGGTTTTATGGGGGTTTTAAATTTTCCAAAAATCGGTTCTTTGCAAATTTGACCCCAAAATGTTAAAAACACTCAATTTTGGTTATAGCCATTTTATAGAGCTTAAAAAAACAAATAATTTAGTATTTTGAATCATTAAACTAGGTTAAGTGGTTGCGGAGAAAATCCAAAAAAACGTGTTCCATGTTAATCTTATGGGAAAAAGGTTTTTAGATTTTTCTCAGATAGTTTTACTAAAAACTTCACATTTCTGTGTATTAATGTGTTTAGCTCAACAAAACAAATATTTTGGTGTTTTAATCGTTGTTCTACGTCCAACCGTTTCAGAGATATTCGAAGTGCTAAACACAGTACGTTGTCCAATGTTATCCTTATGGAGAATAAATTAAATTCTATATTTCGATTATTTATGAATGCATATTGATGAAACTTGGTATGTGGCTTCAACTAGTTGTGGTATACTGATATTAGCATAAAAAAACAAGTTTTTTGTTGATAGTCCCCGTAGCAGCAAACCTGCATACTCGGTCCCCATGTTATTCATATGGAGAATAAGTAAAGTTGTATATCTCCCTTAATTATGAACCTACATTAAGAGAACTTGGTATGTAGCTTCACCTGGTTCAGTTGTATTGATAATTCCAAAAAACACATTACTTTTATCTTCCTCGTTGCAGCAAACCTGCGTCCTCAACCCTAATGTTATTCTTATGGAGAATAAATGAAATGTTATATATCACTTATTTATGGATGTATTTTTGTGAAACTTGGTCAACAGCTCTATGTAGTAGTGAGTCACATATATATGCATTGGAAATTCGCTGAGTACGCAGGTTTGCTGCGACGGGGGTATTTACCTTTGAAATACATAAATGTAAAAAGGAACAATAACAATCTTTGAGGTTTGCGCACTAAAAAATCCACAGCTGATTTTTCGGTGCGCTATTTTAAGGTATCAGAAAAGTTTGATTTTACGGATTAATTACAGGCCCAAAAACAGCTGCGTTTTGTGCAATATAGTACAAAAGTTTTTATCATTCTGCACGAAATCCACCTGTTTGTTCTCTAAATAGTACGCAAAACGTCACTTTATTGTCCTAGGACCTAAAAAATCAGCTGTGATCTTTTTTAAGTCCTAGGACGTAAAAAGTGAGCTGTTTGCTTTATCTGTACATGATAGAAGCGTTCCTTACCACACGTTATAAAAAGTATTGTTTGTAAATAACAGAAATGTAAACACTGCATATTATTTACTTTGAAAACATAACCTCAAAAATAAAACTTTATAGTTAAAATTTTCAACGATTAAAAGTCTAATTCCGCATTATGATAAAAAACGTTGTTCATCACTCGGAGTAAAAGTGTCTTTCTGGTGCTTAATCGTTTTTATAAGCTCGGCTGCGCCTCGCTTTTAAAACACGATTGCGCACTAAAAAGAGCCACTTTTTCTCCTAGTGATGAAAACTACTATTTTAATTTTGCATATCATATGCAAAAGACATTATGCATAAAATCGTTTCCGTGTTCGTTTTGAGATTTTGCAAGTTAACACGTTTTGATAGATACAGACTGGTGCAATGTACCTTTGATAGAGACGTGATAACGTAAACGAAGTCGTGGACTAAGATTACAGGGTTCGCTAGATAAATGATACCGGTTGAAAATTGTGAGGACTGCTGACATCTTAAATTACTTGAAAAGTTAGCACAAGCTAAATAAAAGCCTGACTTAATACTTGGTACGGTCCCTCACAATATGCCTGTGAATCTTCGGATTGCATTAATGACAGCTATGGGAATAACGAAAATAGATATTTATACAAAATACTGTATTTTATATGGTAAATAAACCTTACAAATGTTTTTCCACAAGGTAAAACATAACTCATATACGTATAACGGAAATAACCTTATCTATAGTCGTGTTTATCGCCTGTTTTTTGGAAGGTTTTTTTAAATAAGGCTCTTTAACAAAAATAACTCGCCTGAGGTTATCAAATTACGCGTTTAAATTAAAATGTTGCGTTATGATTAAAACTATAATTAGTTCACTAATTTTACATAATTACAATGGATCACTAAATAAAGGCTTTCAGATTTTCGAATCGTCGTCCTTCAAAGTTTAATATTACAACTGCACCGCAAAGGCAACAAAAGCAATTGTTTCGAATCGGAGAGAATCAATTTACGACAAACGGAATGTGACGTATTGCAATCAAACTCCAATACAGGAAGATTAACTAACAACATAGAGATCTGTGTTACAGGACTAGGGGTCGAGTGGTGTTGGGGTAAGTGCACGTTAATTGAACACACCGATGCTGTGCTATTATTTGGTATCGCTCTTCGACTGACGTCATCGTATCGATCAGTTTATAGAACACCTAACGCATATAGCTCTTTAGTGATGCGTTGTATAGAGCCAAGTCAGGTTTAGAGATTTCCAAGTCTTATTCTGTATACACAACAGAAAATTACAGCTCAATCAATCAACTGGGGGTCTCAACTACTAATTTAATATCCACAGATTAACTAACTGTTATCCTATTTCGTTTGATTAACTCCGCCACAGTGACTCAGGTGGTTAGCTGGAGTGTTTTCAGTTTATTCAGGATGTGTTGGCTCGCAGCACATCCAGTGATATCGTGCTGGGGAGGTCACACTTAGCCGTTTTCCAATGTACAAACGAAACAACAATCACGCTCTGAGCAACAGTAGCTGGTGGGATGGTGGCATCTCTTCACTAAACCTGTTACAATCTACAATATTCCTCCACTGACATTATACCTAATTAAGCCAAAGCCCGAACAATCCGACCCTTCCTAGACATCAAACCTAATCCTTCAATCGAACGTGACACGGACCTAATAAGCAAGCCTCTTATACCGCCTGGCTGCCTAGGATATAATACAGACTTATGTCAATGCTCGAACAATCCGACCCTTCCTAGACATCAAACCTAATCCTTCAATCGAACGTGACACGGACCTAATAAGCAAGCCTCTTATACCGCCTGGCTGCCTAGGATATAATACAGACTTATGTCAATGCCCGAACAATCCGACCCTTCCTAGACATCAAACCTAATCCTTCAATCGAACGTGACACGGACCTAATAAGCAAGCCTCTTATACCGCCTGGCTGCCTAGCACGTAATACAGACTTATGTCAATGCCCGAACAATCCGACCCTTCCTAGACGTCAAACCTAATCCTTCAATCGAACGTGACACGGACCTAATAAGCAAGCCTCTTATACCGCCTGGCTGCCTAGGATATAATACAGACTTATGTCAATGCCCGAACAATCCGACCCTTCCTAGACATCAAACCTAATCCTTCAATCGAACGTGACACGGACCTAATAAGCAAGCCTCTTATACCGCGTGGCTGCCTAGGATATAATACAGACTTATGTCAATGCTCTAACCGCGCTATGCGTGGTAATTAAGCTAACCATTTCCATACAACAGATATGTATACTTCTGTTGGAAATAACATGATACACTGCTTAAATAAACACTAACTTAAACACCGTATGGTGGTACGGTGCGATTAAGTTAATAGTTTCAATACATTGCAATACACAGTCTATTTCACGAAACGACTACCTTGACTATTCACTACTTCACCATCACAAATGACAGTTAATACAATTTCGTTTCCAATTTAATATTTCACTGGGAACAATATGCAGAACATCTTACAGTCGTAAATGGTCTCTAAAGCCTAATCTCTCGTTTATTACCGCGTTATCTTATTTTCTTCCTCTTTACTCCATAACGACAAACATTTCAAAACATCCAAGGTTAATATTATTATCAAAGAAAGAAGGTTATAATATTAACATCTGAAATGTAAACGTTTTCATTTCTTATGAAAAGGTTCTTAGTAGGTGAATGCATCGAAAATGTCATCAGATATTGTTAAACACTTGCCATTACGTAAATTGGCACGATCCTAAAAGTAAAGAAATAAACATATAGCCAAAAAGTAATTCTTTAAGTAGTTACCATACAAACAATTCTGTAAACATAAAATGGATAGTAACTTTGGAAATTTGACATATTTATGCCTTAAGGTGATTCTACAATTTTGCAAATAAACAATCAATAATAACTGAACAAAGTAATCACACATAAATCACCTACATCCAGAAACTTCAGAATAGAAATGCACTTCATGAAATCCGGTTAAAAGTAACTTAGTAGGATTCAACCTCACTTAAAAAAACCTTTGCAGAAATATTGTTTTATTAACTAGAAACCTACTCCAGGAAACTTCTTCATCAGTCGGTTATAACAAACTTTCTCGAATTGCTATTTAACTTGCATAATTAATTTGCTAGGATTGTACACTAGGATAACATCGATCTTTGTACACTTGCACACTAGCTGGTGTTTGCTAGGATTGTACACTAGGATAACATCGATCTTTGTACACTTGCACACTAGCTGGTGTTTGCTAGGATTGTACACTAGGATAACATCGATCTTTGTACACTTGCACACTAGCTGGTGTTTGCTAGGATTGTACACTAGGATAACATCGATCTTTGTACACTTGCACACTAGCTGGTGTTTGCTAGTATTGTACACTAGGATAACATCGATCTTTGTACACTTGCACACTAGCTGGTGTTTAATTTTGAGCTATTATTATTAATGTGATTGTTACTTGTTTCTATAATTTATTTTCTAGAAATCACACTAGGTTAATAACCATGACCTTTGATATGAATTGTTTGTAAGCTAAAATATTTGTTATCTGTGCTTATAATATATACTTTATTTTTATATTCGGCTGTCGCCTGTAAGATTATGTAAATTGGGAAACCATCGATAAATAAATGTTTCCTTCTACACGGTCGTACATAAAATTCACAATGACGGTTAAAAAAATAAAATGTTCAAACTTTTTTAAATATTTAAAACACGAAACATTACTTGAGGAGAAAGTAAAATATACTATACCGAATCTTTTGAATATACTATTCCGTATGATTGGAAAGTAAAATATACTTTTCCAATTAAATATATCTTTTACTTTTGTCACACTAAGTATATAACATTCCAATATTATTATGGAAGAATTTCACATCTACAAACAGTATTGGACCAAACAAAGCAAATTAGCCAACCAATACATCAATGTCAGCGCTCCTAGGCATATAAACTATGGCGGAAATATTAAATATATAGACTTTATCACATCAATAATGCAATTTCTTATTACCAAAACAAAGTAACACATTAATGTGAAATGAAAGTTACCTCCTTGAAAACTTAGCCAACTTGTGTGTGTTGTTCGGTGTGAACTCACCTGAAACAGAAAAACACACTTTAAAATATATTTAAGCATACATTATCTGTATACTATTAAGGTTAAACTGAAGCTTTCGGTTGGTAAGTTGAATTATCGGTATGCAATATATAAATATTAGTTTAACATTTTGTAAAGAAAATATTTTTTGGGAGGGGGGATTCAGTGTGGTTTAGTAGTATCTTGCGTATTAATTACATGCGATATACATTTTCAATTATTGCTGATAAAAGTTAAGAAACGATGTTGCAAAAACGCCTAAGCGGACACGTTATTAACTAATCAAATATTTACAAAATTAAGTAAGATACAAATTATTTTGTCTAGGAACACTAAAGCAGGATGTATAATGATTAAAAAAACTATTTATTAGCTACAAAAAATATTACATTTAAATAAAAAAGACCGGAAAAAATATAAATAACTGGTGTGTTTCTTTGCCGTTAAACTGTTTCATTTCTTCTCATAAAGCAATTAATTTTATTACCGTCCACATTACATACGTTTACCTTTAGATTTCTTTCAATATTAGTTATGTTTTATACTAGTCTAGGACTTCGGTCTTGATAAAAAGTTTATATCATACATCAAAATAACCAATAACTAAAATTTCTACCCCAGTAAAGTTTACGATCTGACCTTAGTAACATATAACCCTACTACTGTCGTCTAGCCACAATAAACAACGCCGAGAGCCGCTTACAAGCGTTATCTTCAACTTAATCTGTATCTTAACTGTCCGGACTTTGCGGCTGCTTAATAGCATTTTAATTAAACTGGCTCTTAACACAAGGACGGAGAGATAAGACATCCCGTGATTTATATTCGTGTACACCACAATATAATACAATTACTGACTATGCGTAGGCAAACCGACAATAATTAAATCCTACATGAATTAGCTCTTATTAAAACAACATAAAGCATTAACAACGGGTTAGTTTGTTTGGAATCGTCATTTAAAATGTTGACTTTGCTTATCGGATGATTCAATATACTGTTCAATATACTTCAACAAAGCCGATAGTTGGGTCAACTCCTGGATACAACAAAATACAGATGGCCTATATATAGTACACAGAATTACAGATGGCCTATATATAGTACACAGAATTACAGATGATATATTTTGTCCTCAATTACGTCAACCGACAGAAAAGATACTAAACTAATTTGTGTATTACAAATGTGGCAGACTACAAAAATCAACTGATTTATTATTTGTATTTTAACTAGAACATCGAGAGCAAAACCTGCGACATTATTTAAATATTAATTTCAGTATACAAAAATTATTGGTAATTCTATACTGAAGAAAAACTATCATAGTTATTAAATTTAACCGCTAAATTACGAAACTGATGCATAATTGCACACTGAATTTAGCACCTCTCACTTTTGGTCTTAATGTTTACGTTTGTTATATATTTCATTTAAATAACATTTATTACTCTGCTACTTTTACCAGAAAATAAAATCTAAGATTGAAATATTACATAAATTTTCTACATTTACAGAGTGGAGTAAATTCTTTGAAATAATAAATTAGTTATGTGATAATGCGCTTTAGATTCCCTTCAATCGTCAGGTACGTGTGAACGTGTCTTAACGCCTATGGCCTATGTACTAGCCATCACAACTTTAATTTGGATCAAAAAATGCAATTGTTATAAATATAAAAATATATAAAACTGGATATCAGCCCTCACTAGTTAATACAACTTTAAAGAAAGGGAGCGGTCTAAAATCATTAAATAATTGTTCTAAATTGCCATTATCATGAGTATAATTTTGTTGCACATTTTTAGATGATTGTAGCTGAACTAGCCAACACAACTTCCTTCCATTATGAAGGACTAGCTGTTACCCGGCAGACGTTGTCATGCCTTTGACTATTACCAACTAAAACCAATATCACCAAGATCAACTGTTCAAGTAAACATGTCATTAGCTTTTATGTAAACAAAAATATCTTTCCATAAGGTTCATATGGGAACCCTTTTGAGTCTCTTGGGAGGAACCCAATTGAGTTAGGACGAAATGGATGGCTTACAAACCTTCTCCGTGAAATTTTACATATATATAAATATATATATACCAAGTTTCATGGCAAACGGTCCAACGGTGTCCAAGTCCATAAACTTAAAATATATATACAGACAAACAAACCAACATCCTTTTAGCGAATTTCCCCTATAGGGAAGAAGCTATTACCGTAGGTCTCATGGTAAGACTTAAGCCCGTGATAACTTTTCGTTTTGAGGTCCCCAGATGCCAAAAACCCCATTCGTTCAAATTTATATATATATACATATATATATATATATATATATATACCATTTGGAAACTTGTTGTTAAGTGTGTCGCGCACTTCCCGAAGGTAATGAGGCGGGGCGCCGTCCTGCATCAAAATGCCTCGTTCACCGGCTTGTTCTTCAATTTCTTCAATTTGAGGAAACAAAAATTGTTCTAGCATATCTAAATAAATTATGCTATTTATTGTTTTTTTGGCGAAAAAGAAAGGCCCCATCACCCTACGTGCGCGACACACTTAACAAGTTTCCAAATAGTTGGATAGGCAGGGGTGCGCCTATTCCCTGGCCTCCCAGGAGTCCTGATTTGACCCCTTTGGACTTTTTTTTGTGGGGTTATGTAAAGAACATTGTTTATGCTGAGAAAATTCGTGATTTGCCACATCTGTGTGGGCGAATATCGGAAGCGATCGCAACTGTGACACCAGAGATGCTTCACAACACTTGGCGAGAAATCGAATATCGCTTCGATGTATGCAGAGCAACAAATGGAGCTCACATCGAAACATATTAAGGTATGAAAAAAAACTTAGTTCTTTTCTCTTCTATTTGACGTTTAGATCGTTTAGTTATCTTGAATAGTCCCCAAGCAACGGCCGTTCAAAATCCCGTCATTCTTTTTCGGAGACCCTGTATATATATGTGTCCGAAAGCACGACAACTCTCGTAAAAAAGGTCCGATCTTAATGAAATTTGGTACAAATGTGTAAAGTACCATTTATTTGAACGAGTTCGAAAACCAGATGAATCGCATCATCCGAAGTTTTGGGGATGACATGTGTTTTTTGGGGTTTTCACATGTAATTTTAATTTAAATCAAATTTTAATTTATACCATTGAATTCAGCTTAAAAAAATTTGGTATTTTGATTATTGCTCTACGTCAATTGGTTACCGAGATATTGAAAGTGCTAAACACAGTACGTTGTCTAATGTTATTCTTATGGAGAAAAAGAAAAATAGTATATCTCGCTTATTTATGAACATAAACTGGTAAAATTTGGTATATGGCTTGATCTAGTTGTGGTTTATTGTTGTTTGCACAAAAAACAATTTTTCGCCTATGGTTCCTGTAGCAGCAAACCTAGGTACTTGGTCCCCATGTTATTCTCATGGAAAATACTTAAAATGTTATATATCGCTTATTTATGAATTTATATGGATGAAACTTGGTATGTGACCTCACTAAGATGAGTTCTATTGATATTTGTATAAAAACCCATTATTTTGTGTGCCTTGTTGCAGCAAACCTGTGTACTCATCCCCAATGTTATTCTTATGGGGAATAATTAATATTTTAAATATCGCTTGTTTGTGAATACATTTCTTATGGGTCCTGTTAAGTGTTTTAATGTGTTATGTTATATATTCATTGAAAATTCGCTGAGTATGCAGGTTTGCTGCAACGGGGGTATTTTTATAAATATAGATAATCCTTTAAGTCTTGTATATATCAGTTATACACTTTAAATAGGTTACTTTTTCGAAGTTCATCGAGTTGAAAGATAATTTACGTTGGTATATTGCAACATGGGTTATTTCCAACTGAGTTAAGACACTAGTTTAATAATACTCAGTTTAAAAAAAGATGAAATATTGCTGAAACGCGATTATAATAGATATAATCTTGAAATATTATACGTACAAAGAAGAGTAATTTTAAAACTTCAAACTAAAATTACTTATTTGCTATAAGACAATCGTGCTAACAGAGAATTCCAAATCGAGAACTGCAGCCAAAGCAATATCACGTCAGTTATGCAGGACGTATCGCACGTTACTTGTCATAGGAGGGGTCGATTAACTGTCAACACCAGCACGCATTAGACATTCAGGCACTTGGCGACTGTGAATCTCCAAGGCAATCAAACATAACTGTAAACTACTATATCGAGGGATGTCACACAGTATGATGCGACTTGTCAGTCTACTCACACATCAGTTGACATAAGGAGGTCCAATCAACTGTCACCACCATCAACACATCGACTTGGGTCCATGAAATTCCCAAGGCAATCAAATATAATTGGAAGTAATATTATCAAGGGATGTCTAATGGTATAATGCGACTTTTCAGGTATGTTTATGCATCAGTTGACATAGGGACAACTGTCACAACCAACTGACACCTCATCAAAACATCAGCCATAACCATATCTGGCTCTAGGGTCTGTGAAATTCCCAAAGCAATCAAACATGATTGCAAGTAACGTTATCAAGGGATGTCAAATGCTATAGTGCGACTTGTCAGTCTACTTACGCATCAGTTGACATAGAGTGGCCTAATCAACTGTCACCACCATCAAGACATCACACATAACTAGTAGGTCCCAAGGTTACCAAAAATATAGAGTTATTGATATAAATAAATGCGTTATCGTTTTAGTTAGTTTAGTTTGATTCACAATATAATCGGCCTAACAATCGAATAGGCATTTACTCATATTTTAAAGTCGAAACTTAATTATCTTTCGTGTCGCACTGTTGGGGATTAACATTCGTGATTTAATTTGCTGACTCTCCAGCTCATTAATGTATTTTCCACTATCATTTTAGAAATTTGATTTATGTTCGTAAAAGAAACAAACATATCTATAATTAAAATATATATAACCGTAAACCACGGTACCCAATAAACGGTCTTCGTGTAAGAATAAGAGGAAAGTTTTATCTCTCTGATAAAATCCTTTCATTACAGGGAAAAAATTATTGATTAAACGGTAACATGATTGAAACACTGTAAGTTAATCAGCAAAGCAATTTGATTTAATTGTGTTAATGGAGTATGTATGTTCCAGAGGAGCTCTTAGGCTAATTTATTAAATAGTAGCGTCATTTTAGTTTACAAAATGTGAAACTCATTCAGTAAAACTATGATAATTAGAGTACGCAAAATTTAATCAATTTTTCCTAGAATATATTTGTTATTGGACAGCTATTTAACAGTTTTTGTAGTAGACAACTCTTTAAATTTTTAAATGGTGTATAAAAGTGTCCGAAAGTCCGCCAGAGAAATTCGTATAAAACAGCATCATGATGGCCATCAACCAGTAGACAGTAGACTCGGCCGAGTTGATGTATTAAACAAACTTGATTGATGAGCAAATAACGAGTTCATAATCATTCCATGTCTGTCAGTTACCAAGCGAAATAACCCTAACGAGAGCGTAACGTAACGTTTCCAGCGGTAGTCTAATATTTCGACTTTCGAGTTTGAATAATTATAGCCTACAGAAAATTCAATATAATGTTAATAATGGAGTCAAATATAATGATTTTCTGATATAAAATTAATAGACTTTACAGGCTAACATATGTAGACCAGGTGAAAATTTCCTTAAGGTCAAAGTAAACGTTAAATACACATTATTGCGCTTTCTAATGATTGAGATTAATACAAAAAATGCCATTTAACTGACTAAATTTAAAACTATGATAAGTATTGATATTTCACATATAATGACATGCAAGTAGCGATTTTACAATCTTACATTCAGAAATATACTAGCTTATTTCGAATTAATTAAATAAAATATTTCATCGAATTAGTGGGATGAAACGGTTTTTAACACCTTTAAAAATGGCTAATACGTTTGTTTTCTAAAAATCGCACTGTTTGCAATAAATACTGAATTAGGTGCTACTTGTCTAAAATATTATATAAATGCATTTCTAAAACATAAACAAATTCAATACCTATAGAATTTGATTCAGAAGTTTCCGGCATCTCAAACAAGATCTGTTCAATTCGAAATGCCACATGGAAAGTGCTTGTGTAAAGAAAATAAATCAGTCAAAGGGTTTCGCTTGCTTTGATCCTAGTTGATTACGGAGTTACCTGCTCCTCTCCTCGCCCGGTAAACCCTCGCCAACACTGGTTTACGACGATTCAAACACTAAATATGTATAATTACATTTGTTTAATGTCTACTAAGTAAATTTCAGATGTTTAAAATGTATACTTACATTGAAATAGAAAAAAACTATTCCCCAGGATAGAGATCGAATGTATTTAAGTTTTTCGTTTTTTGAGTTTTTTTTAAACATTATTCGATCATTTCATGTATCGAAACATTTCTGCATCATTTTTTTTTGCAAATGCATTTACTTGTGAGGAGTTGTTGGAATTTACTACTGTTTAAAACTGAGGAATTGTTGACATTTACTACTGTTTAAAACTGAGGAGTTGTTGACATTTACTACTGTTTAAAACTGAGGAGTTGTTGACATTTACTACTGTTTAAAACTGAGGAGTTGTTGACATTTACTACTGTTTAAAACTGAGGAGTTGTTGACATTTACTACTGTTTAAAACTGAGGAGTTGTTGACATTTACTACTGTTTAAAACTGAGGAGTTGTTGACATTTACTACTGTTTAAAACTGAGGAGTTGTTGACATTTACTACTGTTTAAAACTGAGGAGTTGTTGACATTTACTACTGTTTAAAACTGAGGAGTTGTTGACATTTACTACTGTTTAAAACTGAGGAGTTGTTGACATTTACTACTGTTTAAAACTGAGGAGTTGTTGACATTTACTACTGTTTAAAACTGAGGAGTTGTTGACATTTACTACTGTTTAAAACTGAGGAGTTGTTGACATTTACTACTGTTTAAAACTGAGGAGTTGTTGACATTTACTACTGTTTAAAACTGAGGAGTTGTTGACATTTACTACTGTTTAAAACTGAGGAGTTGTTGACATTTACTACTGTTTAAAACTGAGGAGTTGTTGACATTTACTACTGTTTAAAACTGAGGAGTTGTTGACATTGTTTAAAAAACGTAGTAATAATTTGCAGACGACATTATCTAATTTTGTTTACATTAAGTTATGTAACATATCACGGATGAAACATCGAATTTAATGGTGGTAATCAAGTATATAGATTACCTGGTCCTATTACATATCGAATTGTTATCCTCTCGAAATGTATTAGACAGTTAGTCAATTAGTTCAGACACCACGGCAGGATATTGCAGGACATTAGGGCAATGCGGGTAATATCCTGACCGGTCGGTGTGATGTTATATCGCTGCCTACCGCCAGTAAATAGTAGCACTTCGTAAATATTATTATTTATCGCTGTCTACTGCACCAGACACGTGTAACAAATGAACGACCACTTGTTAGAGAATCCTATGGAAAGGTGAACTATCAGCAGGATCTGCACAGTGAAACTTAAGCCCGGGACCACCTTAGAAGTTCCTAACGTGACCCCCTGAACACGTTTTGGGGGGTCGTTCAAAAGTGTGTGTGTGTGTGTGTGTGTGCGTGTGCGTGTGTGTGTGTGCGCGCGCGTGTGTGTGTGCGCGTGTGTGTGTGTGAAAATTTATATTTTATACTTTAATATTCAGAATAACATGCTAGATTGTAAGTATTTGTTAAGTCTCTGTAACTTTATAAATGAGTGGCCGCGCAATACTTGTGCAATAGCTTTTTGAAGAACACCAGTAAATCAATATACGTTGTCAGTTGAAGTTCTACGAATCTTCACCATACAGCTGCATCTCACACTTACTGTTCTCCCGAGTCCCTAGGGGCAGTAACTGTCATATCTTAACGCCCTGAGATTAACTAAACGTCCACAATTTATATATATATAATCAATCAATCCATGAAATAGGAAATATATAACCTTATTTAAAACCTCTCGCTACAGCCAATATTCAACTCTATCTTGGCTGAGAGTTATATTAGCGCCCCACATTGTGCTCACTACCCCCTTGGTGGATATTACAGCCTGGTAGAGAGGGAGGAAGGCCTCTTGTTATCTTTTCGGACAATTGCCGCCAAAACTGGTCGAGTTAATCTTCTCATTTTCCGTCTAAGGCCAAACTTTCTCAACTCTAAATCATATTTTCGCTAGGCCACACAATATGTTTAGGATAATGAATACAAATTCACAAACTGAATACAAATGACTTTTAATAGGATAATATCTAAGTATAATATGGTTCTTTATAGCTGATACCGGTGCTTCGCACAGCTGATTAAAATATCTGTTTAATTAATTATCTGATACATTATACCTATTTCCCGTAAGAATAACATTGTGCCCGGGACCACCACAGCTAACGTGACCCCCTGAACACGTTTTGGGGGGTCGTTCAAGATTATTAATATATATATATATGCACTCTAGCGGTCGCATTTGCTGTCCGATTCACTTCAAATTTGGTAGGGATGTTCTTTTCTATAATCCGTTGGACAAGTTCGTTGGGCAAAACAGTCGGAAAACTCTAACCCCCTTTTTGGGGATTATTCTTTTAAATTTCGAGTTTTTGGACCCAAAAAGGGTCAGAAAATCCCCGGACGTAAAATTAATGCTTATAATAAGATGGGAATTAGTAAAGCAAAAGTTTTAAGCCCTCTCTTCCTTTTAAAGTTCTTAATAATAAAACTTAGTTCTTAAAGTTCTCAATAAAACTTTGAGTTTTTAAGTTTTGATCCCTTTTAAAGCAAAAGGGATTAGCCCTTATCTATGTCGTATTGTAATATAGGAATAGCCCTATATGTAGCCCAGATAAATTATCTACCTACATGCAAATCTTTAGCTCGATTCGTTTAGTAGTTGTTTACGAACGGAACATACAAGTCAACAGACAGACAGACTCTCTTGGATTAACAGAACAAACAACCAAGAAACAACAGCACGTGCCATCCATCGAGAGACATCTGAGACACTTGACTGTTCGTGACCTATCAAAGTCAATCTGCAGATGTAACATTTGTCGTAATCGTATTTATTATTTTGTCTTCTCTTCAAACAGAAATATTAGGAACCTTTTGAAATCCAAATGTTAACTATTAATTATATGAACTTAGTATTTACTGAACTAAAGCAAAACTTTGGCAGCAAGATTGGTGTAATACACCGAAATATTTTACTTAAGCCAATTCACTTATTTTAAAACATCTTTGAAGGATTCGTTCCACATACTTTTAATTTGTCCTTATTAATGATCATGCACCAACCTGCGGGACGGATTGAGCTGAAATGTGATAGAGAGATAGGTAAACACAATGGTAATCATGGGGTTACTCCCTTCCATACCTCATTTGGGACTCTGCACCACAATGACCATAAAAATCGCCCAGTCACTCCATCTTTAAACTATTAGACGACTGACTAACTGACTATCAACTGTTTAATCAAACTGAAATTTATTGTTAATAATAAATAATTTTCGAAAAAACATAGGTCAACTATATTTCAAGAAGCCTTTGTGGCTATGTCATACTGGCCCTCAGTGTTCCAATGCTTATCTTATTTAACTTACCGATTACTGTGGAATATTGTCAGGAGATTAGTAGTTCGCTCAAATTTAGTATAGGCTCTAAATGCATAGACCAAAGATATTATGTTTGTGCTCTACCTCACTGCGATCTTCAAATTTCCCGCGTTACAAACTCCCGTGTAACCATAACGCACCAACGCAGGACCGGATGAGCTGAAATTTTGAAAGACAATACGTAACGTACCAAATCAAACATGGTCCTGCTTCCGTTCTGAAAATAGTTTAATACACTTTAATAAAACATGGATTTTGTTAGTATAATTTTACTTTATTAAGTATTGAAGCTTGAAGTATTAACTGGAGCGATTGACCTTAAATTTAATGCAATGATATAGATCGTATGCTAGAATAAAACATTTCAATGATTTATTACATGGTACCACATAAACCAGAACTTTGAAAATATATTCTACAATTGCATGTTAATAGAAGACACACTTGCTAATATCTTGATAACATTGTAGTGTAATCACAAGCGAAGCCACGGGTAACAGCTAGTGAATATATGATACGACAGTCTGTTTATCCCAGTGCACGGAAGCATTAAACTAAACAGCTGAAAGTTGTTGCAAATAATTATGTAGCTAGGATCACGTTGTGAATACTGAATTCATTATTGGAACATTTTGTTGTATACATTATGGAACATATTTAAGTTGAAACAAACTTGATAAAGACGTAATTATTATAGGATTTGTTTACTTTACTAATCACTACGTAATAATAGCTTTGTTATGAACTATTAACTTGATCATCATTATGTATTTACCTTTTTATGAATACTATCCTAAAAACATTAAGTATTAACCATCCTACAACATTAGTTTCACTTTTGCTGTTTTACGTTGTGACATACACGGGTGGACCGATGCTTCTAGGTGTCAAACGAGGCAACTCAAACAAGGTTTCCCTCCCTTTAGGGGGTATTGTATATCCAATAATGGAGAAGATTGATGTCGAAAGATGCTATTTAGTACAAACTATTCTAATACAAATATTAGTAATGTAAAAATCAATTATTATAATAATGATTCACTAAAAGCAGAGAGGTTATGAACAAAATTGATTTAGGTGAAAATGCATAGAAAATTCGTCTTTCGTGGATGAGAAACGGGAAATTTACAAAACGAATAAGACAGACTGCTTAAGTATTGTACAAAATTCACATATCAATAAAATAAATAAATAAATATTAAACTGTTTAGGTAGTTAGCCGTTTTACTTATATTGTTTGATAATGAATACGTTATCGTGCATTCAAATTTCTTTTCTTACAGCAAACTGTATCAAGGAAAAAATATATGATTAACAAATATTTTAACTTAAAATAAATCTAGAATGGTGTGTTTTTCAGTTATTAATAAGAAGTATTATTGATGACTGCAGTTTTATTTTAATTTTAAAAGGTTAATCCATTTAAGGAAATAAATTGTCGTTAAAGACTGACTTAATACATAATATATATTTCTGTTCTAAACTTCCCTAAATATAAATTGAATCAGTTCAGTTTTAAATTCAGTAAAAAATTCAGTTTTAAAATTTATCGTAATTGGTTTAAACACCAAAAGAAAACTAACCCACGATTTTCAAGTAGTCTTATATTTACGGTAGCTGTAGTTGGGTAAGAGCCTAACAAAAAGCTGTTTTTAACTATGGTTTTATGTTGCTTAGAAAAATTGAAGTACCCTGAAGGTTTTTTTTCACAAAAATAAATTACCTGTAATCCGAGTTTCTCAATTTATCTTATTGTTTGTATGCTAATAAGTAAGAGGTTTTAACCCCAGTGTCAACTGTTTTAATCTTGATGCTTTAGCGAATTTCCCCTATAGGGAAGAAGCTATTACCGTAGGTGGCATGGTAAGACTTAAGCCCGAGACCATGATAACTTTTTGTTTTGAGGTCCCCAGATGCCAAAAACACTATTCGTTCAAATTTATATATGTATATATGTATGTGTGTGTGTGTGTGTGTGTGTGTGTGTGTGTGTGTGTGTGTGTGTGTGTGTGTGTGTGTGTGTGTGTGTGTGTGTGTGTGTGTGTATGTGTGTGTGTGTGTCCGTTACCGCGATAACTTTTGAAAGAAACGCCCGATTTTGGTGAAATTTGGCACAAATGTGTAGAGTAACATTTATGACTTTAAGTTCGAAAACCAGATTGATCGGTCTATGGGAAGGGGGTTTTATGGGGGTTTTAAATTGTCCAAAAATCAGTTTTTTGAATTTTTCCCCCTAAAATTTAAAAAACACTCAATTTTGGTTATAGCCATTTTATAGAGCTTAAAAAAACAAATAATTTAGTATTTTGAATCATTAACCTAGTTTTAGTGGTTGTAGAGAAAAGTAAAAAAAACGCGTCCATAAAATTGTCCACGTTAATCTTATGGGAAAAAGGTTTTTGGATTTTCCTCAGATAATTTTACTGAAAACTTGACATTTGCTGACACAAATCAGTTCAGCTCTACAAAACAATCATTTTGGTGTTTTAAGTGTTGTCCTACGTCCAACCGTTGCAGAGATATTCAAAGTGCTAAACACAGTACGTTGTCCAATGTTATCCTTACGGAGAATACATAAAATTTTATATCTCGATTATTTATGAATGTATATTGATGAAACTTGGTATGTGGCTTCGCGTAGTACTGGTATATTGATATTTGCACACTTAATGGATTTTTTGTTGATTATACCCGTTGCAGCAAACCTACATACTCGGCCCCAATATTATGCATATGGAGAATAAGTGAAGTTTTATATCTCCCTTAGTTATGAACCTAAATTAATAAAACTTGGTATATAGCTTCACCTGGTTGAGTTATATTGATAATTGCAAAAATACACATTTTTTATCTTCCTCGTTGCAGCAAACCTGCGTACTAAGCACTAATGTTATTCTTATGGAGAATAAATAAAATGCTATATATCACTTATTTATAAGTGGATTTTTGTGAAACTTGGTAAGTAGCTCTATGTAGTAGTGAGACACATATATGTGCATTGGAAATTCGCTGAGTACACAGGATTGCTGCGACGGGGGTATTTTTTTACAAATATACACGAAGTCGATTAAATTTTTCCAGTCTTGGTTTCTTAAACTATTTGCAATTAGAATTTACTGATAATGTCAAGAAAGGATGTGGCAGCAGTTTGAACCCTAATGTAAGTAAAAACAAGTAGTTGAGTAAAAATATATAAAAATAAAGTACAGCAGTAGTTATGTTACGCATGTGAGGTAAAGAAATAAAATAAAATGGCATATCTAATAAAAGAGCAATACAATTATTCAACAAAATGTTGAAAATTAGTTAACTGTCTGCAAAATAGCATTTTCTGAATACAGAACTGAAACTCAAACATAATTACTGGCAATAGTCACTGCGCCGAAACGTCTTCGCCTACACAAAAGTAGAATGAAAAAAATTAAAATAAATTGATGAAGATGTAGAATTTGCCTTCGCGACCGTAAAATTTGATTCGCTCATTCGTAAATCTGAACATTCACAGTTCGATGCGCTGCACTCTGTGTTGGACCTGTCATTCGTAAATCTGAACATTCACAGTTCGATGCACTGCACTCTGCGTTGGACCTGTCATTCGTAAATCTGAACATTCACAGTTCGATGCGCTGCACTCTGCGTTGGACCTGTCATTCGTAAATCTGAACATTCACAGTTCGATGCGCTGCACTCTGCGTTGGACCTGTCATTCGTAAATCTGAACATTCACAGTTCGATGCGCTGCACTCTGCGTTGGACCTGTCATTCGTAAATCTGAACATTCACAGTTCGATGCGCTGCACTCTGCGTTGGACCTGCCATTCGTAAATCTGAACATTCACAGTTCGATGCGCTGCACTCTGCGTTGGACCTGTCATTCGTAAATCTGAACATTCACAGTTCGATGCGCTGCACTCTGCGTTGGACCTGTTATTCGTAAATCTGAACATTCACAGTTCGATGCGCTGCACTCTGCGTTGGACCTGTCATTCGTAAATCTGAACATTCACAGTTCGATGCGCTGCACTCTGCGTTGGACCTGTCGTTCGTAAATCTGAACATTCACAGTTCGATGCACTGCACTCTGCGTTGGACCTGTCATTCGTAAATCTGAACATTCACAGTTCGATGCGCTGCACTCTGCGTTGGACCTGTCATTCGTAAATCTGAACATTCACAGTTCGATGCGCTGCACTCTGCGTTGGACCTGTCATTCGTAAATCTGAACATTCACAGTTCGATGCGCTGCACTCTGCGTTGGACCTGTCATTCGTAAATCTGAACATTCACAGTTCGATGCGCTGCACTCTGCGTTGGACCTGTCATTCGTAAATCTGAACATTCACAGTTCGATGCGCTGCACTCTGCGTTGGACCTGTCATTCGTAAATCTGAACATCACAGTTCGATGCGCTGCACTCTGCGTTGGACCTGTCATTCGTAAATCTGAACATTCACAGTTCGATGCGCTGCACTCTGCGTTGGACCTGTCATTCGTAAATCTGAACATTCACAGTTCGATGCACTGCACTCTGCGTTGGACCTGTCATTCGTAAATCTGAACATTCACAGTTCGATGCGCTGCACTCTGCGTTGGACCTGTCATTCGTAAATCTGAACATTCACAGTTCGATGCGCTGCACTCTGCGTTGGACCTGTCATTCGTAAATCTGAACATTCACAGTTCGATGCGCTGCACTCTGCGTTGGACCTGTCATTCGTAAATCTGAACATTCACAGTTCGATGCGCTGCACTCTGCGTTGGACCTGTCATTCGTAAATCTGAACATCACAGTTCGATGCGCTGCACTCTGCGTTGGACCTGTCATTCGTAAATCTGAACATTCACAGTTCGATGCGCTGCACTCGTCGTTGGACCTGTCATTCGTAAATCTGAACATTCACAGTTCGATGCACTGCACTCTGCGTTGGACCTGTCATTCGTAAATCTGAACATTCACAGTTCGATGCGCTGCACTCTGCGTTGGACCTGTCATTCGTAAATCTGAACATTCACAGTTCGGTGCACTGCACTCTGCGTTGGACCTGTCATTCGTAAATCTGAACATTCACAGTTCGATGCGCTGCACTCTGCGTTGGACCTGTCATTCGTAAATCTGAACATTCACAGTTCGATGCACTGCACTCTGCGTTGGACCTGTCATTCGTAAATCTGAACATTCACAGTTCGATGCGCTGCACTCTGCGTTGGACCTGTCATTCGTAAATCTGAACATTCACAGTTCGATGCGCTGCACTCTGCTTTGGACCTGTCATTCGTAAATCTGAACATTCACAGCTCGATGCGCTGCACTCTGCGTTGGACCTGTCATTCGTAAATCTGAACATTCACAGTTCGATGCACTGCACTCTGCGTTGGACCTGTCATTCGTAAATCTGAACATTCACAGTTCGATGCGCTGCACTCTGCGTTGGACCTGTCATTCGTAAATCTGAACATTCACAGTTCGATGCGCTGCACTCTGCGTTGGACCTGTCATTCGTAAATCTGAACATTCACAGTTCGATGCGCTGCACTCTGCGTTGGACCTGTCATTCGTAAATCTGAACATTCACAGTTCGATGCGCTGCACTCTGCGTTGGACCTGTCATTCGTAAATCTGAACATTCACAGTTCGATGCGCTGCACTCTGCGTTGGACCTGGAAACTATTTGAACTAGCATAATGAACTCCTGTTACTTGGCCCAATAAAGTATTAAAATTATAACTCTAAGGGCCAAAACAACTCGGCACAAAGTATTAGCATTTACAGTATTCAAAACAGTAAAAGCGTAGGCTGTTTTAACTATCCTCAAAATGAATTTCACTCAAGTGTAACTTACGACAGATCTGAGGGTTTTAGACCTGCTCGCCCTATCCTAAAGTACAGCAATACCAATCCATTATTCACAAGTACCACAATTCAGCGTTATTGACAGACCTCAAGACAAACCGAAACTAAAACTGGTCCTAACGTAATGTTGTGATTCATTGAAACCCCACCAATACTACGTATTACATGGCCTGAAAACCCACGGAAAATAAAGTAAATTTCCCGTTACGCTTTGGTTTTCAACTGTGTAAATTAAGCTTTTGTTTTTATCGCTTTCACCCGCGGATTCCGACGGCAATTTCATCGAAGGCAGTTTAATTACTAAGACCTACTCGTTAATACCTTCACAACGCCCCGTTGTGAGGGTTATTCCTCCAAAAATAATACCGAACGAATCTTGCTTCCAGTGTAAAGCTTCGCAGCGATTTTTTAAATAACTTTTTGTTTTGTTAAATCTGGAGTTATAATAATACTCCATATTTGTTATCATTTAGTTCAAAACGCAAACTGTATAATGTTGTTACTGATCTATCCATTGAAAGTTTAAGTTTAATTCTAGCGTATAGCACACAAATGTACCATATACAAAAACAACTCGGCCGTTAAACTAAAAAATGATAATTATAACTATAATAACTAAACTCCTTGTATAAAATCTCTCATAAATATAACAACAATAATTCGTCCTTTCCAATTAAAAAAATGGCTTTTTAGGGACGAACGATTTTTACCAACCTAGGTATAAGTAATATTTAACAGTTAACAATTATAATAACAATATTAGGGATTTTATTTTATAATTAAAATATGTTTACATTGTAATTACATTTAAAGTAGTATTTATAATTAAATTAAATAAAACGTAAGACCATTGTAATAAACTAACTACGAGTAACAAGATTTACTGTAGAATTTACAAACGCCCAAAGCAAGTATTTGAGACGTAAAGAGCCACCTTTGCAGGTTAAATCCTCCAGGTTACCGAAGTTTCAGCTATTATAACGGAATCAACATGTTTAACCTAACAAAACCAACTGTGTAAACCTAAGTGAGAATGTGTAAGGGAAATCGTTGATATGTTCTCCTTTTCCTAAATCATGTACAAAAATAACGTACTAGATTAATACCGTGGTTAAACATTGGTCCCTCAAAGTTACAAGATTTCAGTGTCAGAATAGATTTAGTTTTGCTATTATTACACAACTGAAGTATACATCTTTCTTTTGGTACTGCCTCTTAGATGAATCCGTACCAAATCTCTTAGATAAGTATAACTGTACCAAATCAAATATTTTGCAATTTAAATTTGCAATACGCCACTTACAGCCCTTTCCGCCCACCGAATATTATCCGATTAACGAATACAAAATAAAATTATCAAATTTTGATTAGATTAAAGGTGCTAAAATGTTATACATAACAAGTAGTTAATCGAGTACACTATACAAATTGTATAGACTGCATCTTTGTGTAGATTCCTTTAAACATTAACAAAAGTGCAAGTAGTTTCATTGATACACATAGATGATAACTGTATGCATTTTCTAAGTATTACAATATGTTCTCAAGATTGCTTTCTTATGTCTAACTTAATCAAATTACGCGTAAAAAGCGTGATTACTGTATTAGTAGTGGGCATTTGGGGCTGCTAGACCGGAAGTGACGTCATCCGGTCACGTGACCGGATGCGCTGAGTCATGAAAGACGTCATCTGAGGCTGAGCCAGTGACGTAGGCGGTTTTGTGACGTAATGAGGGAAAGGTTAAAGTTCAAGGTCACGGGGAGGGTGTTTTAAAAAAGTACTACCTCGCACGCGTAAAATCCGATTGTGATTCGATAGTTTTCATTCGATAAAATATCGAATGAAAAAAATCGAATGAAGCAATCGAATGATACGAGTGCGAGGTAGTACTATTTCATTTAACTTTATTTTTACTTTTCTTTTTATTTACAATAAGTTATGTTTACAATAATTTATGTTTACAATAGCAGTTTTCAAGTGTTGCGCTTGTTTGTCCAATCGGCCCATCCCGACTGTGTGTTCCTTGCCTATTTATGTGACCGCAGGGAACACACAGTCGGGACGAGCGATATTGTTATTTTGTGAAGAGCGTCTCGGAGAGCTCGATGTTCTCCGGTCGAGAGCCGGAGGTGTACTGGCTATTCACAAGCTAGCGTTGTAATCGTACTAAATGGTGGGGGTAAAAGTGTGGTGGGGCGGAGCAGATGGCGGACGGCAGATGGCAGGCGGCAGATGGCAGGCGGCAGATGGTAGGCGGCAGGTGGCAAGTGTGCGGCAGATGGTTGCTACTCCATTCGCCGCCAAAGTAATGCAAGCCGTCGCCGTAATTCTTGTATTTTATCTTGGCGGTTCATTTGATATGTTTTACATCTACATATGCAATAGCTGAAACACCTGCACTTACGACAAGCTTTCCCGTCAACTTGATCGCCTGGTATTTTAAAACATTGCAACTCGCAACAATATGTCTTCAAATTGTTATCGAAAAATAAATTGTTCATCGGTGGCACCGACATGTTAGCTGCAGCGTGTGTTAGACAAGACTGAGACTAACTTCACTGCTCCCTCTCTTTTATACCCCTTCATAACCCTGAATGAAAGTTCAAGGTCATCCATTTGAATTTTAAAAAAAGCAACACAGCAGTATATAAAATAATATACTGCTATGTTGCTGTTTTTTTTTTTTTTTTTTTTTTTTTTTTTTTTAATTAAACAAACATTTTACAATACAATAAGCTTAAGTCTAACATTGATGACTAGAAATACAAACAGAGAAATACAAATAGAGACATTATGTACAATGATGCATGATGTGCAGAGTGAGTTCCGTCGAGTTGTTGCCGCTTACACCGTGTGATACCAAATACAACGTCCCCGGTTGAATATCTCGCAAGTCTTCATTTTGTAGCAGTTGAACAAATCGTTTTGGAAGAAATACTTGAAACTTCGGCTCATCTCCTGGAGTCATAGGTCCTTCGCACAATGATACTAGAATTGCTTCTCCATGTGTGGTTTCCACTTTCTTGATGCTATGAATAATGTAATGTCTTTGTTCTTTTAGTTCTGAACATTTTTTAGTTAACAGAAGGTTCGATTTTGAGTGAGTGTTGAATTGATCAACCAATGTTTGTAGATATTGTTGTGATGCCATCTTCGTCAGGGGTGGTGTCTTCTGTGATGTTGCCTCTTCGGAGTCTCGAATAATACTCGTGCTGGAGCGGTGTTGTCTCCTCGTATTTATAGGCCCCGCTACCCCCACCACATTTCTGTTCTCCGCTACCCCCACCACATTCCTGCGTTTGTTTCAAGTAAGCAGCCAAACGAAATGCGTTGTATAATGCACAGTTTGTTTGTCCGTGTTTAAGATCTTTTGCAGCGACACAAATATTACCGAGATTAATGTTAAAGTCCTTGCTGATAGTTATATCGAAAACATTACCGTGCGTGTACTTTTGTATCCAGTTCTTTTTTTCTAATCCTCTTGTGTATATATGTGAATATTGTTTGCAAAAGTTAAACATAATACTGTGCAGATTACTGTAGCTTATAAATCCTTCATACCAATGTATGTGATGAAAGTAGTTTGTTATCCATTTGTTTGTACTTTTCGCTTTGGTGTTAAGTTTGTTAAAAGAAAAAGGAGCTTCAAACGTGAATGGGTAGGCTACAAATGTAAGCAAGTCTAAAATTACTAATTCCTTGATAATAAACCTATCGTCATTATTTCGAAATGCTTGAAATTCTATTACACAAGGCTTTACACTCACTTCTTCATCCCCTCCGCTCATCATGGCACCTAGCGATCAACTAAACTGTTTTCCACACCACGGTAGGTTAAATACCAGGCCGTACAGTTGCAGGCGCGTTGGTGTATATTTAACGTGGGCACCGTCCCCAATAGGCCTACCCCACGTGTGTTCTTCTTTACTAAGTCAAACTTTAGTCTTTTTTAACTTCTTCTTCTTGTGTTTCGTTTTCTTCTTCTTGTTTCTCCGTTTCTTCTTCTTCCTGTGTTGTTTCTTCTGTAGCTTCTGTAGCGATTTCTACAAGTGGTTCAAAATCCTTTAACTTTCTCCACATGCAAACTTCATGAGGTATTCTATTAAAAATAGATGTATCCACAGGTCCGTACACGATGGTGCTATCAGGTTGCTTTTCCAAAGTATCGACCAAATATTCTTTAATAATAGCGCTTGCAAATACCAACTGTCTCATGTACCTTGTAATAGGTTCTGTTGCGTAGTTTAAAACGTAGAATTCTTCACGTGACAGTAGAATCTTATTTTCATGTTGAGTCAAGTCTCTAATTCGCACTTGTAGTTGTCCGCGATGTTTAACAATATCGATTTCATTGTCACAATCCAAAAGTCGAATATGTGTTTTCCTTCCACACAAACTGTTAGTTAAATAACATTCTATTAAATGTACATGTTTCAAAAATGACTCCCAAGCATTTTGCGAAAATAAAACCTTTTTTGTTCCATGGTGTAGTATTACTGTAGGGGAATAATCCAATGATTTCATCAATCCAACTGATACACTTTTACTGATGCATGCTGAGATGGGGTAAAAGATTCGCAGAAAAACTTCAGTTAAAATGTGAGGAGGAATATTTTCTTCAACTTTCTTCTTCCTCTTTGGTACTACCTTTGATGGGTCTGCATTAATTTCCTCCTCTCTATCTCTTTTACCAAACTTTAAAAATGCAGTTATTTCCTTGATGATTTCTGCTTCACTAGTATTATCACGTTCCAATAACGGTGCTACCTCTGCATCACCTTGTACAACAGATGGAGAACTCATTTTGTAGAAGATGTTACCCATGCGCCGATAGACGATCAACTGAAGACCTGCATTGCTGCTCCGCTATTTATAGGTTAGCGACAGTGGCGGTGCCGGTGGTGGTACAACGTTTTACAATACTGTCTTTACAATACCGGTCAACGGTGTGTATGTAACAATTTTATCGTGCAAAATTAAACAATACGCAGATGTATTTGCAGGTACGTTTTCTTGAAATTCCATTTCTATTTTTATATCAACACTAGACGATTTTACAGATTCATTTTGTTTGGAACAATCAATTACAACAATCGGAGCTTTCGATTCAAACTGAACGGGAGATAGTAGAGGTGTATTTGTTTTGCCGTAATATGAATTTTGGAACCTAGCGTACATGTCGTATAAAACACTGTATCTTTTCTTATCAAAAGAAATATTAAAGTTGTCGTAGGGAAAGAATTGTGAATTCAGGAACACTTTACAGTTTGTTAATTTACAATGGTCAAATTCACCAGCATTTTCAGTTATTATACTTTTCTTCTTCGTTTGTAATCCAAATATTACATATCTCGCTTTTTCCAAATGAGTAGAAGTTTTTACAGTCCATGTATGTCGTTGTGTTGTAGGTAAAACGGGGTATTCATGAAACTCCCAGCTTCTGAATGGCATTACAATGTCTCGATCTGATTTTAACTTTCTTAATAATGTAATCCTGTGTTCATCATTTAGTCGCACATGTGGTACTCTCCAAACAATCTTGTCTAATGTTAGTTTCCAGTCTAAATTGGCATCAGTTGTTCCAGTAGCTGCTTTAATAATATCTTTATCGTTTGATGATCTTAATAAAACTAGTTCTTGTTTTACATTTATTATTATTCTTCTGTAGTCTTCAGCAAATCCTAGGAGTAATCTTAAAGGTACGTAGAAATCAAAGTTTCCCGAAGAGTCAGGAGCGATTGTACTTTTGTCTGGTGCAACCCATCCTGCAACAGCTAACAGATTCTTCTCATTTGGTGTTAAAGACGCTAATCCTTTCAATGTACTGGAAATTCCAACCTTTTTTGTTGAATCGACTGTAACTCCTGAAATTTCATATCTAATCTCGTCAAACAAAAATGCCATAGGATTATTTATGAACGGAACAGTGGTTCCAGCAGTACCATCATTTTTTGTTACTTTTCCTTCAATATATAAATAACTTTCGCATGGAAGAGTATAAATGTCTTGTTGTTGTATAGGAATCCTAATTTCATCGTTATTGTTTAATTTGGACGAAGCGTAAGGGTTGTGCGTGTGATATTCCTTTTCCCATAAGGTCTCGTCGAATGTTGGACCCTGCGCTATATCCAGTATATCCATTGTTAATGACCTTTAATCCAATTTCTTCTAGAAAACGAATGTTGTCACTTGTTAATCCTTCTACAGCTGATAAGCTACTGACCTCTTTGCTGGTAGGCTCTCTCTTTTTAAATGATAACCCCATTGTCTAAGCGGATGATTTTATATGTATTCTTACAGTAATAGCTTCTCCTCTAAAGTCAATAAGGTTTCCGTCTTGATCCACTATGTTCAGCACGATGTCTGAAATGAAACTGGTGTTTAACGGTAGGTACACAAGGTTTTGAGGCTTTTCTACTATCTTGAAACCCGGTGCAACTGATGGGTAGAATGTGTGTAATATATGACGATTTTCTCCATCTCTGTAGGATCCTTGTATAATGTTACATGTAATGTCTATGCTATTAACTTTGATGATCGTCACAGTTTTATTCCCAGAATGAGTTTTATTAGGTTCTAATACTTTTGTTTCCTTAGAAAACCCCAATAAACTACCAATTGAATGTTCTTGACTAAAATCAATATAATACTTAGAAGTAATTTCGGCTTTCATTGTATTGTTATTGCCTTTTATCGTTATATTTTCTTTTCCCATATGTTTTTGTATAACTTCATTTATATTATCAATTTCATAAGCTCCTGTTGGTAAACTGAATTCTTCCAAAGCTGAATACTTTCCTTTATCATCTTTTGTCTTGTAATAATGTATTTTGTTATTAATTCCTTCACTAACGTTTGGAATAGAGTTATATGTTGTTAAATCCAATAATGCGGCTTCCCATAGTCTTCCTTTTTGCAAACGTAGCGCTGGAAACAGAATACTGCGCAAAGTACATGAGTTACCGGTTAATGACACTGTATACGAGGACATCTTAAAGTTGACTAACACTTTTAGCTAAAAAGTCTAAACATAAATGACCGCAAATGGATGTATCATCAGGTTGTTTTCTTGTATGATTGTAAAAAACATTTTTTGCCGCACGAAAGTATCGTTGAAGTTCTTTCGGTGGTGGAAGGTCTCCAAAACTGTCGAAATAATAAATGGTTTTACCAAGTTTCTTGTAACACACCCAATGAGTGCCTAATCCTTCACTATTATCCAAATTTACAATACCAGTCTCATTTTTCCACATTTTAACCGGTAATTCATCTTTCATAAATACTCCTCTAAAAAATGGGATTTTCAAACAAGAAGCATATGTAATCAGTTCTTCATTGGTTAATTCTTTGTTTTTAATTATTAATTGCTCTTTCTTATTTAATACACACGATACGGTCTTAGGTATAATCCTCCTCCCTTTTTTATCATTGACCATATTGTTGGTTTATTTTTAGCTTTACCACTGGTAGATCGACGTTTTCTTCTGATATTACCTCCTTGTTTCTTAGCGGGTTTTTTCCCACGCCTTCTTCTCTTTCCTCCTCCAAACGTAGTTTTTGCTTTCATTGCTGCTGTTACTGCTAAAGACGCTGCTTTTTCACCAATACTTGCGTCACTAGATTTTACTCTTTGCCAAGCTTTCTCAGCAAGTGCTCTATCTGCTATTGATCTATTTTTAGTATCACCAAATTTGGAATAAGCTATATCGTGCTGTTTACAAGCCTGATCGAGCTTATTTATTCCAGGATCTCCTCTAGCAAGACGTTTCTCTAATTTGGTTCCAGGACCACAATATTGATATCCTCCAGGTAAATGTAATTCCACAGGTAATAAATCAATCGCCTTGTTAACTATAGCTCCAACCGGTTTACTTAATAGAGAAAATGCTGTTGATGCTATTCCCCTTCCTCTCTGTAATCTCTCTCGATTATGACTGATGCGTTTAACCCTCGACATGACTATTTATAGCAAAACCTACAATCAGTAGGTGCACTCTATAAATGTTTTACAATGAATGTAATATCAGTTTTGGTTTCTTGTATTATATACTGTTTAAAATCCATTTATTATATAGAAATGGATTTATTAATTAAATGTAGACATATTAAATAGAAGTAGTAAAAATTGAAATAAGGTGTGATTGAAGATGTTCCAGATGTTTCTCCGCTGGTGATGGTATTGTTGTCTTCGGTAAAATGAATAAACTTTAAATAGTTGTCATGTTTCCTTAGAAACTTGCCACTAAATCGTTGGTAATTGAATAACACATCCCAGTCTAGTTTATCTTTAAAATTGTCAATGTACTTCTCAGAGAGATTTTGATATTTACTTATTACTTCCCAACAGTTATTAAAATTTGATGTCATCTCTACGAGGAAGTCTTCTGAAAACTGTTGTCTTTGTAAAATATGGATCCAGTTAACTCTGTGAAAATAAATTCTTAACATAGTCATTGTGAAGAGGTAATGTATGGAAAGTTGTTCCCAATCCATATATCTATCAAACCGTTGAACAAAACCATCTGTCAACACTCCTTGGGGAAATCTCGGCTCTTGAGATATTAAACTCCACGCAGTAATATTGGATTCCATCATCCTCTCTGTATCGTCTCTCGAATATAACTGATGCTTTATCCCTTATCAGGGGTGTATTTTAAATTCTTTTTTCTCTTATGTAATCTTCATTGTTTTCTGTTGGTTCATTAATCACATTCACTTTATCCCCCTTTCCTAATGTCTTGACTTTAGAAGGCTCAGACGGTTTATCTCGTTGATTAAGTTTCTCTGGATTGTGTATATTTTTCCAGTCTAAATAATTGTGACTGTCAACATCTGAAGCTGCATCTCTTCCTGAAGCCCGATGGATATAATGGAATAGAGCTGCACCAAACCTTTCCAAATGTTTTTCATATTCCGTAGTCCATTTCTTGTGTACAATATCAAACATTTTCTTATTTACAGCGTCTCCATCCTGCTCACAATCACCTACATTTGATAATTTTAATTTTTTTACATCATAGCTTGTGTCAGTTTCATTCCTTTTGTAAATCGTTAACAATTTTAGAGTAGCGAAATTTACTGCTTCCCCATCATAAACGGGATGTTGTATATTGCTTAACCTTTTACCGGAAAACCCCCAATGATCTTCGTGTACAGTTGGGGTTCTTTTATCCATGTATTTTACCGTAACCGCATCAGAAGACAAAAGCGGATCACCAACATTTTGAATTACTTTTCCTTCAAAATTATAGTTGCCATCAGGTGTTAACGGAAACCCAGTTCTTTTTTCACTATATTCAGATTTTAATCCAAACTCGGAATACCGTCCAAACTTGTCCACACTCATGATGTAACTGAATCGCTATCGTTTAGGTTCTTATTATATATGTACGTCTACTGAACAATTATTCCTTGTTTTCGCAGTTCATCAACCAAAGCTACCCATTCGTTTTCTAAACCAGTGTGCCCGGCTTCCATAGCTTCATGTAATAACCTCATTCGATCAACTAACTTATTTATATCGTTGTAATATATTATATTAGTTTTATACAAGTTTTTCAATAATCCCCTTCCAGATGTGGTAGGGTCAGTTGTTTTTCTCTTTTTATGCAAAACATTTAATTCAGCAGAAGATAAAGCTCTTCTTTTAATTTGAGCTTTTTTTGATTTTGAGGGGAAAAGACTAGATATAATACTTGTATATTTTATTGACCGATTTCTATGAATAGCTAGGTCTTTGGAATACTTTTTTCTATGTGCATTTGTATACTCTAATATATGTTTAAACAATTGTAAATCCCTTTTAGTATATTTACCAGGATTATTTTTAAAGATAAGTTCAAACAAACCTTTTGTACCTTTATATTTCTTATCTCCAATAACTATATCATCATTTTCGTTTATATCTAACTTGCTATCTCCAATCATTAATCCTTTATCCTCTATTCTAGCTCCATAGGTATGATAATTTCGATTAGCATGTGCGGCGTGTAACATTTTTAACGTATATGTTCTTCCAAGTGTTCCTTTAAACATAATATCCGTGCCTAATTTGCTTAAGTTGGATGGGTTAATATCCTCTTCTTCTGCTCTTGTATCTTCTACACTTGTATCTTCTGTACTTGTATCTTCTGCGATGTCCTTTTCCTTTAAATCCTCTATATCTCCGCTTTCTTCATACTCGTCGCTATCTTCAGATGTTTGTAACTGGCCAAAACTTTCATCATTGGGAAATTCTTCTTCATATTTGGAAATTGGTAGCATTTTGTCTCCTTCGAAGCGAATTGAAGGTTTTTCCATATTTTGTGCTAATCGCTTTAAAGGTTCAGTAACAGGTTTGAATGTTGTTTCTAAAAATTGCTCTCTTTCATTTATACCTGATTTTAAAGCTCGGTTTTTTTGTCTAATAGAATCACTAAGTGATTTTATTTCCTTTAATAGCTTTTCCTGGTTAACCATCTTCACACCTTGACGACTTGTACAGTAATACCGCTAATCAGTGTATTAAAACGAATTTATCAAAACCTATTCTATAACGACCATCTTTTATAGCATGATCTTTCATAATAACCAAAAATCCATACTTTTCCGCCCATGCTTTTCCGCAAAGCTCTTTAAACTTTTCAAATGACATATCCGCATTCACATGATCGTTATATATATGTTTTAGGTTAGTATCATCTTGTTTGAATACAATTAGAATATTTGCATTATCTCTGATAAGTTGTTTTGGGATTTTGCTATAAGTTTGTCCTATATATATGCTGTCTATGTTATTATGTCTTCCCATGGCAAAGTAGTTTCTAATAGTATCCTGATTTTCACAAGATACATCGTCAAATATAAATACAGAATACGGTTTCGCTTCGTTTGGTTGCATAATGCTATCACTAGCGTTAAATTTGTAAAAATTAACATCAGACACATCAGATAGGATTTTATCCAGCAATTTATACTTTGGTTGATGTAGAGACTTTGAAAAAATATATAGGTTATTAAACCTTAATCCCTGTGGATTAGTGATCAAATTAAAGACGACATTGGTCTTTCCACAGTTTGAGGGGCCACTTACTATACATCGAACAGTGTTTGGAAGTAAACTACCGTGTTTACCATTGTTGATTTTAACGTTATCCACAGTTAAATCATCTATGTTATTAATATTGAATCGATCTTTATGGTGAATAATCTCCATCCTGCTCAAAGGTTAACGATGAAATGAGCTGCTTGCATTACACCAAGTCCTTTATAGGTATCCATGAATCCTCAGTTTTGTTAAACCCTAACCACCGCACTTTAACTGCGTCCTTTTTTCTTTGTAACACTTTTTCAACAAGATATACATCACCTACTGTTGACTTTAACATTTCATGTCCATAAAATGCACCTTGCAACAAATCTCCTTTGTTATCTTTTAAGATATACGTTTCAGGTACAGTCGGTTGCACTTTATACACTGTAAAAACTTCATTCGTCCAATTGGGAAGGTATTTCTTGGTAAACACTCCCTTATATTTACTAATCCGTACTTTATCACTTACATTAAATTTTCTTGGCTGCATTTTTTCTACTTTAGGCTTTGTATTTTTCTTTATGCGTTTTAATACATCCTTTGCATTTCTTCTATTTACTTTGTTAGGTTTCATACCAATAGTTCTATGAAACCTGTTGTTATAATCATTTATTAATTGTGGTAAAACATCATACCATAGGTAAGAACCTCTTTTTGAAAATTGTTTATACAGTGCTCCTTTTAAGGTTCTATTGAATCTTTCTACAATAGCTGCTTTTTTCTCTGAATTTGTAGAATAATGATTTATTTTATATTTATTCATTAACTGTGCAAAGTTTGTATTAAAGTATTCTGTTCCATCATCAGTTTGTAAATGTTTAATTTTGTTTTTATCTCTTTTTATGGCTATTTCCATGGCTTCTGTTACGCTTTTACCAGTCTTGTCCTTTAGAGGCAAAGCGTCTGCAACTTTTGTAAAACAATTAATAATTGTGAGTATATATTTAAATCCTTTGTTTATTCTGCTATGCGGTCGCATTTCAATTAAATCCGCTTGATATAGATCATTTATCCCTTTTATAACAGTATTTCTTCTTGGAAACCTTATTCTTGCAGGTTTGTGTAGTTCATTAATAATCTTCTCCTTCAGGTCTGACATGATGGTTTCACGAAGACAGCTGATATGGTATTAAATATTCTTTTGTATAAATCTGCTTATATAGGTCAAGGTCATTCTAAACTAATGTATAAAAGGGGGAACACAGCAAATACTGCTGTGTTCCCCCTTTTATACGGAAAGGAAAAGGAAAAGGGATGTAGGACGATGAAAGGGTTACTCGTCAATAGGGTTGAGGGAATAGTGGCCGAATGGTAGAGTGTGGATGTTGTCTGCAAGGATGTGTCGTTTATCATCATTTGAAGAGAGAGCTTTTTTTACTTCCGTCACGCTGTACAGCTTATGGTTGAAACTTCTGATTGTGTTGAATTTTGCTGTTATATCTTGATCTTCAAATAAACATTTCTTATAGTGATTAAAATGCACATTCTTCTTTAAATACAAACTTTTTACTCCTTTAGCTTTCTTAATGACTTGGTTTTCATTTAGTTGTAAAGAATATAATTTTGACATTAGTGCAACAATTTCTTGAAGTATAACACCATTGGCTTCATCTTTAAATTTGCCAAGCACTTTTTTGTTTCTGTCATTGTCGTAGTTTGGATGATCTTTTGGATAGTCGGAAAAGTCAAAGTCGTTTTTGTAATCAAATGTCCGAAGATCTTCATACATATCGTTAGTAATTATCCAATATATAAAAGCGTCTGTATCCATGTAGGAGATGCCGATGTTTTCCCGTCCATAAAAGGTGACCATCTTTTTGTAATGAAAATCGTACATATGAGTCTTGGAGATATCCAGGATTGACATTCCTATATACAAAGGACGATCCATCTTCACACTTGTTTTCTTCATCGATACAGCTACAAGATTTTCATTAATAATTATAGATGTATTAAAGTTCGGCTGTTGTACGAGTTTCTGTAGTTTGTTCGGATCTGTAACAAGTTTAACGTTTTTATGTCTTCTTTTGTTTTCTAACGTTTTACCGAATATCGCATTGTTCATTAATTTAAAAAAGTCTTTTTGAAAGGCTGATGTAGCAGCTGCTCTTCTGGTAGTATTCGAGTCTATGTACGGTTTCAACCAGCACGATTGGGAAAATTCCACAGCTCTATTAATTTTAGTAAGACGTAAACCTAATTCGATAGCTTGTTGAACAACCCAATAATGAGCTACGTATCGTTGTTTATTGTTAAGGGTCATCATTAATTTGGGGTGTTTTCCAGTTGGTGAAATTTCTGTTCTTGCAAGGAGTGGAAGGTCATAATGAAGATCGTGTAAATGTTCTGGATATTCAAAGTCACAATCCAAAATATATCCGGTATCTCCATGTTTTGGAATTTGTGAAATATCGCCAATACAGTCGGGATCAACCCATTTAAAGTTGTCAAATGGAAGTGGGTTCGACATGGCCCATCCATACAGATTATTTGCGTCGAAATATCCCAAGTACGTTGAAGGTTTCTCTTGATCATGGTCAGGTAGATATTTGTTGTTGGCTTTAACATGTCTCGTCACGCTTTGAGTTAATCCACCTCTAACACCCGACTCAACCATTAAAACCATATCTATATCTGTTAACAGCTGGAGTTTACATTTTGTTTCTTTTAGCATTGCTTGCCAAGCTAGTCCTGGAGATGTATACGAATGTAGAGGGTCCAAACCGTATGCTGCAAAACAGGTTCTTCGGAATTCTTCCATAACATCGCAGAGAAGAGTCACGTCAAGTTTTACATAAAAGTCTGAGTATTCTCCCAAAGTCTTCATATCCAACTCGTTCCATACTCGACATGCATGTTGATAGTCTTCAAGTGAAATTTCCGATTCATTGAGTTTGTTGTTAAATTGTTCTGGTGGAGGAAGTGATGTTTCATTAAATCTATGCAGTCCATCGATGTAATCGTAGGGGAAGACTCCTTTTCTAAGAACCAGATCCATTTTACTACTGGCTACAATTTTGCTTGTTTCTATCAGATCTTCTCTTTTTAAATTCTCAGTTAATTTCATTAGGCTAGAAGGCATAAATCTAAACGAATCAATAAACCTAAGTTTTATTTTGCCAACCTTTTTAGAGAAGCTTATAAATTTTTCCATTGTTGTTGCCAAAACATCTATTGCTCCATCATCTCTTCCTAACTCCGGGATGATGAAATGAGAGTCATATCCACTAAGGTTATGTAGAACAACGGGTACAAAAGATGGTACTTTGTAATTTAAGTTGCAAGCGTTACAGGCTGCACCTCTGTAGGCTCCTGTAAGATGGTCGTGATCACGCACTTTAACGTTATCTGGTGTAAATAGGTTATTACACAGATAACATGTTGTTGCCAAATTGTGATGTTGAAGTTGGTGTTCATCCATAGGCTGCATCGGTATTTTAATTTTGTAGATTTCTTCCACCTTGGAGGCAATGTAATACAACTCATCTACAAAGTGTTTCGCTGCTTGTTCACCACGATATATCTTCGGAGCAGATGATAGTCCATATTCTTGAAGATGTTCTTCAGACAACGTGGATTTTGTTAGTATACAATAACTGTTTGGTGCATGTTTTTGATATTTGCTTCTTTTTGTGATATCCTCTTCTTGTTGTTCAATTGGAAGTAAGGATGCTTCGAAATCCGCGTACACAACAAATGGAACAGGGTATTGGTGATTTACTTTATCAAATTTTATCTGCGCTCTGCTGGGATGTGGCAATTTAATTCTTACCTCATAGTTTCCACTACATAACCTTTGATGTTCTACTAACCATTCTGTACCTCCTCTTCTTAATGGTTTGCTCACGTGGCAAAAGCATCTCTTACATGTTGTGATTTTACTTTTATGTTTTGTTAACTGTTTACATACGAGCCCTTCAAAATATTTTATATACACGTAATGTGATATCTCTCCTTTATTGATTAATAACAAGTCAGTATGATTGTTGCGCTCTTTCGATGTTATGCGCAAGGGATACACATTATTTGATGAATCCAAACCAAATATGTTGACTGAAGCTGACGGATTTTGCTTTTCAAATTTAGATATATCAGTAATTGCAACAGGGTAAGTCATTCCTTGGAAATTATACTTATGTTGAACTTCTTCATATTCTCTATTAGGTCTACACACATGATGTTTTACATATTTGGCCAACATAGCATATTTAAAACATTCATTATCTTCATTTTGCACATTAATACAGGATTTGGTATCACTTACTTTTTTCGGAAGAGGAATGTAACTACTTCCTCTCATTCCGTAACCGTGTTTATGAACTCTAACATCCAGACTTGTTATACTTAATAAAGTCCATCCAGATCCTCTTCCTTCATGCTCTTGTATTTTCGTCAAAAGTTCCTCAAAACATTCTGTTACGATCTTTTCAATATCTGACGCAGCTATGATGGTTCGGTTTTTTGTCATAAAACCTCTTGGCGATGTTTCGTTTTGAATGTTAGTAAATATGGCATCTAGCAACAGTCCAAATTTGATAAAATTCAATCTTTTTTGTTCATTCTTTAGTGTTTTGGTTACTAATTCTTTGGCGTTATGTAAAAAGTTTTCAAGTTGTAATTTTACGTTGTCAATTTTAAAATGTGTTACTACCTTACCAGGTAGTGCTTGAGCGTGTAGTTCCACATCTACTGCTGCTGATGTTGAGGGTCGGTGAAGTGTAGACATAGCAGCTGTTGATATTGAAGGACGGTGAAGTGTAGACATAGCAGGCGTAGAAGTCGATGTTGATGACGTTGATTGTGCATAATGAATGACACTCGGTCTTAAAACTTCATTTTGTTCTTTTTGATTTAGGTTTGCAAATTGATGTTGTGCTAATTGATGATCGATTGAATCTAATTCTTGTTCATTTTGTTCTTCTTTTGTATTTGTGTTGGAATTATGTTTTAGTTCTTTATGAATGGCTAAAAGCCAATCATCTCTAAATGAGGCTTTACAAATATCGCACCGATACATATTATAACTGTGTCTTCCTCAAAGGCTAACCAGCAACTAATAACACTCCAAAATGCGCCTCTATTTATACCCGAATAAGAACAGTGATGGGGGGTATACATGCCGGAGTATATGTGTTAGTGAAGAAATACCAAATTTTACGCAGGAAGTACATTTTGCATCAAACCAAGATGTTTTCAAGTCCCCAAAGTGGGTCAAGGTCGTTTGAACATGTTGCCAAAACGGGGAATAGAGCAGTAAGTGATTCTCACTTGGACCACAAACTGATCTATTCCCCGCTTTGTATTATTTAACAGATCTTTAAGTTTTCTTTTAATTATCCTGATCTTCAAAAAGTTGTTTGTATGAGGGTTCTTCAGCAAAGAAATGTTGAACCGCCAAGTCATCTTCAGTCAAAGGACATGATTCCAACAGTTTTTGATCGATTGAGGGAGCTGACAGCGGTTCTTGGAGTTTTTCATATTCAGTCAGAGGACATGATTCCAACAGTTTTTGGTCGATTGAGGGAGCTGACAGCGGTTCTTGGAGTTTTAACTGTAAACTTTTGATATATTCCATGGCCTTATACAAAACGGTTATTTTTGCATCTCGAGGATTGGCGAATGGGATTACACTTTGTAATCTCTCATATCCAGAGTTAATATTCACTCTCCATTTCTTTGAGTGTTCAGCGTTTCTCTGACTGTAGCCAGATCTGGAGTTGGATGTGCTTGCTTGCGAATCCATAGCTGACTAATACGTGTATTCCAAAGTGCATGGTTAAATACCTGCTTACCCCCACCATTAGAGTACCCCCCTCTTGGAGCATATGTTTGATTTAGTAATAATTATTGTATCAAAAGAAGTTGTTTCCAAGTCCAGATATAGGTCAAGGTCATCTGAAGATATTTCCAGAACGGGGAATAGAGCAGTAAGTAGTTCTCACTTTGACTACAAACTGATCTATTCCCCGCTCTGTATTTGTAGTTGGAAGGTTAACGAAGAAAACTAATCAGACTCATCTGACACATCCGACTCATCAAACGGAAATAAGCGACGGGGGAGAAAGCTAGTGACGTAGGTACCCTCAAAAAGGGTCCTACTACCACTCGGAGTTGCCTCCATGTGTTCCAAACAGAGTGACTGTTGGTAACACTCCGCATCGTCCGAATTCGAGTTTTCCTCCACGTCATCCGCTACACTAGAGATATCCTCATCACTCTCCAATTGTTCCATCCAACTCACGGCTTCCATCTCTACGGAATCAACTTCTTCATCTTCCAACACCGCATCTTCATTTTCATCTTCATCTTCTAACATAATGTTTTTTAACATTAGAATTACCTCTCGTGGATGAGGAAAGATGATGTCTCTTGGTGCCATGACTAGACTGATTCAACCATTGATACAAACTCGCCTTTTATACCACAATATTTAGAGGGGGGGGGGCGTTGGGGAGGGGATATTGTTGTTAAATATATATTTAGTACTAAACAAAGTTGTTTCCAAGTCCTGAAGTGGGTCAAGGTCGTTTGATCATGTTACCAAAACGGGGAATAGAGCAGTAAGTGATTCTCACTTGGACCACAAACTGATCTATTCCCCGCTTTGTATTCCAGACGTCTTTAATTTTGTTAACCCAGTTATTCATCCTGGTCTTCATCCATGAGGAAGATTTGTTTGTAGGCTGACGGTTCTTCCTCAAGAAAATGATGTTTCGCCAACCTATCTTCCACCAGGAACACGCATTCTATCGGTTCAAGAGAGACCGGTTCTTCAGAAGGAACTTCTGCAACTATTTCCTGCAGATGTTTTATGTATTCTATTGCCCGATATATCATGTCCTTTGTTTTAGTAGTAGATTTAACGCCCGGGACTTTACTTGATAATCTCCGGTAGGCTTTTTGCATTGTCAGCTTATATGTTTTTGTTCTTAATGTGTTTTCGGCTCTTCGGTTCCGCAAGCAATTGTTGAACTTCAAAAACTCTGATAGTTCATCTTTATACTCTTTGGATGTGCTTGCTTGGGAATCCATAGCTAACTACTGGGATATTCCGATGCGGTCGCTTAAATACCATGTTTACGTGGTGGGGGTAAATGTCAAGGATATTATTGTAGGAAGTACATTTTATATCAAACAACGATGTCGCAGAATGACAAGTCTTGTAAGTGGGTCAAGGTCGTCTGAACATACCACCAGAACGGGGAATAGAGCAGTAAGTGGTTCTCACTTAGACCTCAAACTGATCTATTCCCCGCTCTGTTTTTAATCTCTCTCCTTTTTATTGATTCAACAATGGTTTGGTTTAATATAAAATGTTGGATTGATGATCCATTTCTGCCGGAGTAACCTTTCCATTATACCAATCATTTTAAGTAACTTTACATTGTTTTTATAGCTTGTTTTCCATGCTTCCTGTTCACTATTATACACTGGAGCCGTAGGCTTCCACATATACAAATCACAACCAACCTCCCAATCGAGAAACTTGTGCAGTAATCTTCTTAAGACAATTAACTGATCGTGATTTTCAACCTTTCTGCTTACTACTAGTGTTGCTGCAGCGATAGGGAGAGCGGGTATACTCATTTTCAGCAGAATGATTTTACCAGTGATAGGGAACCCCTTTTATACTACGTTTAAATGGTGGGGGTTAGTGGTGGGAGTACAAGGGTTAGGGAAGGGGTATATCGTGTTAAGAAATAAATATATCTTCCATTATTTTACCACACGGAGTGTAAGTCACTACTATACACGAATATTCTAAGTCTTTTTAGTGGGTCAAGGTCGTCTGAACATATTGCCAAAACGGGGAATAGAGCAGTAAGTGATTCTCACTTTGACCACAAACTGATCTATTCCCCGCTTTGTTTTTTTTTTGTTTTTTTTTTGTTTTTTTGTTTAACCCCTCTCATTGTTTAGTCATCTTCTTTTTTAAGGGTCGGAGGTTTGACAAAAACGTTCCCTAATTCTTTTTGTAAGATTGAGGGGGGCAGCGGTTCCTCAGGCAGTTCAGCTTTTATACAAGGTTCTTGAAGCTGTGTTTGAAGGAACTTAATATATTGTACTGCCTGTCGAATTTTTGAAATCCTAGAATCACTAGGATTAGCAAATGGTACAGCGACTTGTAATCTTTTGAATCCTTCTCTTACTTTATTTTCGTTTCTTCGCGAACGTGCACTATTTTGTTTCGCTCTACGTTTCCAGATTACTTCCATATCAGTAGCTGATGAGTTGGATGAACCTGCTGGAGTCTCCATAGCTGACTAATGAATATGTTCTACGATGCCACGCTTATATACCCGCTTACCCCCACCTAAAAGGTTGGTGAACAGGTCAATGTTTTGGTTTGAAAAGGAATTTAAACAGAGCGAAATGTTTCTAAGTCCGTTTTCTAGGTCAAGGTCGTTGTAACATTGTAAAAAAAAAAGTGTGGACAACCTATTTACACTCTGCAGCATATGCTACAAAATGTAAATAGGTTGTCCACACTTTTTTTTTTTTAATTTGGAAAAAGAAAGACTTGATTTAATTTGGAAAAAGGTTATTACAATTTTTTCCACACAGTGGTTCCTGAATTGTCTCTGATTAGATAGTGCTTTTTCGTGGGTTTGTAGGGATGACGCATGGCTTTAGGTAATCTTAAAATGTAGAGTTGGTCTCCACATTTTAACATGACCTTTAAGAAACCCATTATTTTGACAAAGAAGTATTGTTTGTTTTTACAAAGCCTATTAATCCGAGTTTTGGCTGGTTTCACTGTTGGATGTGGTGTGGAAAGAGAAACGGTACCCTTGTGTTTTTGTCTTAAATGAAAACTGCATAATTCTTCATCTAAGACACAAGATTTAGCACAACGTTCCCCTTTCCTTGCACCTTTTTTAAAACTGTATTTACATTGTTGTGCAGGAAGTAAGCACTTCCTTCTCAAGGATTTTAATTCATTAAATTTCTCAGAAGGAGTTTGATCATTTATGCAGATTACTGACGGACGAAAACTTGTGGAAGGTGGAGTGATGATTGGAGAAATGATCTGCGGTATAGTGGGTGTTGAAGATCTTGAACTCGGTGATGATGATCCCGAGCTCGAAGATGAAGAAGAAGAGGACCTCGAGCTCGAAGATGACGAAGAAGAAGATGACGAAGAAGACCTTGTCCTTGACCTTGGTGATGGGGAAGATAAAGATGATTGTGTTGGTGACTTGGGTCTTGGTGGTGGAGAAGATGGAGACCTTGGTTGCGACTCTTCCGGGATTATCAAGGACATCAGTAATGCCTGGCGGAGTATGGACGCAGGACCGGATGATGAAGAAGCAGGCGATGAAGAAGCAGGCGATGAAGAAGCAGGCGATGAAGAAGCTGGCGAAGATAAAACCTGGCGGAGTAGAGACGGTGCAGAAGTAGTTGGTGTAGATGATGAAGAAGCAGTAGAAGAGGTAGTAGGTGACACAAGAGCTGGTTTTGCTACGACCATCTTCTTAGGCTTGGTCTGCTTCCTGATATGCGCCATGGTTAAACACAAACAGCAGAATGTTTTACCAGTGATGGGGAACCTCTTTTATACCCAATGTAAGTGGTGGGAGATGTAAATGGTGGGGAGATGTAAGTGGTGGGAGTGAAGGTGATTGAGAAAGGTTATTTTAAAAGTATATTTCTTCCAATATTTGATCAAACGAAAGTTTTTCTAAGTCCCGTCAGTAGGTCAAGGTCATCTGACATAATGCCAAAGCGGGGAATAGAGCATAACATACTGCTCTATTCCCCGCTCTGTATTGGGGAAGGGGACAAAAGACAACAAACAAGAGACTGATTTTAAACAAGAGACTGATTTTAAACAAGAGACTGATTTTAAACAAGAGACTGATTTTATATTTCACAAACGTTTCTCATGGGTGAGATAGGTGGTGTCAACCGGTTTGCATGGCCGTATTGATCTTATTGACAAGGCCGGTTTTCAGGGCCGAACCTTATTGTCAGGGGGTTAGGAAAAGGATGAGAAACAAGATACATTACTTTGAAAATAAAGACTTTACCAGCAACTATGTAAAAGAAACAAATTAATCAGTTAACGTTACTTTTACAAGAACAGCCGAGGTCGGTTTTGCAAAGGTCAACAGTATCACTGAAACCCGGTGGGACTTAGATCCAAACACCCGGCGTCAGGCTGCTGCGAACCCAAGTTTTGACCAAGGTTGTTGAGGGACCTGTAGGGCCGGGAGTACATATTTCATTAGTAAATAAGACACTTCAAACAGATACCAAACACTAACATATATTAGACTAACTACATTACCTAGCAGCAAACTACAAGCGTTATCTAACATGCTTAACAAACTAACTAAACATGCAAGGGCGCGGATCTCTTAATTGTGCGTCGGGCCCAACGCACACTTAACAGACCTACGCTGCAGCAGAGTGCAACCCACTGGGACGTATATCCAAACAACGGGCGGCAAGCTACTGCGAAGAGACTGCGGGCTGCTCCCGCTTATAAAGGCGGCAGACAGTGGTGGGGGGCAACCACGCCTGTGTCGTCACAAGGGGGTCAACTTTGACTTGACCTTGACTTGACCTTGAGTTGACCTTGGCGTGACCTTGGCGTGACCTTGGCTTGACCTTGACGTGACCTTGGCTTGACCTTGAGTTGACCTTGGCGTGACCTTGGCTTGACCTTGAGTTGACCTTGAGTTGACCTTGAGTTGACCTTGGCGTGACCTTGGCGTGACCTTGGCTTGACCTTGACGTGACCTTGGCTTGACCTTGAGTTGACCTTGGCGTGACCTTGGCGTGACCTTGGCTTGACCTTGAGTTGACCTTGGCGTGACCTTGGCTTGACCTTGAGTTGACCTTGACTTGACCTTGGCGTGACCTTGACTTGACCTTGACTTGACCTTGACGTGACCTTGGCTTGACCTTGGCGGAGGGGGTCCCGGATGTTAACCGGTCTAGGTCAAACCAGTCCCCGACTTTCTACCCATATATGGATAGGACATGGTTTCACTTATGACCCGCTTTACTCCGGCTGTCAGCTCATTCCAGCTTTGCCTTGCGAACTGTAACCACCTACATCGCTATGACTTCTCCTCTGACAATCGAGAAACTGCAACGTGTGAAGGACAGTTTGAAGAAGACTTCAGAGAAACGAAGCGGGTTTAAAAGACCAACTTCTTTTAAGTCTTGTATCAAAAAGAATTTCCGGAACCACCCACTATATTTTAAACAACAGCCTGAGACTCGACCTTCAACTACGCCTCAACCATCTACTTCTGCCACGACTCGACCATTGCCTCGACCTTCAACTACGCCTCAACCATCATCTTCTGCAACGACTCGACCATTGACTCCGCCTCTAACTGCCGATGAGGTGCTGAAGCGGATGAAGATCGACAGTGTAGTGACGCCATTCGAGGTCGTGAAGACGAAGTTCAGAAAACTAAAGTTGGAGACGGGTTACATATTTGTATGTAAAAACGAGAACACCTGTCTTCTTCAACACCACTTCAGTGAAAGATACATCGAGGTGGATATGCCGCGGTGTATTCCACCGCCTCCTAAGACAGAGAAGGAAATGCTTCTAATTAAGCAGAAGGGGCTTGTAAAGTGGGTGGTAAAAGAATAAACCACTGACCTCCAAACTGACCGCCGTTCCACCGTTCCCTGACCACTGTCCTATCACACACAAACGGTCCTTTTCAGGACCACCTTAAGCATTTCAAGTTAGGGACTTGGCCTGTACATAGGCAGGAGACTGTTAGTCTCATGTTTGTGTGCAGCCCACTTTGTGAAAATTTCTAAGTCCTAAGGTCCTTGACCTTGGGGTTGACCTTGAACATGACCCATTTTTGGGGGGGGGGGGGGGGGGGTGCAAAGTTTGTGTAAAGTATGTCATGTGGGTACTCAAATTACGCGAAATGATCAGACAAACAGGTTGGTGCAAACAGAATTCAAATCCGACCAAGGGTATAGCAGTAATAGCTAAAAACAACTATTTTGGAGGTCAAACCTAAATAACTTCTTTATTTACGGATTAAAGTATATCAAGTGGGTACTCAAATTACGCGGATTGATCAGACGAACAAGTTGGTGCAAACGGAATTCAGATCCGACCAAGGGTATAGCAGTAATAGCTAAAAACAACTATTTTGGAGGTCAAACCTAAATAACTTCTTTATTTACGGATTAAAATATATCAAGTGGGTATTCAAATTACGCGGATTGATCAGACAAACAAGGTGGTGCAAACAAAATTCAGATCCGACCAAGGGCATAGCAGTAATAGCTAAAAAACAGCTATTTTAGAGGTCAAACCTACATAACTTCTTTATTTGCGGTTTAAAATATATCAAGTGGGTACTCAAACTACGCGGATTGATCAGACGAACAAGTTAGTGCAAACAGACTTCAGATCCGACCAAGGGTATAGCAACTGTAGCGAAAAACAACTGTTTGAAGGACAAGGTAACGTTGTGGTGGGGATAGGTGTCTATCCTATTCGCTAGCGGTACATCATTATACTTCCAGCTCTTGTCGGATGAACATCTACCTATATAGTTTGTGTTAACGTCTGAACATGTCACAGTTTTACAGGAATATGAGTAAGGTGTCCTTCAGTAGCCCGCTTGCCACCACCTTCTACTTCTCCGACGATGAAGATAGAATGTCTACGCTTTTAGCGGACAATGAGCGGTTCCATCGTAGAATAGCCAAGGTTGAAACACTCTTAGCCAGTTGTCTGCTGCACAAGAAGCAACACATGGAAACATGCACTAGTTTAGATCATAGTGACTGTAATATTTATACACATATAGTGTTGAGACAAATTAATTGAAGTTTTCAGTTAAGGAGCTACGGTCTTGACAGTGTAAGAGTCAGACCCTAACTAATGCGTGTACGCTAGTTAGTGCGCGATGTAAAAACTTGGTGGGGGAAGTGGTGTGGTGGGGGAAGTGATGTGGTGGGGGAAGGGACAAGTACCTAACCTACACTCAAACGCTGCATTACTATACTATCATTGGAACAGACAACACCATGAACAGCGTCAACGACAATATTTGGGGAGATGCGGTTTGTGAGGAGGAGTTGATAGCAACTCTTGACGCTACCGAGGTTGAGCAAACTACATCTCAGCAGCCAACAAGCAACGTCATAAGCCGTGGCAATAACATTATTTGGGGAGGTGCGATTAGTGAGAAGGAGTTGGTGGCAACTCTTGAGACTACCGAGGTTAAGCAAGGAGCGGCGATGCAAACTATATCCCAGCAGCCTAGGACATATGAACAAGTCCTGGAGGAATATAAGAACGCGTATGATTATGCTTGCAAGAGGTGGTGTGCGCAGCCGCAATGTCCAGAGCAGGAGGATGAAATGGAAGCGGATTTTCGGCTGGTTACTAAACTAGAGGAGGAACTTCAACGAGCAGACCAACTTTTGCGCGGTGCACATGGAACCACAAATATTTTGATGGGTAACTAATGGATATTTTATTCGAGGTCTTCCTCCCCACGTCAGCTGCCATCTGCCGCGCACTTGTCGCCTGTCACCTGTCGCCTGCCATCTGCCGCCTACCATCTGCCGTCCGCCATCTGCTCCGCCATCTGCTCCGCCCCACCACACTTTTACCCCCACCATTTAGTACGATTGCAACGCTAGCTTGTGAATAGTCAGTACACCTCCAGCTCTCGACTGGTGAACATCATCCTCTCTCCGCGCTCTTCACAAAATAACATTATCATGTCACTCAAGATTCGATGTATTTATTATGACTCTATTTATCTATCAACTTCTACGGACCTGGAGGTTTTTAAAGAGGAGTTAAGACTTCTCCTAGCGAATGGCTACAGTTTATCTTTAGAACTGATCGCAACAAACAACATAGACTCTGCGCAGGGGTCAAAGTATCTACCGCCTTTCATCAGAAAACGAAGTGATGGTCGCGACTCCGGATCAACAACATCGATGACGACAAACAACGGGGAACTATTGTAAACATAAATTATTGTAAACATAACTTATTGTAAATAAAAAGAAATGTAAACATTAAAGTAATAAATGAAATAGTACTACCTCGCACTCGTATCATTCGATTGCTTCATTCGATTTTTTTCATTCGATATTTTATCGAATGAAAACTATCGAATCACAATCGGATTTTACGCGTGCGAGGTAGTACTTTTTTTAAACACCCTCCCCGTGACCTTGAACTTTAACCTTTCCCTCATTACGTCACAAAACCGCCTACGTCACTGGCTCAGCCTCAGATGACGTCTTTCATGACTCAGCGCATCCGGTCACGTGACCGGATGACGTCACTTCCGGTCTAGCAGCCCCAAATGCCCACTACTTGTATTACACGGATCCAAAACTATCAGCATGTTAATTTCCATATCGATACAAAACTATTATGTTAAAGATCGGATTCCCAGGAATAAATTGTAAATAAATTGATTAATTTTTTAATTAAAACTAAACAAAATGTTTAAAACATGTTCTGTACAAAACTAAAATCCTCCACTTCCCTGTACGAAAAGACAGATTAGATAATATTCCATTAAAAATACTAGATATAATAATAATATGTGGAAGAGCTTTTAAAAAATAAAAAAGGTCATGTAACCTTGGTATCAAAACAAATATACTGAACATCCACGAAAAGGCGTTCCACGAAAAGGGGCTGCAATTTGTATAATTGTCCAAAAAAAGCAAAGAAATATAACACTCTCAAAGTTAACTTCTTACAATTAGGTTAATGGTGAATTAGTATCACTCTGACTACAACAGGATTTATTATTGTATGTTTCATTTTACAATAATATGAATTTGAATTAATAGACAGACGTAGGTGTGTACGTACAATATTGCATCAAATCACAACATTGGAACTTCATCCTGAACTAAACATTAAACAAAACATTAAACATTAATGGAAACCACACATCAGGTAAGGTACGAGGTACGGGTTTGTTTTATAAGGTAGGAGAAACATAAACTTATAGAACACAAACTTCTTCGTAGAACATTCCTTTACCGTGTAATGTGGTATTACTTTGATGATATGTAGATCATTTAGTGTACTACCATAAAACTTTTCACGGAACTACCAAAGCAGAATAAAATCTCTCGATCACACAATGAAAAACAAAAACAAATAGTAGAGGATTAAATGGTTTGATTCCTATTGGCGGTCATTGTACCCCAATTTCTACTGACGATGATATACTACTGTAAAAGAACGCTCAGAAAAATGATTCAGTTTTGTGTAAATGATTTCTTGTCACAGGTTACGTTAATGATACCTTTTACTTTGTTACTATGTTTTTATTGTTTAGGGGTTAAGGATTAAAACTTACATTGACTTTGATTGAACCACATCAGTAAAATGTAACATCTGATGCCTTCAAAAGACAACTAAAAAACACAACCTAATAATCCATTCTGGAAAGTTTGGCACAAAGTTACCGTTGCAGATTTAGTAGCACTATCCAGATAATTACAAGCTGTTTATGGTTTGATCACCAGTTTAAGAGTGTTTTACTCATTGCTCATTAACAATGTATCGTGTTTAGAACCGGATATGAAACGATCCTCTACTTATGTCATTGATTTAAATGCAAGCGACGCATAAAGAATTAATGCACGAATATGGTTTTAGTTAATATGAAAAATCAGTGACTTGTCGGCAAATTGTTTTAAATGTTCTGGATCAATAAGTAACGGATTAAAACTCAAATGCATTGTTGAAAATTTATAGTAAGTACGATCTTATTTAACCACATTATTTATTTTCTTAAAATTTTTACCTGTTGATTACTAGTATACAATGTTTCAATCTATCAACAGACGTAACTAATTATCTCCAATATTATTGTGTGCATTAATGCTCACAAAACCTACGACATACACTCCAAATTAGCTCTCTAGTGGTTGTAATACTCTGGGTTTACAACCATTTCAGCCACACCGGACCCCGACAATCCCGGCCCGGCGCTCGAGCCTTTACGACGGTACAGCAAGTATCACTTTTAAAGTCTAACTTAACAAATGGAAGAAATTAAAAACTTAGGACATCCCGAAGCCATGCTAATCAAACCCATAATTATTACATTCAGGTGAAAAATAATAACTAAACACGTATTAAATCACGGACCTGATACAACATGCTAAACTTACACGTATTACATACATTCCAGAGCAACATGCCAATCCAACACTAATTACATCCCAGAGTAACATGCTAATAAAAAAAACGTAGTACATCCCGGACCAACATGAGAATCTAACACGTAAACATCCCGGAGCAACATGCCAATCCAACACTTATTACATCCCAGAGTAACATGCTAATAAAACACGTAGTACATCCCAGAATAACATGCTAATAAAACACGTAGTACATCCCGGAGCAACATGCTAACAAAATACGTAGTATATCCTAGAGCAACATGCTAATAAAACACGTAGTACATGCCAGAGTAACATGCTAATAAAACACGTAGTACATCCCGGAGCAACATGCTAATAAAATACGTAGTATATCCAAGAGCAACATGCTAATAAAACACATAGTACATCCCGGAGCAACATGATAATCTAACACGTAGTACATCCCAGAGCAACATGCTAATAAAACACGTAATACATCCCGGAGCAACATGCTAATAAAATACGTAGTATATCCAAGAGCAACATGCTAATAAAACACATAGTACATCCTGGAGCAACATGATGATCTAACACGTATTACATCCTGGAGCGACATGCTAATAAAACACGTAATACATCCCGGAGCAACATGATAATCTAACACGTAGTACATCCCAGAGCAACATGCTAATAAAACACGTAATACATTCCGGAGCACCATGATAATCTAACACGTAGTACATCCCAGAAGAACATGCTAATAAAACACGAAATACATCCCGTAGCAACATGATAATCTAACACGTAGTACATCCCAGAGCAACATGCTAATAAAATACGTAGTATATCCAAGAGCAACATGCTAATAAAACACATAGTACATCCCGGAGCAACATGATAATCTAACACGTAGTACATCCCAGAGCAACATGCTAATAAAACACGTAATACATCCCGTAGCAACATGATAATCTAACACGTAGTACATCCCAGAGCAACATGCTAATAAAACACGTAATACATCCCGTAGCAACATGATAATCTAACACGTAGTACATCCCAGAGCAACATGCTAATAAAATACTTAGTACATCCTGGAGAAACATGATAATGTAACACGTAATACATCCCGGAGCAACATGATAACATGACACGGAAACCAAAAACTGCATGTTCCCGTCGACAAAGACGTGTGGGTAGCCACAGCTGTGTCGTCACGTGCCCCTGTCGGTAGGTGGGGGGTAACGGCTCTCCCCCCTCCACTGCCGCTAGCCACTAGTCTAGTGTGCGGTTTGGTTGTGGATGGACGTGAGCCCGTTTCCCGTGTTTCCCGGCAGCTTGGAGGCCACGATGCAGAACAGGTAATGTATTGTCAGTTTTTCATTTGTTCGTATATATAAATGTTGTGTTAGTGTATTGTATTCGATTTTTTGTATATATATTTGTTATCTTTCTGTTAGTCAAATTAAATTGTAAAGGAAAATATTTAAAAAAATGTAGGTTAGTTAGGTGTGATATAAATTTTGTGTTAGTGTATTGTATTTGATTTTTTGTTATCTTTGTGTTAGAGTAAATTAGAATGTAAAAGAAAAATCAAAAAAATCCAAAAAAATGTAGGTTAGTTAGGTGTAAGAGTTTGATATTTAGATGTAAGTAGGGTTCACTTGATAACGGGAGGAGTTTCCTTACCTCCCGAAACGTAGTGTAGTTTTAAACACTAGAAGCGATAGGTAAAGTCCAAATAAATCAAAAAATAAATTCAAATCCATCGCTATTATGAGTTTCAAAAATACAGATGATAATCTAACACATAGTACATCCCAGAGCAACATGCTAATAAAACAGGTAGTACATCCCGGAGCAACATGATAATCTAACACGTAGTACATCCCAGTGTAACATGCTAATAAAACACGTAATACATCCCGTAGCAACATGATAATCTAACACGTAGTACATCCCGGAGCAACATGATAATCTAACACGTAGTACATCCCAGAGCAACATGCTAATAAAATACGTAGTATATCCCGGAGCAACATGCTAATAAAACACGTAGTACATCCCGGAGCAACATGATAATCTAACACGTAGTACATCCCAGAGCAACATGCTAATAAAATACGTAGTATATCCCGGAGCAACATGCTAATAAAACACGTAATACATCCCGGAGCAACATGATAATCTAACACGTAGTATATCCCGGAGCAACATGCTAATAAAACACGTAATACATCCCGTAGCAACATGATAATCTAACACGTAGTATATCCCGGAGCAACATGCTAATAAAACACGTAATACATCCCGTAGCAACATGATAATCTAACACGTAGTATATCCCGGAGCAACATGCTAATAAAACACGTAATACATCCCGTAGCAACATGATAATCTAACACGTAGTACATCCCGGAGCAACGTGATAATCTAACACGTAGTACATCCCAGAGCAACATGCTAATAAAATACGTAGTATATCCCGGAGCAACGTGCTAATAAAACACGTAGTACATCCCGGAGCAACATGATAATCTAACACGTAGTACATCCCAGAGTAACATGCTAATAAAACACATAATACATTCCGGAGCAACATGATAATCTAACACGTGGTACATCCCAGAGCAACATGCTAATAAAACACGTAATACATCCCGTAGCAGCATGATAATCTAACACGTAGTACATCCCGGAGCAACATGCTAATAAAACATATAGTACATCCCGGAGCAACATGATAATGTAACACGTAATACATCCCGGAGCAACATGATAATCTAACACGTAGTACATCCCAGAGTAACATGCTAATAAAACACGTAATACATCCCGTAGCAGCATGATAATCTAACACGTAGTACATCTCGGAGCAACATGCTAATAAAACACGTAGTACATCCCGGAGCAACATGATAATGTAACACGTAATACATCCCGGAGCAACATGATAATCTAACACGTAGTACATCCCAGAGTAACATGCTAATAAAACACGTAATACATTCCGGAGCAACATGATAATGTAATACGTAGTCATCCCGGAGAAACATGCCAGGAAAAAATTATAATTGCTAATTGCTAACTAAACTGATTATATGACTGATTTAAAACAGATTTTTTTCTGAGCATTGTCATTCATATTTACTGTACAATATGCAATTTTTAGACTAGCCAAACAAGCGTAGGATATGGACTATAATGATCATGATCAAGTGACGCGAAAACAATTAACGTTAATTCAATGCAAACCAGAAGCTTGTACAATAGCGAAACTATGAAACCTTTTACTGTATCAGCACAGAATTTCAGTTGATTATTTATTACTGGAATTTCGTATGCGCAGCTTGCACATCCCGTTTTGCGAATTGAGAATTGTAAATAGTAAACAAAACAATAATTAATGTCTAAGAAACTGTCATTGTTGTTGCAAGGTATCATTACAATTATAGCTCCATAAATTTACATGTATCTACAATCCACTGGCAACTTTGAACTTTGTCTGAAGCGATTTAAATTTATTGTTTACCTACTTTGTTAAACATTGTTATACCGTGGAAATAAATAAAAATAATGCCAGTCTGTAGTCAGATATATTTATTATAACGGCAGTTTATTTAATTGAATTGAATTAAAAAAATACAGGAGTGACATAAACCAAATAAAATCTCCTCCATATGATTAACGGTCTAAGCTGGAGCCTCAAAATTCACAAGTATATAAACACATTCCTTGTATGCAAACAGCCCATAAAAACATAATCAAAAACATTTGTAAATATAAAAATGGAATCAGAAGACCATCAAATAAAACATATAAGACAACAAATAAGACTTGATTCCTTTATCCAAAAACACATTCTGATAATTGTCATTACCTTATTACTCGTTTTAGCGAATTTTCCCTATAGGGAAGAAGCTATTACCGCAGTCGGCATGGTACGACCTAGTCCCGGGACCAAGATAACTTTTCGTTTTGAGGTCCCCAGATGCCAAAAACACCATTCGTTCAAAACTGTATATATATATATATATATGTGTGTGTGTCCTTGGGTGCGATAACTCCCGTAAAAATGATCCGATTTTTATGAAATTTGGCACAAACATGTAAAGCAACATTTACGACTTTAAGTTCGAAAACCAGCCAGATCGCTTTATCCAAAGGGGTATTTGGTGGGGGGGGGGGGTTTGTACCCCAAAAATGTTTTTTTTTGAGGTTTTTACATATAATATTTTAGTAAATCCAATTTTAATTTTCAATATTAATTCCAGCTTAAAAAACAAACAATTTGGTGTTTTGATCATTGCTCTACGTCAATTGGTTACCGATATATTGAAAGTGCTAAACGCAGTACGTTGTCCAATGTTTTCCTTATGAAGAAAAAAACAAATTGTATATCTTGCTTATTTCTTATCCTGACAAAACTTGGTATATTTCTTCATACTGTTGTGGTCTATTGATATTTCCACGAAAAACTATTTTTCTGCCGATAGTTCCCGTAGCAGCAAATCTCGTACTCAGCCCCCATGTTATTCTTATGGAAAATAAGTCAAATGTTATCTCTCTTAATTATGAACATACATTAATAAAATGTGACTTTACCTAGTTGAGTTATAAAAAAATCTCCCAGAAAGATAACAATAATCCCTTCAAAGCAGGCTAAAAGCATAGAACGCTTCGACATCAATATAATTATACGAGTACTTAAGTAAAGCTGATTACAGCTCTAATTATTACGGTGTAATGTAACAAGGGACTTTTTTAACTCATGACAGCGATGGATTTGAATTTATTATTGATTGATTTGGACTTTACCTATCGTTTCTAGTGTTTAAAACTACACTACGTTTCGGGAGGTAAGGAAACTCCTCCCGTTACATCAAATGAACCCTACTTACATCTAAATATCTAGTTCTAGAACTAAATATGTTTGAAGTATATTTTGAACACATTTAAAATATATTTAACAAAACTTGAGGTATATTTCAAAAATATTTGGTATATATTACAAACGTATTTCGAATTATTTTTAAACATATATAGAATATACTGTACAAATATTTGAAGTATATTTTTAACATATGTTGAATATATTATAAACATATTTGAAATATATACTACCTCTGCTAGCTGTTTTGCTATATACCTAATACATTTAACCTATATTGCAAATATATTAATAATGTAACACAAATATATTCTGAATATATTTAACAGAAATTTTATTTATTTATATTTTGAAAATACATCCTACTAATATTATAAATGTGAATGTTTGGATATATGTATGGATATTTGGAGTTGCATCACGCATAAAATACTGGACAAATTAAGCTAAAGTTTTGAATGAACATAGCTTATATATCACATTAACATATAGACCTGATAATGCCTACATCCAAGCTTAGGGCTCCACCCCCCGGGTCCTAAAAATTCCAATGTAAATCTTATTAAAGGATATCATTTATGAAAATTACCAGCTTTAGTTGTTTGTTAGTTAGGTCAAATGAAATCAGAGGGTAAAACTAAACAAAGATTCGATAGTGCTGGTCAGGTTAGTATGTATAATGTATTTTAATTTGTCGAGAGCTAAGCCGCGAGTAGCAGCTAGTTTCAAATATATTTGTAGTACATAATTAAAACATATAATATATATTTAAATATATTACTCCGTCCCATAATATGTGTATTAGAATTATAAAAATTATACATAACAAAGAATATATAATTATATATTCTAAATTTGTTTGTATATATTTCAAATATAAATTTTCCATATGGGGCGCGCGCTTACACCTAACTAACCTAATTTTTTATATTTTCTTCATTTTTTCTTTTACATTTTAATTTACACAAACTCAAAACCAACAAATACAAATACAAATACCCCCGTCACAGCAAACCTGCATACTCAGCGAATTTCCAATGGAGATATAAATGTCTTAATACTACATAAAGGCACTTGCCAAGTTTCAAAAAAAATTCATAAATAAGCGATATATAATTTTAATTATTCTTCATAAGAATAACATTGGGCTGAGTAAACAGGTTAGCTGCATCAACGAACAAACAAAATAGGTTTTGATGCTAATATCAATATAACTGAACTAGGTAAGGTCATATACCAGTTTTTATTAATTTATGTTCGTAATTAAAGTACACATAGCATTTAATTATTATCCACAAGAATAACATTGGGCTGAGTAAGCAGGCTTGCTGCGGGAGCCTTTGGCAATCATTTTTTTGAGCAAATTTTAATAGACCACAGCCAGATGAAGCCATATATGAAGCCATATACCAAGTTTCATCAGTATACGTTCATAAATAAGCAAGATATATAATATGTCTTTTCCTCCATAAGAGTAACACTTGACAACGTACTGTGTTTAGCGCTTTCAATATCTCGATAACCAATTGACGTAGAGAAATTATAAAAATACCAAATTGTGTTTTTTTAAGCTGAATCCAATGGTAAAGACTAAAATTGACTATTTCAATAATTATATGTACAAAATTCAAAAATCCCATTTTTGGGGTTCAAAACCCACCCAAAATACCCCTTCGGATGGAGCTAGTTTTCGAACTTAAAGTCACAAATGTTGCTTTACACGTTTATACCAAATTTCATCAAAATCTGATCATTTTTATGAGATTTATCATGCTCACGGACATATTATATATATATATATATATATATATATATATATACACAGTTTCGAATGAATGGTGTTTTTGGGGCCTGGGGACTTCAAAACGAAAAGTTATCATGGTCCTGGGCCTAGGTCTTACATGCCGACTACGGTAATTGCTTCTTCCGTATAGGGGAAATTCGCTAAAACAAATACAATACAGTAACACAACATTTATAAACACGAACAAATTGAAAACTGACAATAAATTACCTGTTCTGCATCATTGCCTCCAAACTGACAGTGAAGTAGAGAAACTTTACTCTCGCGTCAACTCACTACCACACCACGCACTCTACTGGACTTAAACACTAGAAACGATAGGTTAAGTCCAAATAAATCAATAATAAGAGACTTTTCTTTCTAAATATTACAATTTGTTGTATTCTAGTGTACAGTAAAATAGTAATTTAAATGTAAGACTATACATAAAACCGAAGATATGTGAATTACATTAATTGCGATGAGTAAGAGCTACTGCATTGAAAAACGCTTGAACCAAGAGTCAGGGACGCAAAGAGCCGCGTTGTCAGGTATCTCCTCTAGGTAACTGTTGTCACTGGCTTTAGCGTTACCCGCGTTAATGAGTGAATGAAGAGCATTCCGTAGGTTTGGTGTTTGAAAATACCCATTCCCAGACGTATACACACGTAGATACGAAATCATGGACTTAATTACGTTTAAGATTATAATGTTAGTTAATCAAAGCAATTCATATTTTTAATTAATTTTACCGTATTATTTAATTAACCGTATTATAAAAATTGCTTTTCAACTTGGATCGAAAGGCCAGTCGAAGAGTATAGTGGTTGCTTTTAGTAAGCGCCAAAAAAGGGAGCTAAATTAAGCATTGACATCGTAAACCACAAATGCGACCAAACAAAATAATTTCTGCCTGGTATGTTTTAGTAACAAAATAAGTGGTGTCGAGTCGCATACACAATTAAGGAAGCGGAGAAAAAAGGTCTACGTTCCATTAGCCGTCAGTGAGGAACATTCCATTCTCTTACGGCCATTACTTATCACATCTTCATCCCTTACTTTTTGCTATCGTAGGTTGCAACAGCGTAAATTAATTAAGCTCCAAACTGAGTTTCTTTTGCATCGCTTACTCCTTACTCTTACAAAAATGTCCAAATTATTGCAAATGTAGCGAAAAACTAAATCGTGATTTTAATTTAATTAGTATAAACATTTAAACAAGTGGTTGAAAATAACTTTGGTAATAATGAGTTTTATGTTTAAAAATCACTGTGCTCTTATGGACAATTTTAGAAAACAATCTTCATATTTATAGTTATTTTTCCATTGAAACTATAAATATATCAATAGTGTGATAATCTTTTCATATAGTTAATCATAGTGCCTTATAATCTAGGAGTTAAATTATTTAAACAAACCACCGGTTCAGAGGATTACAGGAAAGGATATGATTGAAACATATTTAATCTTTGTGATTGAAACATATTTGATTCAGGGAAGGTAGCGGCTAGAGAAAGATAATTTTTAAAGGGATTATTTTAATTTTAAAATTGATATTAATACGCTTTGCCAATTAAAACTGATGTGATATTAGTCACGTATATTGACGACATAAACTCGTGTTTTCCTAAACGAACTTATAGGAATAAACACAACTTTCTCATGTTAAATTTCAACTAATAATTGTAACGGGTTTTTAAACAAACTTCACATATTCAGATAGAAAAATGAAACACGAAGAACTTCAAGGCTCCAACCTCCAAGCAATAATGAACAATATCGTCATCTGATAACCAGACCAAAGGCTTATCTTGGCCGCCGTAAAAGTGAAAGACGAGACTGGGTTCTGACGTCTTATTGTTGGACTGAGGCGACTAATTATGTCACCGACTCCAACGCTACCTGGGGGAGGGTTTGAGAAGCAATCTCGTATTTTAGTTATTTGTCCAAGCCAAAAATATAAAAATCTGTTTAAAACTGTAGGAGGAGTGACAGTCGCAAAAAAACCCATAGTAATAGTAGTCTCAAATAAGTATGGACTATTATATAATCGTTGTGTTATTGCTTTTAATAGTTTTTATTGTTACATTAATTCAATCAAAATACTTTACTGATGGAATCTGCAAGGTTGTGTAAACAAATAAATCATAAGTAAGATTGTGAACTGTGTTTGTGAAAAATAGAACCCTTTAGGTCCAGCAACACCGCGGTAAATAACAAATCATTTGCAAAACGTTTGACGGGGACAGTAGTTTACTGCCCCAATCAATACGCTTTCCCATTTCGCTGCCAAAAGCCCGCCAAACTAGAGAGGCGCGAACACAACACCACAGGCTTCAGCCGATAAACGCTGGGATCAATCCATTAAACAACATCGTGAATAAATCGCCACCTCTATTTCCCTTCCTCGACGAACACTCCAATACACGATCGTTTCTGATGAGCATTCTAGTCCTGTGATGACTGTCACGACTGACTTCAATTAGTTGGACGTTGTGTACGTTTAATGTTTTGTTAAATATTAAAAGCTCGTTTGGAAGTCAAGGTGCAAAGTTAATAGACAACAGCGCGTTCCTTGATTGCGAATTCTAGTACAATTTAGAATTACACGTTTTTGGTCAAGTTTGTCAGATAAAAACATTAAAAATGTTGCAATCTTTAATTTCAACAAATTAAAACCAAGTTTACATACCTTTTCTGTCCACACAGTTCAAAATTTGTCCTGTAACCTATTGTGACAACATGTTTCGGAATTCAAAATTACATATTCCGGTCACACAAAAACGTCCGTTATTCATAACAGATTTCGTCAAAATTAAAACATTTACACATTAAAATAGTTCAACATAACAATACAAGACATTACGGACGTTTTTGTTTGACCGGAAGATGGAATTTTGAATTCCGAAACATGTTGTCATGACAGAATCAATTTGTAACTATATACGTATTATATTATATAGTATATATATAATAAAATGTCAAAACCGTATATAAACATAGTCTCTTTTCGTTCTTCGGAAAATTGTTGTGTGAATTATGGCAGATATTTACATCAAAATCATGTGCTCCCTACTTCAAGGCTTTGGGATTCATTCCCTTCAGTTTATATTTTGGAGTAATTACCCTTCTGACAAAAAAAAAAAACCAGCGCCCATTTAACGATTTCTGGTCGTTATTTAGTAAAACCAGGGATATGAATAATTATAATATGCCACCACATAAATCATCCTTTTCAAAAAACCTCACCCTTTTAACTAAAAAGACTTTTCTATAATCTGTCAAACATTTGAAAAAATAAATAAATCTAGTATTATTTAAAATAAATGGGAAATGTTACTTAATCAAGCATTGTTTTTATAGTGCAAAGAATTATTTTAAAATAAATGTGTTTGATTTGATTTATTTAAATTAACGAGTGCGTTACGACTTATTCATTTATTTACTCCAAAGGAAAAAGCCAATGCATTAAAAGCATATACAATTTGACTTACAGCTCGATGACTAAATTAAAGGTCTTAAAAAGTTTGTTTTATAGAAATAAATATGGTCTTTTATTTGTCTTCCATCCCTTACTTGAGCGACGGCGAATATATAATTTATATGTCTTCATTTTTAAATTAGACCTACTGGCTGAATATTACAAAATATTAAGGGATATCAGCTACCAGCTGCTACTGTTTGTAAGTCTGCCAATGACATAATCTAGCAGCAGCTTTTGACAGTCTTGCAATTATATTAAACGGAGTCAGGAAACTAACAACGGCTGCTGATCGCTAATATCTTATCCCCTCCCATTGGCAGGTGTAATAATATACATGGGTGTAACAGATATTGCTTTACGGCACCGCACCGTAAACCTTAAATCACGGTTTGATTGGGCCTTGAGGCAGTATGTCGCCTGGCACGTGAGGAAATACAGGTAATATCCTTAGTCACTGGTTGGTCTGTGGCTGCTTCAGAGTGGTACCGTTGCTATGGAAATAAAATACACAAATGTTCATGTTCCACTAGACTTTAACCGGCATTTACTATTTTAAACTTTTATTTTTACAAATTGTTGTTTAAAAACATGATTAATTTCAATTATTACAATAAACGTAAAATACGTATTTATAGCGTATGCCTTTGCTGTGATTTAGCCCTATTCATAAATAATATCAATTCAAAGACATTAACGTTATTTTTGAATTTTAGATAAAAAGGAAAGTACTTAACAAAATTAATACAACTGCATATTCGAAACACAATGTATTTAGTTTAGTCATATAATGGTATTGACAAATGACAATTTAATTTGGAGGACGCATTCCGATAAATGATAAACAAACATAACAATTGACCTTAATACATTAAGTGTGGTGAGGAGTAAATAGGATTATGTTTGTATTTCACTCAATGACACATATTAATTTTTGAAGGTTAACAAATGTGGGGTAAATTTGTATGAACAAAAATGCATTGCGTTTTTCTAATGTGTATTGATAGAGCGTTTTATAAATATAAATAGTTAGAAAAAGTTATGAAATGGAATGTCCTGAGTATTATTCATTAATGGCTAACTTGCAATTGGGAGTAGGCTTATTGTTTGGTGTTCCTTAACAACAAAGTAATGTTTCTTTTGTAAAATGTAAACGGGTTAATAAAGCATTGGTGCAATTTTAAACTACTTGAATAAAGTTGTGGTGTACTATAAACAAACAAGCAGGTTCTAATCATATCAAATGATTAAATCTAGACAAGTCTAATGAAAGCCCAAGGATGTTAATGCCAAATTTTAATTTTAATGTCTCGTGGTAAATATTAATGACATGTTGCACAGTTCATTAATACCATTAAACTTTTAAGTTTGTTATTGATAAGTGGTTTTTTTTTAATAAGGATTTTCCTTAACTGAAAAGAAACACGCTACTTAAGAACATGACTGATATTCACAATTGATGGACAGTCATGGAGTATTGAAGCCGTATGTAGACTGAGGCGGCCAGAGCGTATATTATGCATACAGGTACACAGTGGGAGGTACATACATCAACCCTTGACGTGAGGCAGATAACGGCGCCGGCATCCCTCCAGATAAGGCGTTGCCTCCATGACCGGCGACCCTATCCTTAGTGCGAGTACGTGGGTCGGACCTTGTGAATATTTCTGTATACATTTATTGTTTTAATTCCCCAGCCATTTATTTTATTCGAACGCTTTTACCTGCTTGTTTTTTTCCTAGTATTACCAAGGATGGAGTCAGATTTATACAGAGGAGAAATATTTGTTCTACTTTTGAAGTTAGAATATTTATTTTCGATGCTCTCCAAACGATTTTAAAAATACGATCTGATTCAAAAGATAATTTTAAATTTCTTTATTTCGAAATAAATACGGCATCAAATACTTCCTTGCTATATGTTTTAGATTTTGTTTACATTTGCTTGTACTAAATTTAAAATATTTTGTATTCCTGTTCCTCATCATAAACCTTCATTCAAGACAAACATTAATTTATACTCGTACAGGCGAACTCTAAGGAATCGTGTTATGCTGTCAAAGGGAAAGAGGAGGTCTATAGAGTGTAAAGAAGTGTAATTAACAAAATTAAAACTTTAAATCAATAGTTTGGCAAATAGTACCACAGCTTTCCAGATGCGGTAAAAATAAGTTTTAAACTGACAGAGTTTCTTGACTTGATTCGCAGTGCTGACTTTCCCATGCTATGAAACACAAGACTCCACGCTCACGAACTATTCGCGTTATCTCAATGCATTGGAAATTTGGCTATTTCGATGAATTTGGGCAAGTTTGTTCTGCACAGAACGACTGACGGGTGAAGTGTTAAGCAAGAATCACTATATGGATACCGCGTGTACTCTAAACTGACTTCTAATTGAGAAATTAGTATGATGATGTGTATCAAGAGTGAATCCAACACACAGGCATATATTACACAAACAGGCGGAGAAACCTGCACATCTTCGTCCATCATAAAACAATAGTCGTAATATCAACAAAACCGAAAATTCAAAAATACTCACAAAAAACATTTACTATTTGTATAGATTAAATGAATGACGAGGAATAATAAAACCTACTAAACTAGAATGAATCTCTAATTCTCGCCTGTTACAAAAGCTGCGCAACCAGCACAGAGTGGAGACAAGGCGGCCATATACGCTCAGCAAACATGATAACGAGACATACTCGAGCATGAGTAAGTTCTGTTGTGCCGGTAAACCAGCGATCACACGCGTTCAGCGTACATCACATGTGAGGAGAGCTGCGCAACCAGCACACAGTGGAGACAAGGCGGCCATATACGCTCGGCAAACATGATAACGAGACATACTCGAGCATGAGTAAGTTCTGTTGTGCCGGTAAAACAGCGATCACACGCGTTCAGCGTAACATCACATGTGAGGAGAGCTGCGCAACCAGCACAGAGTGGAGACAAGGCGGCCATATACGCTCAGCAAACATGATAACGAGACATACTCGGGCATGAGTAAGTTCTGTTGTGCCGGTAAAACAGCGATCACACGCGTTCAGCGTAACATCACATGTGAGGAGAGCTGCGCAACCAGCACACAGTGGAGACAAGGCGGCCATATACGCTCGGCAAACATGATAACGAGACATACTCGGGCATGAGTAAGTTCTGTTGTGCCGGTAAACCAGCGATCACACGCGTTCAGCGTAACATCACATGTGAGGAGAGCTGCGCAACCAGCACACAGTGGAGACAAGGCGGCCATATACGCTCGGCAAACATGATAACGAGACATACTCGGGCATGAGTAAGTTCTGTTGTGCCGGTAAAACAGCGATCACACGCGTTCAGCGTACATCACATGTGAGGAGAGCTGCGCAACCAGCACACAGTGGAGACAAGGCGGCCATATACGCTCGGCAAACATGATAACGAGACATACTCGAGCATGAGTAAGTTCTGTTGTGCCGGTAAAACAGCGATCACACGCGTTCAGCGTAACATCACATGTGAGGAGAGCTGCGCAACCAGCACAGAGTGGAGACAAGGCGGCCATATACGCTCAGCAAACATGATAACGAGACATACTCGGGCATGAGTAAGTTCTGTTGTGCCGGTAAAACAGCGATCACACGCGTTCAGCGTACATCACATGTGAGGAGAGCTGCGCAACCAGCACAGAGTGGAGACAAGGCGGCCATATACGCTCAGCAAACATGATAACGAGACATACTCGAGCATGAGTAAGTTCTGTTGTGCCGGTAAACCAGCGATCACACGCGTTCAGCGTACATCACATGTGAGGAGAGCTGCGCAACCAGCACACAGTGGAGACAAGGCGGCCATATACGCTCGGCAAACATGATAACGAGACATACTCGGGCATGAGTAAGTTCTGTTGTGCCGGTAAACCAGCGATCACACGCGTTCAGCGTACATCACATGTGAGGAGAGCTGCGCAACCAGCACACAGTGGAGACAAGGCGGCCATATACGCTCAGCAAACATGATAACGAGACATACTCGGGCATGAGTAAGTTCTGTTGTGCCGGTAAAACAGCGATCACACGCGTTCAGCGTAACATCACATGTGAGGAGAGCTGCGCAACCAGCACACAGTGGAGACAAGGCGGCCATATACGCTCAGCAAACATGATAACGAGACATACTCGGGCATGAGTAAGTTCTGTTGTGCCGGTAAACCAGCGATCACACGCGTTCAGCGTAACATCACATGTGAGGAGAGCAGCGCAACCAGCACACAGTGGAGACAAGGCGGCCATATACGCTCAGCAAACATGATAACGAGTCACACTCGGGCATGAGTAAGTTCTGTTGTGCCGGTAAACCAGCGATCACACGCGTTCAGCGTAACATCACATGTGAGGAGAGCTGCGCAACCAGCACACAGTGGAGACAAGGCGGCCATATACGCTCGGCAAACATGATAACGAGACATACTCGGGCATGAGTAAGTTCTGTTGTGCCGGTAAACCAGCGATCACACGCGTTCAGCGTAACATCACATGTGAGGAGAGCTGCGCAACCAGCACACAGTGGAGACAAGGCGGCCATATACGCTCGGCAAACATGATAACGAGACATACTCGGGCATGAGTAAGTTCTGTTGTGCCGGTAAACCAGCGATCACACGCGTTCAGCGTACATCACATGTGAGGAGAGCTGCGCAACCAGCACACAGTGGAGACAAGGCGGCCATATACGCTCAGCAAACATGATAACGAGACATACTCGGGCATGAGTAAGTTCTGTTGTGCCGGTAAACCAGCGATCACACGCGTTCAGCGTAACATCACATGTGAGGAGAGCTGCGCAACCAGCACACAGTGGAGACAAGGCGGCCATATACGCTCGGCAAACATGATAACGAGACATACTCGGGCATGAGTAAGTTCTGTTGTGCCGGTAAACCAGCGATCACACGCGTTCAGCGTACATCACATGTGAGGAGAGCTGCGCAACCAGCACACAGTGGAGACAAGGCGGCCATATACGCTCGGCAAACATGATAACGAGACATACTCGAGCATGAGTAAGTTCTGTTGTGCCGGTAAACCAGCGATCACACGCGTTCAGCGTAACATCACATGTGAGGAGAGCTGCGCAACCAGCAAACAGTGGAGACAAGGCGGCCATATACGCTCGGCAAACATGATAACGAGACATACTCGGGCATGAGTAAGTTCTGTTGTGCCGGTAAACCAGCGATCACACGCGTTCAGCGTACATCACATGTGAGGAGAGCTGCGCAACCAGCACACAGTGGAGACAAGGCGGCCATATACGCTCGGCAAACATGATAACGAGACATACTCGGGCATGAGTAAGTTCTGTTGTGCCGGTAAACCAGCGATCACACGCGTTCAGCGTACATCACATGTGAGGAGAGCTGCGCAACCAGCACACAGTGGAGACAAGGCGGCCATATACGCTCGGCAAACATGATAACGAGACATACTCGGGCATGAGTAAGTTCTGTTGTGCCGGTAAACCAGCGATCACACGCGTTCAGCGTACATCACATGTGAGGAGAGCTGCGCAACCAGCACACAGTGGAGACAAGGCGGCCATATACGCTCGGCAAACATGATAACGAGACATACTCGGGCATGAGTAAGTTCTGTTGTGCCGGTAAAACAGCGATCACACGCGTTCAGCGTACATCACATGTGAGGAGAGCTGCGCAACCAGCACACAGTGGAGACAAGGCGGCCATATACGCTCGGCAAACATGATAACGAGACATACTCGAGCATGAGTAAGTTCTGTTGTGCCGGTAAAACAGCGATCACACGCGTTCAGCGTAACATCACATGTGAGGAGAGCTGCGCAACCAGCACAGAGTGGAGACAAGGCGGCCATATACGCTCAGCAAACATGATAACGAGACATACTCGGGCATGAGTAAGTTCTGTTGTGCCGGTAAAACAGCGATCACACGCGTTCAGCGTACATCACATGTGAGGAGAGCTGCGCAACCAGCACAGAGTGGAGACAAGGCGGCCATATACGCTCAGCAAACATGATAACGAGACATACTCGAGCATGAGTAAGTTCTGTTGTGCCGGTAAACCAGCGATCACACGCGTTCAGCGTACATCACATGTGAGGAGAGCTGCGCAACCAGCACACAGTGGAGACAAGGCGGCCATATACGCTCGGCAAACATGATAACGAGACATACTCGGGCATGAGTAAGTTCTGTTGTGCCGGTAAACCAGCGATCACACGCGTTCAGCGTACATCACATGTGAGGAGAGCTGCGCAACCAGCACACAGTGGAGACAAGGCGGCCATATACGCTCAGCAAACATGATAACGAGACATACTCGGGCATGAGTAAGTTCTGTTGTGCCGGTAAAACAGCGATCACACGCGTTCAGCGTAACATCACATGTGAGGAGAGCTGCGCAACCAGCACACAGTGGAGACAAGGCGGCCATATACGCTCAGCAAACATGATAACGAGACATACTCGGGCATGAGTAAGTTCTGTTGTGCCGGTAAACCAGCGATCACACGCGTTCAGCGTAACATCACATGTGAGGAGAGCAGCGCAACCAGCACACAGTGGAGACAAGGCGGCCATATACGCTCAGCAAACATGATAACGAGTCACACTCGGGCATGAGTAAGTTCTGTTGTGCCGGTAAACCAGCGATCACACGCGTTCAGCGTAACATCACATGTGAGGAGAGCTGCGCAACCAGCACACAGTGGAGACAAGGCGGCCATATACGCTCGGCAAACATGATAACGAGACATACTCGGGCATGAGTAAGTTCTGTTGTGCCGGTAAACCAGCGATCACACGCGTTCAGCGTAACATCACATGTGAGGAGAGCTGCGCAACCAGCACACAGTGGAGACAAGGCGGCCATATACGCTCGGCAAACATGATAACGAGACATACTCGGGCATGAGTAAGTTCTGTTGTGCCGGTAAACCAGCGATCACACGCGTTCAGCGTACATCACATGTGAGGAGAGCTGCGCAACCAGCACACAGTGGAGACAAGGCGGCCATATACGCTCAGCAAACATGATAACGAGACATACTCGGGCATGAGTAAGTTCTGTTGTGCCGGTAAACCAGCGATCACACGCGTTCAGCGTAACATCACATGTGAGGAGAGCTGCGCAACCAGCACACAGTGGAGACAAGGCGGCCATATACGCTCGGCAAACATGATAACGAGACATACTCGGGCATGAGTAAGTTCTGTTGTGCCGGTAAACCAGCGATCACACGCGTTCAGCGTACATCACATGTGAGGAGAGCTGCGCAACCAGCACACAGTGGAGACAAGGCGGCCATATACGCTCGGCAAACATGATAACGAGACATACTCGAGCATGAGTAAGTTCTGTTGTGCCGGTAAACCAGCGATCACACGCGTTCAGCGTAACATCACATGTGAGGAGAGCTGCGCAACCAGCAAACAGTGGAGACAAGGCGGCCATATACGCTCGGCAAACATGATAACGAGACATACTCGGGCATGAGTAAGTTCTGTTGTGCCGGTAAACCAGCGATCACACGCGTTCAGCGTACATCACATGTGAGGAGAGCTGCGCAACCAGCACACAGTGGAGACAAGGCGGCCATATACGCTCGGCAAACATGATAACGAGACATACTCGGGCATGAGTAAGTTCTGTTGTGCCGGTAAACCAGCGATCACACGCGTTCAGCGTACATCACATGTGAGGAGAGCTGCGCAACCAGCACACAGTGGAGACAAGGCGGCCATATACGCTCGGCAAACATGATAACGAGACATACTCGGGCATGAGTAAGTTCTGTTGTGCCGGTAAACCAGCGATCACACGCGTTCAGCGTACATCACATGTGAGGAGAGCTGCGCAACCAGCACACAGTGGAGACAAGGCGGCCATATACGCTCGGCAAACATGATAACGAGACATACTCGGGCATGAGTAAGTTCTGTTGTGCCGGTAAACCAGCGATCACACGCGTTCAGCGTACATCACATGTGAGGAGAGCTGCGCAACCAGCACACAGTGGAGACAAGGCGGCCATATACGCTCGGCAAACATGATAACGAGACATACTCGGGCATGAGTAAGTTCTGTTGTGCCGGTAAACCAGCGATCACACGCGTTCAGCGTACATCACATGTGAGGAGAGCTGCGCAACCAGCACACAGTGGAGACAAGGCGGCCATATACGCTCGGCAAACATGATAACGAGACATACTCGGGCATGAGTAAGTTCTGTTGTGCCGGTAAACCAGCGATCACACGCGTTCAGCGTAACATCACATGTGAGGAGAGCTGCGCAACCAGCACAGAGTGGAGACAAGGCGGCCATATACGCTCAGCAAACATGATAACGAGACATACTCGGGCATGACTAAGTTATGTTGTGCCGGTAAACCAGCGATCACACGCGTTCAGCGTAACATCACATGTGAGGAGAGCTGCGCAACCAGCACACAGTGGAGACAAGGCGGCCATATACGCTCAGCAAACATGATAACGAGACATACTCGGGCATGAGTAAGTTCTGTTGTGCCGGTAAACCAGCGATCACACGCGTTCAGCGTACATCACATGTGAGGAGAGCTGCGCAACCAGCACACAGTGGAGACAAGACGGCCATATACGCTCGGCAAACATGATAACGAGACATACTCGGGCATGAGTAAGTTCTGTTGTGCCGGTAAACCAGCGATCACACGCGTTCAGCGTAACATCACATGTGAGGAGAGCTGCGCAACCAGCACACAGTGGAGACAAGGCGGCCATATACGCTCAGCAAACATGATAACGAGACATACTCGGGCATGAGTAAGTTCTGTTGTGCCGGTAAACCAGCGATCACACGCGTTCAGCGTAACATCACATGTGAGGAGAGCTGCGCAACCAGCACACAGTGGAGACAAGGCGGCCATATACGCTCAGCAAACATGATAACGAGACATACTCGGGCATGAGTAAGTTCTGTTGTGCCGGTAAACCAGCGATCACACGCGTTCAGCGTACATCACATGTGAGGAGAGCTGCGCAACCAGCACACAGTGGAGACAAGGCGGCCATATACGCTCAGCAAACATGATAACGAGACATACTCGAGCATGAGTAAGTTCTGTTGTGCCGGTAAACCAGCGATCACACGCGTTCAGCGTACATCACATGTGAGGAGAGCTGCGCAACCAGCACACAGTGGAGACAAGGCGGCCATATACGCTCAGCAAACATGATAACGAGACATACTCGGGCATGAGTAAGTTCTGTTGTGCCGGTAAACCAGCGATCACACGCGTTCAGCGTAACATCACATGTGAGGAGAGCTGCGCAACCAGCACACAGTGGAGACAAGGCGGCCATATACGCTCAGCAAACATGATAACGAGACATACTCGAGCATGAGTAAGTTCTGTTGTGCCGGTAAACCAGCGATCACACGCGTTCAGCCGTACATCACATGTGAGGAGATGTGTGCGCGATCACTGACCAGGTCCGGACTACGCCGACATGGATTACAGTGAGCACCTTGTTATTGTTACATTGTTATTGCTACCTCATTTGTGTCTGTGTTTACTACATAACAACCTAGTACCGGAGATACTGAGCCATTTTCGGTGATATTTGATTCGTTTCTTGGGTGTCCACTATATATGCAATCTTTATTTAGTTGTTCTAGTCACTGTTTTCAAAAAAGCATTTATAGGTACTTTACCTTGTGTAATTGCTACTTGTAAATTCTCTGACTATTTATTCACAGATGTTATGTTGCTTTTGTTGTGATTTGAAACTTCGTAAGCCCAATGTTAAATTTCCAATTTTTTAGTGAGGTTTTAACGATATATGAATTTTCTTGGGGTTGTGGTTTTTACTAAACGAGTTTTTGGGTCCAAAATCCCTTAATTTCAAGGTTTTAACAAAATCGTTATGCTGGATTCCGAGATAAGTTTTGCAAACAAAACAACGGACATTGCTCCTAATAGTGTATAGGATTAGTACAAACGCGCGACTGTTCCACTTATAATTTATACTTTATGTTTGGATTTTATATACTAAGATGAGTAATGTATATTTAAGGGTGCTCGCTTATAGATTATTATATATTTCGTTGTATATTGTCCAAATCACACACACACACACACACACACACACACACACACACACACACACACATACACACATATATATATATTATATAATTTTAGGTAATAAATTAAACAGCCTTGTACTGATTCTTAAATTAAACATTTTCATTTTAGAGTTTACCTTCGCGGTATACAATTTAACATAACGTGAAAACTGTACCAGTTAAAGCTGGAATTGGTTTTGGGAGATATGTCAC